>VZTR01013440.1:207426-263521 GCA_013400775.1 Chaetops frenatus | reverse complement strand
TGCCGGCCAGGGAGCCCTGGGCAGCGCACCGAGCCGGCGGCAGCGCGGGGCACCGCGCCGGGCACGAGGGCCGGCAGCGCGATCTGCTGCTCGCAGCCTTGGGCATGAAACTGGGCGCTCGCAAGGCGTCTGTGACAATCTGGCAACCTCTTAAACTCTTTGCTTATTCGCAGTTGACGTCGCTCGTCCGAAGAGCAACTCTGAAGGAAAATGAACATGTTCCAAAATACGAGAAGGTTCATAATTTCAAGGTAAGACGTTTTCCTACCTAATTTCTTCTTCAGGCACAGAGACTTTAGCTCGTGTTCTGAAATGGGTCTGGTATTGCAAGGAAATCATATGCATGCGCACTGTGCCTTTCTAGGAACTTAAAAGCTGCAAGGAATCCTCGTTGCCAGTCACATCAGTTAGGCAGGTTTAGAACATGCACCAGAGGAACTGGGATTTTGTTGTTGGCTGCTTGTGTGCACGCATTTGTTTCGATAATATTTGCCATATCTAGCGATCTCTTTTATTTAGAATTGGTTTATACCGAGAGAGATGCTAAAGGTGAGAAAAACAGGCAAGGTTTTCTTTCAACTCAAATGAATATAGTCCAGTTTTACTTTAAATGCCAAAAAATCTCTTAGATTTATAGTTAGATGATTAAATTGATCTTATCTCAGTTTGTCTCTGGTAGATAGCTTTGGAGGTAAGAAGTGTGTTCTGCTGCATCTGGATTGAGCAGATGGTCTGCATTTCCCTTAGTTTCTGGCTTTTCTCCTGTGTCAGAGAATTGAGTGTGTTGAAACCAGCGAGGCTTACACCGTGAGGCTGTTGGATGTGCTGGCATTGACATCTACCTTGTGTTTTAATAAAATTTACTTAGTCTTCTGTGTAAGTTCTAGATATATTGCTTTAATTGTTTTAAATAACCCCTGTTCTTTAGTAAGAGAGATGCATGCCAATACAACATCTTCATGTTTTGTGTCTGTAGTAGGTGTCCAGTAAGGACTCAGTAATGTAACCTTTCATTTACAAATACATTTGATGACAGGTGGTCTTAATTTTAAGACTACATAAATGGATGTTTTACTGAATTCCTGTGGATGACAGTACAAACTTCATATATATCATTTGAAGGCCAAATGTTATCTTGAATGTAAAAAAAACCCCAAACTAAAAACCATACTTTTATTTCTTTTAAGAGGAGATCGTTAATATAATACAGGCATCTGATGCAAGTATCTGTTAAATGTCTCCTGTCTTCAGTTTTGATTTCCATCACACGCATATGTCAGAATGTGGGAATGTCCACATGCGTGCATGTATATTAATTTACCTGTCCTCCATCTGATTTTATTTAAAACACCTTCTGGATTTTGAGTGCAGATAATCACCAAAAGTGGAAACTTTATGTGATCGGGGTGTTTTGTTTGGTTTGAGTTCTTCCATTAAGCATGAATTTGAAAACCATGTACAAAATGGTATGTAAGAAGTGTTCAATATGAATGCATGGCATAACATAATTGTGCTGGCTGTCAGTTCAATGCAGAGCATTTTTTACAGGCTCCTGAGGTGTCCTAAATATCTGCAAAATCTTGCCATTTTCATTTGTTCCTTTGAGTTTGAAGGTAATTCTTGCAGATGCCAGCAGATCGTGATTTTCCATGTACTACAGTGTATGTAGGATAATAAGTATTTAATTTTGCACATCTGTGTTCCCTAATTGCTTTTCTTTAACAGCCTGAAACACATCTGTTTTGAAAATAATCTGATAACCTGATTTTCATTCATTCGGGTTTGTTTATTTCTTTTTCTTCCATGAACTGTTTATGGAAAGTTTAGGAGCTGTGAGTTTTCCAATCTTTTCCAAAACCAGACTGTATGTCTGCTCCAAGGTCATAGCCATGGCACAAACTTTCCACGCAGATTGTTTTCTTTAAAATAGTTGTACTGTAGTTCCTTTATACATACTGTTGCCAGAAAAATATACCTAGAGAAGTAACTCTATTCTCAAGTCTGTGGAATGGAGTCACCTTTCACAGATAATTTTTGCTATGAAAAACTAGGAGACAAACGCCTTACAAGGTGTGCTGCAACCAGCCTTCCCATGGAAGGAATGCTGCTGGCATTCATGAATTCTAAATGTGTCAATTCTCTTATCAAAATAAAAAGCAAAAACATAAGCTCTTAGTAAGTACTGCGTTAAGGTCTAAAATGAATGGCCGTGATTAGCTCTTGTGCTTCTCTCTTTATCATTTCTTTGCATCTATCAAATTTTTCTCTTACATGTATAGATGTCATAATTTAAAATGTCTGCATGAGTCTCAGTTATCTGCCAAGCAGAAAATCTGTCACCCATGTGGGGAGGAAGGAAATGTCAGGCCCAGAGTCTTCAACCTAGACTTTTGAAACAAAACAAGAAAAAACAACTCATAAATTAAATAAATATATCCAGTTCAGCTAATGGACAGTGACTGCTGTCCCCAGAGGCTCCACAGCAAACAGGAGGGTGTCTGCTGCTTTGTACCTCTGTGGCTAATCCGCTTTTTGTGCTGCAGGCACAAGGCACCAGATAGAGACCCCTAACCCTCTTCCAGCTGCTTCTTTGATCGGTCACATCACTGCTCGCAGAAATGAAGGGGTCTCAAAAATCCTTTTATACTGGAAATGCTGTGGCACCCTGGCAGAGAGGAGAGAAATCGAGAACTGCAAATGCAGCACGGCAAGCAGCGATGTTTTCTTGGAGAAGGGAAGATGACAGCAGCAGCCACTCCAGAGGCAGGCTGGGGTTAGCAAACATCCCAGAGACTTGACCACAGGCCAGGGAACCTCAGTTCTCCCTCTGCCCCTGCACCTCCTGACTCTGTGGGCTGGGCAGGTGGGGTCACAGGTGCAGTTTGAACCCTCAGACTGTTGCCTGCAGCAAAGCTCAGGTAGAGGAACATGAAGGCAGAGGAGCAGTGTAGTGAGTCGTTGTTACAGGAGTGTGCTGCCCAGGGGAGGGTGAACATGAAAGCTGCTTTTAATTTGTCAAGAGGTCTCCTGAATAAATCCATTAACCTGTGTTTTGCTCCAAGGGTTGTTTGAAAGAAGAATGTAAAGACAGTTTTACTAGGAGTGCTGACATGGCAGGGTTTTTGAGAGGATTTAATCTTACTTAAATCTCCTGGAATGTGAGTTGTCTCCTGGGTAGCCAGGGTGACAGGGAGCTCTGCAAGCAGAGCTGGTCGGTAATGATCTCCAATTCCGTAATATTCTCCTGGCTGGGGAAGTCTGGTCTTTCATGAGCACATCTCAAATGCAAATACAGAGTGCATGAATTCTCTTAAATTAATCTCCATAAGTAAACAATGGGATGATTATTTGTAAATGTCAGTTCTGACTGAATTTTAAATTTGTGTCCTTCAGGATGAAAGCTAGGTATGAAAAGTATTTCATGTTTAAGCATATTTTAAATTTTTCTAATTTATAAAAAAATTAATATTTCTGTATTCTTATCTATAAATTTAATATAAAATATCAATTTTTTAATAATTCAAATATGTCAGATGAAAGAAACTTACATTGCTTGATAAAGCATTTTATTTAGCTCTAATTGAATAATGGAATTTGAAGGTGAGCATGACTTGATTGGGTCTATCTTTTTGCAGATTTGGATTACTTTTGCTTTCCCTTCGTTTACTGTGCTTTTCTGAAATCCAGCACACTGGAAGAGATCTCTTGTAAAATTAATCGTGAGACATGAACAAGAGCATCTTGTATTTGGAAGCTCTGGGAGACCTGTGCTCTTTGAAGTGGTGACAAGGAGCATAGCTGAAGCCAATGGTGTTTTTTTCTTACAAAAAGAACTTAATCATAGGAGAAAGTTCTGTAACAGAAGAGTTAAAAAGTTCTGTAACTTCATAGAAGTGAACAGAATAGATTCATACCTAATCATTCCCAAAAATTTATTGTACCCCTGGATCCTACCAACAAGAATGCTTTTTACTGTTCCTTACAATTCTCATAGTTGCTTTTATTGTCCCCAAAAGGTAATAACTGTGATAGCTTGTAAATTAAAATAAAATTTCTTACCCACCTGATATTTAATCTATTCAATTAGTTTAAGGGTAGGAAGCAGCTGGGCTCCTCCTGGGCAGGCAGATGAAGGAGAAGCTTGAGAAAATAGAGGAACCACGAATTTGAGGGGTAAAGGGGCCCGTGGCAAGGTGCTGTGTGGATTGAAAATGGGAGGAGGACCAGGGGAAGCTCTGGGTTGGGAGCTGTGAAGTGGGCTCTAGGCCAAAAGTCTTAGACAGCAGGGTAATCCAAGTTAGGGTTAAGGTTTTCTCCATTTTCTCTCTCAGGTGAGGTGGTTTATTAGGGTAGTGAACACAGGATTCCCCTTGCTCAGTACTCTGCGCTTTCCCACTCTTCCTCTCCTCATCTCTCCACTTCTGCTCTACATCCCATGTATTTTTGCTGGTAAAAGAGGTACATCTAATGAGGTACCTTCTGCCCTGAGTCCACCCTATCTGACATGGAATATCTTCTGCATCTCCTCACCACCTGCTGCTTTGGGCTTGGGCAGTGACCTCACTCCTTCGTCCGCCGTATGTGTGGGGCTGGGAAAAGAGATAAAACTATGCCTGAAAAATGTTCATGGTAAGGAGAGCAGTTGTGGGAGAGGAGCTGGGATTTATGGGATGATAGTTTAAAAGGAAGAGGAAGGTGAAAATCTGAGATGAACAGCAAGAAATCTCTTGGGTAGTGAAATTTGTTAGTCAGTGCAATAACCTCCTCATCACTTGGCAAATTTAAAATAAACCTGGACAAAACACCTTAAAGGTCTTCACTCCCCTCCAGCTTTTGTGACTCATGGGCCCTGGGGAAGTTTTAGCTCCCTTGGCTGGTTACAGGTATTCTTTCAGACATCTCTAGCTCCTGATGGCTTGAGCCAGCAGAACACCCTGCAGGTGTTTTCTTACTGCCAGTAGTCCAAGGCACAAACCCATTTTTTTGCCTGGATTAGTGCCATGGTGCCTCACTGAACAAGGAGGTGTCTGTTCCTGTCAGGGCTGGACTGAAATCTGTGCTTCCATGCATCATTTTCCCCAGGACACTGTCTTGTTTCTCTGTTGTGCTTCACAAAACAGATCTATCTCCAGAAGACTTTTTTTTTGCTCTCTCTTTGTGCAGTGCTTGGTACTGTCATGCTGTTTCCTAGTCACAACCTTACTGGTGCCAATGGCACAGTCAATTAATTGTAATAAATAACAGTTGCAAGGCTGCTTGCTAAATCAGTCAACATTGACAACATAATTCCCTTTCAAGCCAGTGCTTTTTCTAGAGAGATGTTTTTCCATGGTTGCTTAAACTAAGTCAGCCAAGATGCTGAAGAGCTTTGATTGAGATTCCTCATCTCCCTCCTCGACTGAAGCAATATCCTGGCTTTCTCTTTGAGGATGACCCACTTGAAAGGCCAAATGGGGAGCTCCAGGGCAGAGACAACATGCTTTTCCAGAAGTAACTGGAGGTAGAATATAACCTTAAATATCCACGAGGAGTAAAGGCTCAGGTGAGGACCAGTCTCTGGAAAGACTTTGCTGGTACAGACAGACTCAGGTATCACTTTAATGGAGAGACTGCTGATATCAACAAGAGTTACTGTGCCGATGAAATTTGTACCACATCCTGGAAACAGATGTGGTACAAATTTGGCCCTGACCATCTGGCCCTGGCCCAGATTTTAGCAGGGTAATTGCATGATATGTGCTGGGTGCTTTCCTAGTGTAAAAAGTCATAGCAAATCCCTTCATGCCACATCTTACTCTGACAAGAGCTGCTCAGTAGAGCCATGCCTAAACACTGGGAAACTGGAAGATGGAAAATGCAGCAGTGCTGCAAGAAGGCCAGAAACTGTAACAAACTCTTACTATATTAAGCAGAGCCATTTTTCTGTGACTTCTGACATGAACTCATTTCTATTTCTGATGTTCTGAAAACTGGGGCAGATGCCAATTTGGGGTAAATTGATCTAGTTCCACTGAAAAGAGGATGCTGGATTTTTTTATTGGGAGCAGAACTGGCACTGGAGATATTTTCAAAATATCTGTAATTGAGCCACTGCACTAATATGAATATTCAGAGATAGAGCTGGGTGCCTCTAGCATAGTCCCTGTGGAGGGTATTCCCAAAGATAAGAAGACCTCGGGAAATTTGATGTTTTTAGTAAGACTCGTAGGACTTGAGGGGAAAAAAGTTGTTCAAAGACGGGGAAAATACCTGGAGAACATAACTGGAAAAAAACTTCCACAAAACTTCTGAGAAGACCTCATCAGCTCTATGTTCCTTCTGAAACTCAAAGTTATATTGTAAGACAGTTCAATCCAGAAAAGCTTTTAGGGATTGATGGATTTCAGTCTCCTAAAGTATTTATTTAATGTTACTTGCACTTTTTTACTTTTTTGAGGAAAGCTAGGGCTTTTCCAAAGCAGATTCCAAGTAGCACAATATTCCTTATACTTTTCTGGTTTCCTAGTGCTAGTCCCAAAATTCAGACTTTGCCAGTGTTCAAGAAAAATAAGAGAGAGAGAGAAAGCCTTTTTTCTAAATCCTTAATTTATTTAGGCTGTAATTTCTTCCCACATGCTTTTATTAGTGCCTATGTGTGGATCCTGTGAGTTTGCCTTGCCTACAGCCCAAAGCCAGACCAGCTCCTTTCTGTGGTAAGGCTAGGAAGTGTTCTTCTGGGGAGGACTGGAACTTTGCCTCTAGAACCTTGTAGTGCATGTTATGCCCTCTCATCATCAACAGCTTTTCCTCCAAATTAGCCTTAGGATCATGACAAAAGCATTTATTTAGGAATCTCCCAGGAGTTTATAGTCTATTTGCATGTAAGGTACGTATGTACATACAATTTTAATTCTAAGGATTTTATTCAGCTTTCACCTCTAGTTTCAGAATTTTTTTGTATGGAGTCATGTACCAAGTAACTTGGACCTGGAATAAAATACAAAATGTCCCAGTTTCCAGATACCAATTTCAAGAAAATCTTCTATTTCATCCTGAAAGAAAGGTGCCATTTTTACACAATTTAAAAGCAAAAAAGCCAACAACCTGCAATTCTCATTTTTCGCCTCGGCTCTTGTAGAGCACGAACTAACCTCACTTTTCAGTCGTTCCCATCTCTGCTGACACAGTCAGTGCAAACCAGAGAGCAAACAAGATGTGACAGCGCTTCTGGCTCCAAGTGGGTGAGGACGTGGAGGGAGCTTGTCCTGCTCCACATTCTCCCTGCCCCACGGGCGACAGCCATGCTATTTATACTCCATGCTCTGGGCGAGGCAGCGCTCTGACAGCATCTCTCCTCTCCAGAGCTGCTGCACAAAGCCACTGGGGAGGTCCCAGGCTGGCTCCCCGTGGTTAACACCCCAGCTGGGCTAGGCAGAGCCAGCTCTAGTTCTGGAGAAGGTAGGTTCTGCTGGTCTCGGGTTCGTTTCTGCTACACCTTCACATGAAAGCAATTATCTTGCAGATACTGCTCTGCAGGGTGGGTTGTCATGGCAGTCTTCTTGCTTCTCAGATTACTTGTCAGCTGCAATATTTTCCTCACAGAAGAATTACTGTGTGCTGGAGTATTCGGAGTGCTTTGAGATCTTTGTTTTAGAGGCACTATCTAATCATCATAATATATACTAGGATAAATTGAAGCATTGCCCAAACTGATGGATGAGTTTCCCACTCCTATCTCTTCTTTACTCTTCACATCCAGGCAATCTCTGTCTGGAGCAGAGATGGATGAAAAGGACCCACCTATTGGATGTCAGCATGGGTGTGCTCAGTGCCTGATAAAATCAGCTGTGACAGGGAGAACAGACAATAATACAGGCTGAGTTCATCATTTTAATTGAGATTTACAATGTCTCCCATATTCAATTAAAAGCTTGGTAAAGCCCCAACAGGCAGAATTCAGCTGATGGAATTGCAAATCAGCTAGGACCACTGAGCTGACAGTCTCCATCAGCAGTGTCTCATCATCCTTGGGAATTTGTTTGAAGGACAGTATAGCCAGCAGACCTGAACCTTTGGAGCACCATGTGGTGCAAATGCTGGAAGTGTGCCCCATGTTCAGTCCCTGGTGGACTCATTCTCCTCTCTGAGCACTGACAAGGCTTCTGCCTGAAGTCTAGGGCTCTGGTAGCCCAAGAGTATAGATCAGCAGTATTTTTTTCCATCCTTTTTCAAGGTGATGTATCCCATCCCACAGCAGGTGGTAGTGCCTGGATGTTCCAAACCCCCTTACTCTGACCAGCAGTTTGGTGTGGAGGGCTGTGGAAGAGGTGCTCTGTAGGGAGCAGGGTCTCATGGAACAAGGGTTCAGTGAAACCTTGGCAGCAGCCTCTCAACAGAAGAAGCCTTTTTTGGATACTGTCCCAAACACTTCTGTTTTATGTGCTCAGTGTTGGTTTTTTAACCATAGCTTTTCAAATTCAGCCCTGTTTTCTTCTCTTCAGTGGCTTTGCTAAAGATCTGTTGATCCGCCATCTTCCTTCATGTCACATTTGCACAGCACTTCACTGATATTTTCTCGTTCTCTTTCTCCCTGCCTTGACAAGTGATAAAATGTAGGTCTCCCAGTTAAGAATACAAATTATCTGCTGGCTTATTCCTAGTCTTCAGGTAGCAGTCAAGGGTAGCTGAATAACTGCCTTGGAAAAACCAGAAGCATAAAAAATAAGTGGAGTACAAGATGCACGGGTAACTAACTTCAACAGTGACCTTTATAGAGCCTGAGAAATAATGGGGAGAGATCTGCTTGAGGAATTCACAGCTTGTGGTATAATCTGCTGTCAGAGCCACTGGGTCATCTTTTTTATTTGGTTCTCCTAAAATTTTGTCTTTTCTAAAAAAAAAAAAAAAAAAATTACATGCAGAACAGAAATAAGTGAAATTTTCTAACACGCAGTTGTTAATCACAAGAATTAAGCTGGTTTTCCTTGTGTACAAGAAAATACGTTTTTTGTGGAGTGGATTTTTACTTGAGCACAAAACTTCTCCTATGTAGATCACGGTATATAAATGTTTATTATACCTTGTTGATAGCGCAGGAGAGTTCAAAATAGAAATGCCTAGGGTGTGAACCTAACATGAGGCTGTCCTCTTACCTCAGACTAGCAGGACAGCTTAGTAATAGTATTATATATAATTTCTGAAGCAGATACTTTCCTTTAAAATTATTTAGACTTTTCTTTTAAATTGATTTTTTTTTCTCCTGGAATTTTACAAATTAAGATTGAAACCAGTTTAATTAGCTCTCCTACTCACTCATTTTACAGATTCATTTAAAAAAATTACTCCCATTTGGAAAAAGAGAGAAGATTTTTGGGTGGGAGTGAGAATGGAAGGATTGGGAGATGTAAAGCCACAGTTGGCAATCCTGCTCTCTCGCATTTTATAAGAGTAATATCTGCATATGGCAGATGCTCTTTTTACAAGGGAAAAGAAAACTCCTTGTAATTTAAGTCAGGATCTCTGGGACTCTGCTTGGGTGTGTTTTTAGAAATTTTTCTGGAAAGCATCTTTTAGTTTTGAAAGCAGACAGGTTGCTTGGCTGGTTTTTAGAATGGGGAATTAAATATAAAAATCAGAATCCTGTATTAAACAGTGTCATGTGATAAATGCAGTATTGTTTGCAGGTGCTGGCTCTTAAACGAGCCAAGTGATGCTAAGGTGTTTCTTTTTAGCTGCCAGATCCCACCCTCCAGGATGAAGTAGGATTAGAGGCTGTTCTGACCTACCTCAGAAGACCAATTTGTCAGTATTTTCTGGCATCACTTACTGTGTCTGATTTAATTCCCAGAGTGGGTGTGTATTCAGACCAGTGCAGGGTTAGGTGTCCAGCTCTACTCCACTCTAGTGGGAAGACTGATGCTCTGGCACCTCTGAGCTCTGGGAAAAGACAGCACTGCTCAGAAACCCCTCAGAAACAGGGGCTTCAGAGCTGATCTTGTGGGGTTGCATACACCAGGGCTGGAAGGACATTCTGACCTCTGGGCCTCCTGATTAGTGTTGCCAGAGAACCTCCCCCTTGCATCTCAGATAAAGGATGAAGTGAGGCAGAGCATCATGGGACACAGAAAAACCTACCCTCACCTTTTAATCTGTTTTGAGTTTGCAATCAAAATAATGGATAATAGTGATTTGGATGGGGCAGCATAAAGCAGAGCAGGCTCTGCGTGAATCTAACTGATGATAGGGAAAGGCATTTCAGTATTTGGATGAAGCCTGGCTACACAGATGAGACAGCAGTGCTAATGCTGCTGAGACAGTGGTTCTGAAGGGCAGAGTCAGTCCTGGGCTTGTGAAGGGTGAACCAGTACATGCAGTGGTGGTAGGGATGAGGAGAGTTCCACCTTGTCCTTGTCATTTTTAAATTGGTGATGAATCATGTAAACTCTTCTGAGGGGCAGGCTGAGAGCCAGGGTGGGATCAGGGGAACTGTCTGTGGTAGAATCCAGGTGAATCAGAGTTACTACACGTAAGAAACTGAGCTCATAAAAAAAGTTCATTATATTAAAAATGGAGGCAAAAGGTTGGAGTGGCAGATTTAGGATGTGATAGACCCTGCAGAAGAGTTTCTAAGGAGAATCAGGAGGAGATGGAAACATGCAGACCGTGGTGAGGAGCAAGATGCCAAGAAGGGTGTTCACTACTCAGCCAGCCAGTTGGAGATTGTATGCCTGAGGTTTAGTATCAGCATTGGGAGAGGCTCTGGAGAAGCCAAGCTGGGACTCCAGCACCTAAGAAGAGCATTAGAAATGCCTCAGGAAAATTTGGTGATTTGATGTTAGATGAATTGAAATCAGCAACCACAGAGGCACAAGGTAGGATAGTATCCTATTTATTTAGAAAGGACTAATAATGTGTCAGTCAGCATTTTAAGGAACAAAACAAAATTCCCATTCCTTTGCAATCAGAGATAGTAAAAACCAAACAACTTACAAAACTGAAAAATACTGTGAAAATAAATTCTTTATTGTCCAGACTTCTGAAATGTCTTTTTTTTTTTTTTTTTTTTTTTTTTTTTTTTTTTTTTTTTTTTTTTTTTTTTGCCCGACTTTTTAATTTTTTTTTTTTTTTTTTTTTTTTTTTTCAATTTTCCTCAACAGAATTTTTGAGAAGTATTTTAAGGAAGTATGTTTCAGGGGGAATATGACCCAAAAAAAAAAAGATGGTGACTGAAATGATGCCTTCCTTTTTTCCCTGAAAAAGTTCTGTTAGTCCTGCAGGCACTAAAGTGAAATGCTTTGCTTGAGGATATTAGAATGTTCTTATTCTGGGAAGGGAACACTGCCAAAAACCTGGATAAAAACCACCAGGCTGAGGAAGAAAGCCAAAAAGGATGTGGGTAGTGCAGGTGGGTAATGGAATGAATGGTGTGAAAAATCTCTTTGTGGTGAGAAGAAAAAAGAAAATGGAGAGTACAGCTGCTGACAGTCTTGTCATCGTTTGCTTTGTGGAAGTCAGCCAGAGCTGCAGGGAGAAGAGGCCTCCTGGTGCAAGCACATCTCACCTTCTGAAGGCGTGTGGGATGGGTGGGGACAGACAGGGCTGGGGACAGACAGCCTGTGCTCACTTTGCAGCAGGCAATCAGGGGCCTCACTTAGCACAGACATGCATGTGAATTACTTGGGGAGTTCAAGAGTCACTTCCCAGACTGTGTCAGCAATCTCACTGCTGCTCTGAGGGTACTGAAAGCCCAGGAGGCTGCAGACGTTCCTTTAGCCAGAACCGAGCTGCGCTCTGAATTGCAGGGTGCTGCTCTGGGTTGTCACTTCTGGGGGTGTCAGCTGGATCCAGCTGCCTCTTACATCAGTGGCATGGGGGACACTTTCCACCTCAGTCAGGCCGCTTTGCCTTTGGGTGTTCACAGCCAGAGCTGTGTGCAGATGTCAGGAACACACATTTCCACCAGCTCCTCTCTGCTGCTCCACACTGATCCGACCGGGCACTGCACACACATGAGGTTACTGCCTGCTCCCGTACCTGCTCAGTAACTCTGGGGAACCGAGGGACTTCAGCCTAAAGCATTTTTGATATATTTCACTGCAAACTTCATTTCTTTATGATCATCAGCTACTGATTTTATTTTCAGCCTGCATATTCTAAATAGCAGCTCAAAGCTTTTTACGCTGGCTAAGGAAGTAATGATTTTCTCTGTAAAGAATCCTGTGGTTTCCTACAGCAGCAGCTTTATCAGAATAAAATCAGAAGCAGTTAATGGTGGCTGCAGGATTTGTAACAAGCATGTGAGCCAAGAATGAGAGCAGCATTGGGGTTTTTTTTCTTCTTTAGCTTTGAATTTTTTCCTGGTTCAGTGGATTCTTTTTTCATTTTGGATTTTCGGTATGTAGCATTAGTATGAAGAAAATTAATTTCCTATTGGAGTTATTCTAAACTGGAAAGTCTCTAGGCAAACTTACAGTATTTCTGTGTGGCATTGGTATTTTGCCTGGTAGGGCTCCTTCCGTGCGAGCTGAAATCTTGCAGCCCCCTACCCATTTCACACAGTGCCTTATGAAGGGGTGGCCATAGCAGAAGGCATTTTAAATTGAAAAGTGAGTTCTTGCACAGTTGCTGCAAAAGCCCTGCCTTGTGTTCAGAATCCTGCCCAGACAGAGGGATGCCAAGAGGTGGGAGAAGGGCTGTGTCTGCTTCTCTGACCTGGTCTTGGAGCAGACCCCCACAGACCCCGCTCTTGTGCTCTGGATGGCTCAGGGTGGAGGACTGCAGTTTTCCATACATCTGCAAGAGTCTTGGTTGTTCAATCTATCTTAGTTCCTTTCTTCCTTTCCTGCCGTGATAAAGGGAAGCTTCCTGAAACTGCATGTGGTACCTTCAAAGAAGAGGAATTCTGCAGCGTTTAGATGCATTGATACTGATGTGTGTGAAATGGTTGGGTAACTTTCTGTAATTTTCCTTTCTGCTACTGTCTTCCAGGTGCACACGTTCAGGGGCCCACACTGGTGTGAATACTGTGCCAACTTCATGTGGGGCCTCATTGCTCAGGGAGTAAAATGTGCAGGTAACAGTCCTTCAGTGTTCTTTTCCTGAGTCATTCCTCGTGTTGTAACTCTGTAATGTGCAAATGTGCAGCCTGCTCCAGTCTGCTCCTTGTTCAAAGGAAGGAGGAAATGTACCCACTCTGCTGCTGATGCCTTCAGGTACCTGTTTCAGTAACTCACTGGGGTGATGCAGAGCACCCCTCGAGTGCTCACAGAGAGGAGACACTCACCATCGTTAAGAGATTTTTTTCTTTCTCCACCTTTTTAGAATGGAGGAGAAAATAGATGCATAGTTAGCTTTATTTCTTTTATACCATTCCATGTACTGCTAGGTGTGAAAAAGTCATTGAGGATCTTGATGTGCAAGGTGGGCATCAGCAAATTTCATGTTGCTTCTGTGAAACAGACATTCAGGTTAATTTTGTATATAAACCAGCAGACTCCCAGCGTGCCATAGACCCTAAGTCCTGTCTTCTACTTGCAAACTGAAAATAAAGTAAGAAAAGGGACGATGAATAAGGGATGCCTGCTGAAATGTTACATAAACATTCAGGTGCTGCTAGAAATGTATTGCACGCATGGGTGTCACTGCAGGCATTTCTGGGATAAAGCCTCTCCAAAGGAAAACAGTTTGACAGTTTTATTGATAAGGTTCTTTGAAAGGAAAGGACAGTCGGCTTTCTTTCAAAGGCAAAGAAAAGGATCAAAGTGATCAAAATAGTTTGCTGTATTTAAAAAGTATTTTATGACATTCTAGCAAAGAGTATTTATAAAAATGGTGCAAAGAGATGTTGATGTATGAAGACCTGCTTACGTTGCCCTGGAAACTGAATTTTCAAGCTAATTTAAGAAAATCTTCTCTGTCTACAGCTTTCTGAAGTCTTGTCTCAAGCAAGTAAGAAGGCTTTTTATTAAAGAACTGCAAAATAATGTAATATTTAAAATAATTTCTAGCCACATAGGATTGAAATCTTTTTAAATTCTTCACCCAGAATTGTTTCAATTTGATATTTTGTTGTTACCATTAGAATCTGCACTGTCCAGGATGCATTAGATAGTGCAGCTCTCTTTTAAGACATGATTATGTAAAAATGACATTTCCTTTCTCAGTATTTTCCCTTTACTAAGAATACAGGATTCCAGCCATGTCATCCACTTGTGAGTGAAGATTGTTAGTACTTTCTACTGCTGTTGATTTTATACAGGGTATACAAGGCTAGGAGAGGAAGAGGAAGCTTGATTTTGTTTTTCTGATATATGTGTTTGATGACACTTGAATCAGTAAGCAGTAAGGGTGCCATCTTTATTCCTAGCCTTAGGTTCCTCCTTTTGGGCATTTAGGAGAGATATCAAGTATTTTTCAGATGGATATTAGGTAACTTCAATCCAGAAAAACAATAAAAATAGTTTGAGGGCTTGCAATGCTGCATGGCACTGTGGAATTAATACCATTGCTTTTACAATTAAATCCAAAGTGATTATTATTTTGTACTGCCTTTTTTTTTCTCTTTTAACTGAAGTAGAGCTGATTTTCTGGATTTATGCAGGTTTTTCTAAGTTCTGGGTTTCCAAAAGCTTCCAAAATCTGGGGTTTTTTCCTCCTTACGGGGATAGTAGTAAGTACTGCAAGTATCCATCCTCCTTCTTGCAGTGTAAGGAACATATGTGTATTAGATTACTTCATAGGTTCAGAAACTATAATTAGGGCTTTCTGTCTTGTGTGAGGTTTCACGTCAGTGTTGGTAGCTTCTAGTAATTTCTATGATCTTACTTGTATTTTCAAATCCCATGTTGTACAGCCATGCTTGCTGAAGTGTCAGCAAGGATTTGGGGCAGGGCGAGGCTGAGTTTTTTGGGGATCAGGAGCAGGAGGGGTCAGGCTTTTCCAGGGGCATGGGACACGGCCCCCCCCTCACTGCAAGGCTGGCTTTGAGCCACTGGCCATCCTCAACAATAGCTTCCCAGGGGCTTCCCAGATCCTTTTATTCTCACAGAAATCCGCAGCTGGGCAGAGGAGGATTCTGGGCAGAGCCCCATGGAGGTGGAGATGGCAGCACAGGCTCAGCAGTTCCCCACTCTGCCTTGGCAGTGCCCCCACTCACCTGTTCCCACAGCTGAGGGTGTGAGAGCCAGCAGAGCCAGGAGCTGCACAGATCCGGGCATTTCAGGGGAACACTGGAGCTGCACAGACACAGAACAAGGGCCTGCATAGCCAGTGTTAATGTGCTAGGGTAGGGGAGCTCAGGCTTGAATCCTGTGAGTTTGGCTGAGTTTATGTGGACTTACAGTGCTTTTGTTTTTTTTTAAAAACAGAATTAATATTTTTGCTTCTGAACTGAGTCAATTTAATATGGAGACAATGAGGCACAGTAAACCAGGACCCACATGAGGCCATTGCTTTTCAGAGTGGGTTTGTACTCAAAAAAAATAACAGCTTTTAGCAGGATGCAGCCCACTTACATTCAAGCGGGGCTCAATGTCCCTCCAGGGAAATCCACAAAATGTTTGGTGGTCTGTATAATCATTCTGTTGAAAATACCTGTGAGCAAAACTGCATGGATCATACATAATTTTATACTTTTTAAAGCATTTGCTTTTTATAGCAAACGATTGCACATCTCAAGAGGACTCTATTTGCTGTACAGAAGTGAAAAGTTTAACAAATAGAAATGGATTACTGCATGGGCTACTCTCCACCATTTAAAACCCTATTCTGTGCAGAAGCACAAAAACATGCAAGAAGAGAAGTGTGGGACAGTCCAAGACCAGACAGCAAAGATAAATGTCACCCATTTCAGAAAGGAGGAAGAGCCAGTGGAAAAAACAGAGCTTATTTCTAATGGCTGATAGTTTATGTTACACAAGCTAGGCCAATCCTTTAAAAAATAATAAACCAGAACTAAACATTCATAACAGCACACATGCCATAACAACCAGCAAGAATGCCTTAGCAACTTCAGCATGCTTCGTGCTTTGTTTCAGTCCAGCATGGCTGAATTTGTCCCTGACAAAAGACAAACTTGAGTGTGTTCAGGATCTTGTCAGGTACAGTCCTGCATTATTAATTCCTGGAAGGTGGATTCTCCCTAATTTATCCTTGTTCAGGTTTTATGGTAGACAAAGAAGGAGGATTATGTCTCTTCCTTCCTTAAAGATGAGAGGTGAACATAGGCACCACATTGGACACCTGATGGATGGTTGTTGGTTGAAATGAGATGTTGGGTGTTACCTGGACTGCAGAGGTTTGGAGATTAATACAAACCACCAGACATGAGAAGAACTTCATTGTCTTCCAAAATTAGAACTTGTTGTGATGTCTGGGATTTGGATTCTGTAGGAGATTAATTGGTGGGTGTAGTATGTAGTCTGACTTCTGCTGAAGATACCTAGCAAAACAGAAGTAGTTTCTTTTCCCTTAAAGGGCATTCTCTCAAGTTTGATCAGCATCTTTAAAGACAGATTTGCTTCCTTAGAGTAAATCCTTTAATAGTAAGTATCTGCCCTACTGCCTCAGAGGGTCATACTTCCAACTTCTGCATCCAAGCCACAGGCCCTTAAAATTTTTGTGAGATGAAGACACATCTATATGCAAGGAATCTGCCTTTCTGATGGCATACTCCATCTCTAGCATGCTTTCCTGCAGGCTTCTGCCATAAGTAGAAATGACTGACAAAGTATTTGAAATTGTAATGCCACCCCTTCCTGTAAACACTGAAGCTCAATTGAAGTTAATGAAGATGTAAGAGTTTACCCCAGATCAAAATCCAATGCATGAACTTAGAAAAATGCATTCTTAGTTCCCTTCCTCCTATGTAAAGCTCTCCTGTGCTCACAGGGCTCATCCCACTGCCCAGAATGTGTTCAGGGGAAAAACTACAACACTATTCAAAGAAAATCTGCATGTATGCACCAGGAAGTGGTTTTTTTGAGTGATACAAACGCAAAACAAGCAGTAGCATTAACAGAATAGTTCTCAGAGACTAGAGCATTGATGGTGCTGTCCTGTGCTACCCAAGTGGACTGGTAGACAGGCAGATCAGTAGACTTGTCAAGCTGCCACATGTATCCAGCCCATCAGAACTCTCCAAGTCCTTCCTCTCTACCCTTTTGCCTGTTGTTCTTAACGAATAAGCAGTTTTATCAGAAGATTTTTTTTTTAACAGGCTGGTTACAAAGCATTAATAAGCTTATCTTAGATATAATTTTTTAATATATCTATTTCACTGGATTCTTTTGATGGTATTTTGAGCTGCTCCTAGTAACACCAGGCAGCACGGCCCTCTGAGGCTGCACATGAAGCACCATTTCTGCTGCCTTCATAGTTTTGCTCCAGACTATCTCAGCCTGCTACCCATGTAGCACTTGCTGTCTTTTGTTTTCCTTGGAGCAGGTAACTTCTTTCTGAAGAATTGATAGAAATTAACTTGCAGCTGAACTATCAGTGTGCAGATAACCAGCTGCCACTGGCAGAGCCCAAGCAATGTTGCTGCCAGCCCTGACCACAGTAAGATCTGGGAGTTTATTTTCAAGAGAGTTAAAGTACAGTCTCAAAGCAGAATTGTTTTGTGAATTACTGCTTAGGTGTTTAATTTCCCCATTTCATCCATTTCCTTCTCCAGCAATCCAAGGATGTACAGCTGCCCCATTTCCTTTGCTATTAGTCTTGCCTTGCTATGAAATCCTTTGTGCTGGGCAGGCCTGTGTTGCTCCACTGGTGTGTAAGGATGAAGGAGAGCACAAAGGAGCCTGTGATCCTCAGGCATTGATTGTCAGGCAGAGTGCTCACGCTTTCCATGCCTTGAAAAACAGCTGATGCTCTTGTGACTGAAGTCAGCAAAGGGAAAGGCAAGGTGTTCTCATCACGTTGCCCACTCTCAAGGTATTTTGCATGGCTCAGTCATGAAAAGCTTCTGCCCAGGCTTGTGCCTTAAAAATACATCCAAGCCCCTTTTGAGATGAGCACCCAGATTCTGCTGTTTGGAGAATGGAGGGCACAGATGGTCAGCCCAGTAAAGGCGCAAAGAGAAAGCAAAGCTGCAGAGGTCAGGGCTCTGGGAAGAGGACTGGACAGCAGCCCCTGCCCAGCACAGCAGGTGCTGATAGTGTTGGAGATGTGTGCTGCCTGACAAGCTGTTCCACCAGCTCGTAATCTGGTGGTGTTCCTGTGAGGGGTGAGCTCCAGAATTTTGAAATGCTAATCAGACAGCAGAGCCTTGCTTCAGAGCCGTTCCCAAGGGGAAGCTATTCTGGAGCTATATATTCTTGAAACTGTGAGTCCTAAAAGCAGCTTTATCTCCAAGCCCACACAGACCTGGAAGCCTTGAGCAAGCCAGTGGCCCAGCCAGGGAGCTGTGGAGGAGGTAGGCAGGTGTCGTGGCAGGAAGTCAGGGAAGTTCTTGAACAAACTGACTCTAATCTTTGAAAACTTATAAAATGAAACCATTGTAACTAAGTGTTTTGCAGGCATAAATGTAAGTATTCTTTTTGATTTAAGGTAAGGGAATGTTTGGTGGTTTGATGGGCTTTTTTACTTTTCATTTCATTAGCCCTGATTTTTTGGTAGCGTTAGGTAATTTTGTTGCCAAGCAACTAGCTGCCTTCTTGAAATTCCTTTCTTAAAATAATGTACCCTATAGTGCATGATACAGTGGTGTGGATGAAAGCAGGTTTTAGGGAGCATACTCATATGTTTAGGAGCAATTTTTGCCATGGGGACTGCTTAGTGAAGTGGCTTAAGGCTCTGGTGGGACCAGGGTTGCTTCCAGATGTGCATTACACATGAACAAATAGCGCATATTTGAGGCACAGTGGCAGCTCCAGTCACCCAAATTGCAGCCTGGCAGCTGAGGAGAAGGAGGAGGGCAGACCTTCACAGCACCCCACTGGATTGTGCTTGGAAGCACAGAGTGCAGCACATGGGGCCACTGGGGCTGCTACCTTCACTTGCCTGTTGGATCACACTGCATCCTATGAAACAGAAAACGGTGCTCCCTCTGCTACAGAGAGAGTGTTAAATTTTTAAAGAAAACCTACGAGCTCATGAGTGATTTATGAGAG
Source organism: Chaetops frenatus (assembly GCA_013400775.1). Classification (NCBI taxonomy): domain Eukaryota; kingdom Metazoa; phylum Chordata; class Aves; order Passeriformes; family Picathartidae; genus Chaetops; species Chaetops frenatus. The sequence continues at coordinate 244,433 of VZTR01013440.1, read as the reverse complement.
CAAATTCCTTTCTAACCTATTCACCCTTGCAGAACGAAGGAACGAGGCCAGTACTTTGTGCTTGTGTAGAGCCCATTGTCTTCCTGTGTCAGCTCAGGTGTGAGGGTGTTGCCCTGTCTGGCAGGTGCTGCAATGGACTGGCCCAAGGCAACGCTCGGTGCCAGCACCCCAGCTCCACGCTTCCCACACTTACCACAAACCGCAGAAGGATCTTTCGAGGCTTCTTCCTGATTGTGTAAATCTACCCTTTAGCTCTTTAAGCTGCTCTTCAGAGTGATAGAGTGCATCAATTTTTTTTTGGGGGGGGGGTAATTCGGGCATATAATTAGAGTGATGTATGTAGCACATGGTATCATTCCGATGGAACATGATCAGCAGCCATGTTAGCCAGTAAATCATAAACCAAAAGAAACCTAAAACTGACTGAAGTCAAACCAACAGTATAACAAAAAGCGACAGCCAAGTATATTTTAGTCTCTGCAAATATTTATGATGTGTGCTCATGGGGCAGTAGTAACACACATACATCTTTTGGCTCTGCTCATGCATTTAATATGAACATGTTATTTGTTCTCTTAGCCCAGTGGACTAACATCAGTATTAGCTGTATCTGTAACATTACCAAACCTCCTTCTAGGCATCATAGGAAACTATTGTCAGGCTGGTTTTAAATTTATTACTTCTCATAGAAGTAATGTCACAGCCTATCTGAACTCCTAGATCAATATGCTGTTAAAGCCCGGGCAGCTTATCACAGACTTTCAAACCTGTCAGCTAAAATTACTTTCTGCACACCCTCCTTAAATTTCCAAAGTTCCTATAAACTCTTGAATTTATGGCTGCATTGGTTTTGGTCCATGTGGTATGTTTGAAAGGTGGCCACAGTTTGATAGGACTGTAAAAGGAATAGTAAGAGTGACTTACAATTCTACTTCTGAGAAATCATCTCTAAGGTGAAACTGATTAACCAAAGTCAGCAGAAGTTTTACTATTGACCTGCAAGAGCTCGTGACTGCATCTTTTACATCTGTCCTATATTATTATAGGATTTATTAGCAGATATAATGCTTTAGGGGGATTTCTCTGTAACTCCTCACCAGCCAGCAGGTAAGTGCTGATGAATTGCTGTTAAGAAATTGATAGGGCTCCTGGTTACTTTAGATCCAGAGTAAAGCTGCTATTCTGGATTTATTTAACATAATGAAAAGTAAATAGACCCTCAGTTTTAAATGAAATTAATCTTCTTTGTCTTAATGAACCCAGCCAAATTATGAAGCTCATGTACAAACAAGGCAAGCAGTTCTAAGACTTCACCCTACAGCAGCATGCAGGGAGATTCAGGATTTGGCTTTCTTCTTCCTTCCTACTTGATTCTAAAATAATGGCTTTTGAAGCTTTCAAAGCATCTACAATGAGAAAAGAGGACTTTTTTTTTTCATTGAATAGTATTCAGTTTGCAGTATCATTCCTGTCCTTTAGTAAGTAGTAAGAAGTAAGTTGAGTATAGTTAAGTACAAAACTGGCAAGTTCCCAGTGCTCTGTGGAGAGGAGGACTGACCTCTTGCCATGGTGCTTTTTACTTTGGTGAAGATAGTGAGACATCCTCTTTAGTTATCAGCTAAACCAGAGATGAGTGACTGAGACATGGATGTTCTGCCTTTTATGAAGTATTGTCAGCTGGGGTTTGAGGCCCACTTGGTTCAGGAAGCACAGCACTGGTGAGTTTCAAATTCTTCATTGGAAAAAAAATACTGTTCTCTGGTGCAAATTCACTGAAATCACCTTGATATATTTACTGACATTAAATTGCTAAAGTAAGATGGTTTTCTGTGCTTACACAAGAGGCAAGAAGCCTTAGTTATCAGAAGGACACCACACAGCCCAATAATACTGAACATTAGGCTCCCACATTTTCTAAACATTAAGTATCTGAAATACTTTCAGGTTTTAAATGTTTCTCAGGAGTGTTGATAAGCCCTTAAGCAGTTGGTGGGTACATAAAATCTAATCAAATGCAAAGGAAGAACAAAAGAGAGAGGAGAAAAGTTGAGTTCTGCATTTGTAATTATTATTCTGGGATTAATGAGGTCAGATTCATAGCCTGTCAGACTCTATGGGATTAGCAATAACACAATTACTGTCAGAAGCAAGGTTTTCACAATGAAAACATCTCTGTAAATTGAGATTTTAATGAATTGAAACTTTCTTGTATATAAATATAATTAAGAGGATCTCAGTCAAAGCAATAATTGGTTTAAGTCAAGTGTAAGATATTTGGGAGTACTTTTTTTCTTTTTTTTGTATATTTTATTCTTAATGATCTTTGGGTTTCAAGAAACATAACTCTGAGCTGTATTGCTGTCTGTGTGAAGCAGCTAATTTGCACTCACAGAATCGTTCGTGAGTTCTCATGAGTGACGTGCTACCCTTACAGTGTTGTAGACATAATTTTTGATAGATAGGAAGAGGTGCTTCTTGAGGCAGTTTTAGGAATTGTATGTACAATAATTGTATTTGCATTTGTAAATACTGTTAATACAATGTTAAGGTTTATTCCTAAATAAAGGAAGTCAAGATTTAAGATTTCCTCTGTGGTCTCAATTTGCTTCCCTTGTGTGTGTGCTAAGATGTTGCCTCTAATTATTTGACTATTTATTATTTTTACTGCTCAATTTAGTCTTTATTTTGAAAGCACACTGCTTTAATAGCACCTATTCAGTATTTTGTCTTCATGTTTTCAAAAGTGCTGGTCTTACTAATGACACAGTACTCAAACCTTACACCAAAGAAGAGTAATTTTACCTGTGCATTTCCACAAACATTTACTGATGTGGTTCTGCAAGACCTGGAGGAGGCAAAACCAGCTTCTCCTTGCCGTGTTACAGCTGAAGCAGTGGCTCACTAAAGGCCTCAGGTCACAGGTTTCAGTGAATGTGGGTTCTCTATTTAAAGCAGAGAAAGGCCTGGTTTTTCAAAGTTCAGGCAAAATGTGGCTCAGGGCACAGATATTTAAAGCATAGGAGGAGCTCGCCATGCCTGTGCTGGCTGGTGGGCTCAGAGTTTCTTTGTTCTGTGCCCAGAAACTACAGGTAGGGAGATGCTGGGCATGTGGTCACTTTGGGGTCTTGGAGCACTTGATGTGAGACCCTCGGGGGCACCGTGTGTTTGCTTTGCCCACAGTGGGGTTCACAGCACAGAATCACATCCAGGAGGGAAATTCCCCACCTGCAGATCCCTGCCCATGGGTTCCTCACTCCTCACGAGGAAGGGAGGTCACCCCTGCACAGAAATAACCTCGAGAGAATTCTAATCAGCCATTTCATCTGGATCGGGATCTGTGCAAGTTTTGATGGATTGAAGGTGACATGCCAAACTTTAATTGCAACCAGAGGATTCTGAGTGACAAATCTGGTTGCTTTATAGGCCTTTTAAGTAAACAAAGTGCTTTTAGCAGCAGGCTGCAGCTGACTTAGTGGAAATTAAACTTAGCCATGAATTCTGGGGTTTACTCTTTTGGAAAGAACTAAGTCAAATAACTTGGAGCTTTAATGAAAGTACAAGTATTGTCAAAATCAGCAGGAACAAAATCCGAAGGGATTCTCGCTAGATACCCAGTCCTGCAGTGAGAAAAGAAAGTACAAATTCTCATCAAGGCATTGATCCTTCAAGCTCCTACTTCCCTTAATGCTATGAGAGGGCAGGGCACTGCGGGTGGCAGTGCAGCGAGGTGCAGAAATGCTGAACAGGAGTTCCTGTGTGTTCCCAGTGCACACCAGAGTGTGGCAGCCGCCCTCACTGGGATGTGCTGCCATTCTCACTGGGTTCCCCTGTTCCTGACAAGCACCTGGGAGTCTGCATGGCACAACAGGAGAGATGGCACTCAAAGCAGAGTCACACACAGGGCCAGAGCTCTGCTGCCTCGTGGTGCTGATCACCCTGTGGGCTTAGCTTCAAGGGCGCTGTATTGCTCTTCCCATCTCTGTATAAATGGGCATGTTTTCCCAGGTTTTTCCTTCCCAAACCCTACTTAAGTTCTTAGCAGTTTTTAGGCAGAACTGATTTCAATTAAGTTTCACTTAAACTAAATCTTGTCCTCAAGTGTTTTTACAGTAAAGCTGTGGTATTGGTTTTTTTTGTTAAAAATATGAGATTTTCCTAAGTAATTTTATAGTAAAAAGAATCCTTTTGGTACCCTACAACACTATTTCAGAAACACTCTGTGAAGTGGTATCAAAATTCCTGTCACTTTGATTTATCAAAGTCCTTTGTCAGCTGCTTGGTAGCAAGAAATGACCAGCCAGTTTGGTGACCCCCATGTCTATTTCTCAGCTCCCCTCCAGGGCTGCCACACCTGCCCAGAGCTTAGAGGTCCCCCGAGTGGCTCAGGTTTGGGCACTGCCTTGCCAGCTCACTTCAGAGGGGTTGTAGCCTATTTGTAACCCAGCTTCTACCTTCATCTGCCCCAGGAGATGTCTGAAGGGCCAGATCCAGGACTACATTGAAGGTGGTAGGAAATCCCCAGTAACTTGGGAGGAAGGTCTACATTGTGACAGCAACGTATGTAATAGTGGTGGGGAGCGTAATTGACCCTTAGCTTCTGATTTGAGAAAACATAAGGAAATCTTGTCACTCTGTGTTAGACCTTCTAGAAACAGAAGGAATGTCTTGGGTAGGAAATCCTTCTGACCCCAGGGCTGTCCCTACCTCAGGTATTTGATGGTTAAGGGCCCTGAAGAGAAGTAACTGTTGTGAGCTGAGGTCAGATCCTGCCAGAGCCATTTGTGCTCCACAGCACTGACCTCAGAATACACTTTCAGCAAACACCAGCCTAATCATGTTTTCATTTTTTCCCTCAGATTGTGGTTTAAATGTGCACAAGCAATGTTCCAAGATGGTCCCAAATGACTGCAAGCCAGACCTGAAGCATGTCAAAAAAGTGTACAGCTGTGACCTTACCACACTAGTAAAAGCACACTTCACCAAGAGACCAATGGTGGTAGATATGTGCATTAGGGAAATTGAATCTAGAGGTAAGGCATTGTTAATGGGCTTTTGTTGCTTTACTGATAATCCATTTAGATTGATCTGGGTCATCTGGGTTTCTGCTGAATGTGTGATTGCTCAAAACAGATTTGCACAAGACATTTTATGACTGCCAATTACCCTGCACAGCTAATATTATACTGTGCCTTATTTCATGGATCATACCATTTATAATTTTTATAGATTCTTCTAGAAATTCCTTAATGGGCAGTTACTGCTTTGTAGTTACATATTAGTGCCTATCTTTCCAATAATATATTTATTTTAAAAATTAAGTGATTGTGGCAAAACAAAGGGGTTAATATTAATTAACACTCTTGCTAGTTCCCATAGCCCACATTGCATGTCCTTTTCTAGAATTAAGGTATGTGTTTTCATTCTGAAATAATGACTGATCATCAAGTATGTTAATCTGAGTTATTTTTAAATGAGTTGTAATTGGTTTAATATGTTTCTTCAGCTTTGAAGTCATTTGTGTAAATACAATTCAGTGCTGATAGAACAAGGCATCTACTGGAATGGTCAGGGTTAAAAACCCAGGATAAGGTTTCACTCTGGAAGAAAAACCTGATGAGGCTTTTAAAGTATGTCTGCTTTTTCTGCCTTAAATGAAAAACTTGCCAAGGGAAGAACCAGGTGGAAGGCAACTGCAAAAATCAGGACTAATTTTAATCTTGTTTAAATGTTCATTGCAGGTCTTAATTCTGAAGGACTGTACAGAGTCTCAGGATTTAGTGATCTTATTGAAGATGTCAAAATGGCATTTGACAGAGGTACAGTCTTTCCTGCATGCTGGAACTTGGTGCTGATGTATTAAATATACAGTTTTTCTGCAGAGCCTCTCTCTCATGCTCCACTGCACCAGTGGTCTGGAGGAGTCCGACAGCTGTGCTGGCAGGAGGGGAGACTCCCCATCAGAAAAGCATATCAGCTCTTCACTTTGGCCTTTTATTACAAAAATCTGCTTTTCTCCTTCCATCAGTATCTGTGCTCCAGTAACCATGTGTGTAGGAAAGGACAAAGCTTTCTGAACTACTGCCCTAGTTTGCAAGTCAAACCACGCTCGGAGGGGTGGGGGAGGGATAGAGGGTAAGTGGTGAAGTGCCTTAAGAGGGCTGTGCAACTTAAATCCATCTTTCTGGATGAAAGCGCCAAAATAATAACATGAATGCAATAGTGCAAACAAAGTTTGAATTATTAGGGACTAAAAGAAGGTCACTGAGAACAAACTTCTCTCTGAGAAAAGACAGTGGGAAAATTAAAGGCTTTCCAGCTGCAGTCCCTCTATCCCAGTAGAAATCAAGGCCAGAATCCGTGCTGGAAACTCTCTTTCCTGTTTGTCCGGAGGACTGGACCAATTCAGACAACATCTGCAGTGTTAGCAGGGTGGGGATGTGCTGGAGAAGCCAAGTTCTGGGTCTGTGTCCGCTGCAGTTTAGAGTAGGTAGTATGTTGGAGTTAAAATGTTGAACACGTGTTTTTCCTATAAAACAGGGGGGCTGTGGACAAAGCTGGTTTTCTGCCTTTTACTTTTTTTCCCAGACTCCGTGATTTCTCATTCGGTGCTGATGAATGTGTTGTTTTGCAATGCAGTATGTTCAGAAATAGCTAAACATCCACACACTAACACAAGACAGATACTGCTAGATGAGGCAGGCAGGTTTAAAAAAAAACCCAAATTGTATTTTTTAGTAATTATTTGAAACTAAGAAAGGATATGTTACTTTATAAAATGCTTGAGGTTTTCATCCTGAAACCATGAACATCAGAGTTCAGTAACTCTGTTTTACTTAGAAAAGCCAAAATCTGTAGTTGTTTCCTTTTCAATAATGTTTGCTTAAGCAAGTTATTATTTTTCTTTTGAATGCTGCTTTACATTTGTTTGCATTTACAAGGCTTTAATATCAGTGCCTTCTCCACACAGATGGGGAAAAAGCTGATATTTCTGTGAATATGTATGAAGATATCAATATTATCACTGGTGCACTTAAACTGTACTTCAGGGATTTGCCAATTCCACTCATCACGTATGATGCCTACCCAAAGTTTATAGAGTCTGCAAGTGAGTATAACACATTTTGCATCTGCTTGTCATTCTTAGCCTTTTCTCCTTTTTGTGTAGGACTGTCCTATTCATTTTATAGCTGTCCCATCAGCTCTTACTGTGCATGCCCAATTTAGAAAGGATTGCAGAGCACATTACAGCCTGACCGCATGATGCTCCGTGAGCATGGTTACATTTTCCTTTGCCTTTGTCACCAGGAATGTTTCCTTTTCATCACACATTATGGATTACATCACTTGTGTGTCTTGCATGAGTCCTGGGTACTTGACAATGATATTTAAAGTCTGTTGGGCTTATGTTGCCAGAAAGAAGGTGATTTATGGAAATGTTTAGAAATAAGATGTCATTTGTTTCTGGAGTTGTCCATTTTGAGTGTTTTCATAAGCTGATAACCACTCATCATCCCAAGGCTGCCTTTGGGGCTGGCCTTGCAGAAAGTGGGTCTGCAAGCAGTAAGCCCAGCTGGAGCATCTCTCCCAAGCATCCTGGCTACCTGAAGCATTTCTGTGATGTGATCACATCAGCCACACCTGGAAAGGTGTCAGGTAGCCGTGGGTAGAAAACAAGGACTCATGCTCGCCTCACAAGTTCTCTGGAGAAGGCTTTTTCCAGGTCTTATGGAAACAGCCAAAGGCACTGATGGCAAAGTTCCCAGTACCTTCTGCTCTCCCAGAGTTGCACCTATAGATTATTTGTGCAAAATTAGTTCAGTCAGCAAGGATTGCCAGAGGACTTTTTTTTAATAGGCTGCAGGGAATCTTTCAGTGGAGTACAGTTTGCTTTGGGGAGTTTTCTTCGTCCAAAACCAGTCACATCCTTATGGTGCTCTGAGCTCCTCTTTGAACAGACAAATCCTCCATGAGTAATCCAGCAGAGCTGTGAGACCCTACCTCCTGTGCAGGCCACCAGTTGTTGCCTTTCTGTGTGTGAATTCTGGCTGGCTATGTGGTGACAGTTGAACATCTGTGTTTCAGAAACCACGGATCCGGATGAACAGCTGGAAATTCTCCACGAGGCGCTGAAGCTGCTGCCACCTGCACACTGTGAAACATTACGGTATCTCATGGCACATCTGAAGAGGTGGGTGGAGTAGCTGCAAAGAACTCTTAAACCACACTCATTTTTAGCAAAAGTCTGTGTTAGCACCTCCAGAAAATTTGGTCAAGGCTCCCCAAATCCCGGAGAGGGACTGTGGCAGGAGTGGTAGTGTGCACAACAGCAAATAGTCAGACACAGGATTATCCCTTGCAAAGCAAAACCAAGGTGCCATGTTAGAGTGTCCATTTTAGTTTCTCAAGCAACATGAACTTGCTGTCAATATGTGAGAATCATTCCTTTTCCTTAGAAAAAATACTTCATTTTAAGCTCGCTTCTGCCTTTTTCATTTTGTAGTTCTTCTACAAGTAGGACTGTGTTGACTCTGCTCAGTGCCTCAGGCAAAATTCAGCTACAGAGTTTCTGCCTGGTTTGTCCCTTTATTTCAATGACATTTCTAATGGGTGTTTTAAAACGGACAAAGGGATGAAAGACATAGGAACAAAAAATTCCACCTCACCCCTTGTGAAGTGTGAAGTTAATTTCTCTTCACCCTGTTCAAGGTTAGCTGTTGCTGCTCTACTTAGCAAGTTGCTTTTGCACATCATATTTCTAGTATAGATGGATGATAAGGTGGAAAGGTGACAAAATCCACTGTTTTTAAACTTCTGTTTAATACTTTGCTAAAAGGAGCTGTGCTGCTCAACAGGCCATTGTCTTGTTGCTGAATTCAGGTAATCAGACATAGCTCCTTTATTTGGAAAATTTACAGACTGGAGACACAGCACCTTGGGAACATCAGTCTGACCTGTTTTCAAATAAAAAGGCAGAAGAGGAAAAATTGAAGAAAAATTTTCTATACCACAGGACTTGTTCATGCAGTGCAAGTGAGCACGGTTTGTGTGCTCTGAGGAGGAGGACAGAGACACTGACTCACCACAAACCCACACAGCATTTGCTTTCACTCACTCCCAAGTGTTTCACCTGACTCTCCCGTGTGTGACCTGCTGCAAACAGCAGCCTCTCCCTGGGGGAAGGCACGCATTTCTGTCCAGTTTCCCTGATTTTCAAGCATATGCAGGCATGGTTTGGCACAGAAGAAATGTGAGGCTCACTGGGTTTTTTTTTTTTACAGAGTTACACTCCATGAAAAGGAAAACCTGATGAGTGCAGAGAACCTGGGCATAGTTTTTGGACCAACCCTTATGAGAGCGCCGGAGCTGGACGCGATGGCTGCACTGAACGACATCCGCTATCAGAGACTTGTGGTGGAGATGCTTATAAAAAATGAAGACATTTTATTTTGAATATTTTGGGGGTTTTGTAATAAAAAAGGAAGCAACAGTGTTCTATGGATGAAGGAATATTTTAAAGTAATTTAATGGCTCTTGTCGCTGAATTCCATATTTGCTAGAGCTTTCGATGTATTCAGGATAAAAATGAAGGAACTCTTTGTCGTTTCTGTAGTGCCATTCAGCTGATGTTGAAAAAGGTTAACACATACTTTCCAGTACTAGTAATCCTGGGTGTTTATCATGTTAAAATAAAAAACAAAATGCCTAAAGCTATTGCATGATTTGCTCCCTGTTCTCCCTGTTCTGGTGAGACTCATTCCATGAAGAAAACAACTGAACTGGTGCAGCATCTTTGTTCTGGATAGTTTGTGATTGTAATTCAGCATGTTTCTCCGTGTAAACCTGTTGTGGATTTGCTTTTTTTGTTCTATGTAATTGATTTCTGATACTAAAAAGAAGGCAGACTTATGTGAAATGGAGCCTCTGGCCATTTATTGACATTTCATATTCTTCTCTTCCACTTTTGGGGCTGATTTCTTCTTGGGTTTCTTTCCATTTTTCATCATATAGTAATTTGTTTTTAACAGAAACAGAATTGTACTTTAAATGTTACTTTAAGTAATTCTCCATGATGTTTATGGTGGTTGCAGTGAAATCTGCAATACTGAACAGTATTCCTTTATTATTATTGCTATTTCAAGTGTAATTTTGTATTTTTATCTGGCATGCATATATTAATTTATTAAATTTTGCTTTTAGAACTCTAACATTACGCTATTTATGTTTACTTACCAACCTTATTTCAAAAATACTGTTCATTTCATTTCTTACATTGGCACTTAAGGCTGAACAACCTCTGACTTAAAGAAGTGAGTTAGAGGGGTCCTGACACATTGCTAAGGTTCCCACAAATTCCTGTCTACTTTGAAAACCCCTTTCTTCCTTGTCCAAGATGCCTCTCAAGAAGGCTTCAGAACTCTTAAATAAACCAAGAAAGGTATTGTCAAGCCATCTACTAGTTCATATTTTATATCTATTGTTATAATTACCTATATGTGAACTGGAATGGCAGTTTAAAGTTACACAACTGCAGCTGCCCAGAGTAGACGGATACTGAACCTCAAATGCAGACACATCCCAGAACATTGGCTTTGCACTTCAGATGTTCAGCTCTGGTGGCAAGCACTTTGGTCTGCCCTGCAAACACCCCCGGCAGCAGGAGGAGAACAAGGAGGAATAATCCCCTAGGGATCAGAACCAGCTGTGCTGTCAGCACAGCTGACAGCAGTAAGGTGCAATCCCGCCCTGCCTTGCATGTCTGGCTAGGAGAGGAGAGGTGAGACGGTGGCCCTTCTGAACTGGGCATTGAAGGATCCTAGGAAGGAAAGGGTGAAGCTGGGGATGCACACTGGTAAGCACATGGGGAATGCTGCTCTGGGCTGGGGGCTGCTGGGGAGGCAGAATGGAGGAATTTCTGAGAGAATCTAAAGTATGGTTTGGTTTGAGGTTTTTCCCAATCATCTGTAGTGCTCAAAGTGGCTTGCTGTTATAATTCCTGTACTAATTAGTGCACGTTATCACTTTATTTATGGCAATGAACTGCAACAGATGGAAAACTCCATGTCTCTGACCACAGCCTTGCTTCCCCCCAGCCCAAAAGGAGTGGCCCATATGCTGCTCAGTCCCATCTGCCTTGCACTCCAGCAGCCACACATGTTCACCACTACCTTGCTCCAAGGCAACTCCTAAACGTGCTGTTTCTCCTGCCACTGCCCTGACGCTTTGTGATGCGCTTCCTCACTCGGCCCTGTGTTTTGGATGGCTCCTCAGGCCATCCATCACTCCTGCCTTCCCTTGGGGATCCCTTGCAGTGGCTCTGGCTGGCCCTTTGCAGTGTCCTGTCACTGCACTCAGCTCTCAAATGCCCTCGGCTCTGCGATCAGGAGAAGGGATGTTTCTCCCGGGCACTGCTGGCGGGCCTGGCACGGCAGTGTTTGCAGTGCCGTTCTGTGCTTGCCCTGGCAGCCGGTGCTGACACGGGGCAGGGCTGTGCCGCAGCAGCTCCGGCTGTGCCGGTGGCGCTCCGTGTCCTCCGGCAGCCCTGGGGAGCCGGGGCTGATCCCTCGGCTCACCTGAGAAACGGCAGCTGTTGTTTCCCAGCTCTGTGCAAGGAGACCTGAGCCAGGTAGTTGTAGTTCCCCCTTCTAAAGCGTACAGCAGGAAGCACGTAGTAAATAGCAGTAATTAGGATAATTACCTTTTCTTCTGGTGTGAAATATCCAGCTTCTCCGTCTCGGTGTAGCAGCAGGCGGGCGCTGCTGAGACAGCTGCTCCCCTTGCTTTGCTCCAGGTGCTTTCAGCTGTATTTAGAAGCAGTGGTGGCCACTGAGAGGTGATCAGTGAGAGAAAAGACCGCCGAAAATAGCAAGCCCAGCTTTGCTCTGGGGATGGTCAATGCACGCAGGGAAAACAAGGTTTGTTAGCTACTAGTGAGCACCAGCCTCCTGCTGGAGATGCCCCCTCTCAAGCAGAGTTTAACAAGTGATTATATTAATGGAAGTTTCTGCAGGGAAGGAAAAAAACCTAAATGGAGACCCACTGCTAAAAGAAAAAAACAAGCAAACAAAAACCCCAAACATACACACATACAAACCCCCAAAATTAGAGAAAGTAAAGGCTTACAAGCCCCCACACACAACCCAAAAGGAAATAAAACCACCCTCCAAAAACCCCTGTCGAGAAACACAGCTTTTCCCTGATGGCCAGGCCCTGCTGCCCCAGTGAGCAGCAGCTGCAGCAGCACAGGAGCTCGGGGTCAGGCCCTGCTGCCATTAGCACCCTCTGTTCTCCCCAAGCCTCACATTCTCACCGGCTGTGAAGGAACCTGCATGCCAAGGGATGAGACAGCTTCAGAACGTGTTTAACACCAGATAATGTCAATATTCAACTAATTACAGCTGACGCTGTCTGCTAACCACCCTGCTCACCCTACACGGAACAGAGCTGCCCCTACAGGGTGCACAGCTCTTGGATTCAAGTGTGTGGGTCTGATGTTGTGTTCGGGTCAGCAATGTGGGATGGAGGATCCCAACGTTCAATGAAGTCCTTTCTTGACCTGGAATCCCAGGAATCTGTATGCAGTAACTTTTCTTTATTCTCTTTAATTGCAATTTTTTATTAAGTGTGTAGGCAAAAGCCTCCATTTTAATCTTGTTTTTGTTACTGCTGTAATGAGACTATGATTTCCTGAGTGGTAATCATTTAAACACGTAGTGCAGGAAAAAACCCTGTCTTTGCAGTGAATTTGATACTTCTTTTTGCCAATCAGGAAGATGTTTTGCCTGGGCATACAAGCAGGCAAAGTTAAAGTTTCATTTATTTTATTTTTTTAATTAAACACAGAAAGCAGATATTTTTAATATTTGTATTAGTTAAGTGACAATAAAATAAATAATCTAGATCTATGAGAAGCAAGGGCTATCACCAAGTGGATTTGTTCTCTGCAGGAACTGATTTCCATGAGGAATAAGTGTTGTCTCTGGTTCAGCCAACCTTCTTGTCTCCAGTGCTGCCAGGTGTGTGTGAACAGCTCAGCAGAGACACTGGAGCCAGCAACACCTCAGCAAAGGGCAGTGGGACACAGAAAAAGATGGGGGAAAAGGGGTTAAACTGCAGCTCCCCACCAGAGGGATGAGTGGGCATCCCCATTTCAGACTGCAGAGCTCAGGGAAAACACTGTGTGCTGAGGCCACGGCAGGGAACCTCTGGTGAGGTTTTAAGAGAGCTCTGTGATGAGGGAAGCAGCTGCCTTCTGAAACACGAACACGAGCTTCTGCTAATGTCAGGTTAGCTGACAGGATGGAAAAAGCTGTTATTTCTGATTTGATGCAATAACAAACTTCTCTGGTCCTTCCCCTCCAGCGGCAAAGAAAGGAAAAAAGGCATATATGATATACTCACTTTGTTCCTGACCTAATTTTTGCATGCTGATGAATGTTCTGCAATGTTTTTATTATAGCTATAATTATATTGCAGTTGGGGGAAAAAACATTTAGTGAACCTAGCAATCATGGGTTTCTTTTTCAGTCGTGCAAAATTACTGCTTAGCAACTACACCTCAGCCCCAGAAAGCTTATGTAATGCACGAGGAGGAGGGCCAGGCCGTGCCTCGTGGATCAAAGGGATTGCTGGGCAAGCCAAGCCAGGCAATAAGAGAGCCTTGTGCTCTGGCCACATGCTGGCAGGACTGCCACAAAAGGTCAGGGGATCTGTGCCTGACAGAGGGGTGTGAGGGGCTGGGCTGGCACTGGCACAGGCACTGCCCCCCCAGAAACCTTCCCCAGGGTCCCCTCCCTGCAGCTCGGGACTGGTGGGAGCCCTGAGCTCTGCCTCCAGTTGAATCCAAGGACCCCAGGCTGATGTACTGAGAGGAGGAAGCCTTACCTGTGTATTGAGGGGCCCAGCTCTTCTTCAGTTTTTCAGCACATTCTTCCCCTGCCCTGGACATGGCATTTGGAGTTATGCTCTTCACCAGAGCCCTTGCACAATCTGATCATTTCTTAATGCTGACCTGATTGTCTCTCTCCATCATCTGGGCCACACCACAGAGATGCTCTTCTTGATGCCTCCTTCTGTATCTCAGTTTGGACAGCATGATTCAGTGATTATCTAATATCTGTTGCTGGTTTCATGGCCAGAGTAACATTTTTCTTTGATGTCTCCCAAAAGTGATGTCAGTAAGCTGCTCAAGGAACTTGTCTAAGAGGTTTTATTCAGATGTCCTTTTCTATTTCTCATATATTTTGTCTCAAGGCCATGTATAGCTCCTTACCTTACTCAGGTGTTTGTCAGTATTCTGTTTTGGTCACTTGGAGCAAATGGTTCTTAGGCCTCTGGGAGCCTTTGATTAACATATTTCCTGAGGCAGTTAGGCATTATTTTGAAATATATATTTGGCAGGATTTATTTTCAAGCATTACATTGCCTGTAATTTTTCTTTCTTGCTACCAAGCCTAGAGATTGAATGCTAAGCTTTTTCTCTTTGCCTTTTTTTTCCATGTCTCATTACTAACTCTGTCTCTAATGCAAATAGGATTGTACAAACTATTCAAATTACTCATTTTGTAGATTAATATTCATAAGGTAGTGTATCCTAAAGCTCGTTTGAAGGATCACTCACTAAACTCAAAAGAACTTTGCATGATGCTGTTGCTCACTGCTCATCTCCAGCACCTACTCTGTTCTCAAAAAAGGGAAGGAGAGAGGTTCCTCTGACTTGTTGTATGTTCTATTATCCCCCTTCACATTTTCCAGCACCATGATGCTGGACCTATGTTGTTTATACCATGCAACAACTCTCATATGACATCTTCCACCAAACTACTGGAATTCAGGTACACTGAGATTGCTGCAAGGTGAGTTAGAAACCACCCATGTGGTGCAGGACAAGATACCTCACAAAAAGGGAGGTCTAAAGTCCAGCTGAGTGCTTTCATTTAAAGTAGGCAGAGGCCAATAATGAAATGCATGTAGAGGGGGTGGAACATCTGCTGCAAGGTCATTTGCATTTACATCTGCAAATCACTTCCTCATGGAAAACCGTGAGCTTTTCCTGGAAGTACTTCTCCTTTCCTTTCAGAAAAAAAGGCATCATTTCCAAATGTGTTACAGTACAGTGGATACACTGGATTTAAATTTTGTTCAAAAAAATCCCAAGCTCCAGCATGATCAGCAATCCAGATGCTCACTCTCTTCTCACGCGTTCCATAGACAGTGCAGTGCTGAGTCTCCACAGCTCTTTCATGCCCTCTCATTGGAGGAGGAGCTGTGGTTTGCCCACAGCTTGCTTTGAAGTTCTCTCTCTGTAGCCTAAACCAAGAAATTGCAGCAAAGAAGCGACCTGGCATTGACTGGTGAGGATATTGGCAGTGGAGGAAGCTAAAGGAGGAGTCAGGGGTACTGCCATGGAAAGTGTGGACTGGCTGGTTCCGTGGTCAGTGTCCAGCCTTGGTTTGGAAATCTCCCCCAGCATTAGGAGGGATCTTATACTCACATTGCTCCCCTTGCTGTGGAGTGTGTTTACCAAGATATTCCCCCAACTGCCTTGAGTATGGTGTTTTGAACTCCTGTCAAATCCCAAATATTGGTGAGCAGGGAAATCTGGAATTTGTCTTCACTTGAAATGCTGAGTAAAAGTCCATGGGGCTGTCAGAGGAGTGGCAGCCTGACTCCTGCCTGGTGTGCAGTGTCCCACCCATTTGTGCCTCACCACTGCCAGCCCCCACCCCCCTGCAGGGACCCCGTTATCACTCTGAAGGTGTTTCTGGAGTTTAGGGAATATTTTTGTTTTTCTGTTTTATCAGATGTAAACACGCAGCTTGGAAGTTCCCTGTTGTCTAACACAGCCAAGATCTTGCAGGCTGCCAAGGAGGCAAAATAAGTTTTGTGTGATAGGTGAGAGCTACACACCAGGAGCCACAGAAGTCAGTATTTTCCACTAATTACCAAGAAAATTCTGTGTGTGTTGGCAAAGATCCCAACATAAGCAATAAATTGAGTATTTGGCATGAGGTCAGTCCTGGGTAAAGCATATATCAACAATTCCAAGTGTGTCATGTGCAGGAGTAGAAATCTGTCCCTGGGAGCATAGCTAGAGGGTGGCATTTCCTGCTTTAAAACACTCTGAAGGCTCAGGTAGCAGAGTGAGGTAGATGTTGACTTTTTAAAGGCAAACACTGCAGCCCCAGGTGAGAGGGATGCTTTGCAGAGAGCTGTGTGAAGTGCTTTCTAGGATCAGCGAGGGCTTATGGAAGGGGAAGCACCATGTGGGAAAGGAGAGGGCTTTGCCACTCAGCCTACTGGCAGAATTAAAAATAAAACAAACGTGTTTCTGTGTGTTTATCCAGGTAATAACAGCAATGAGAGAACCTGCACCCCAAAGCCGGGCACCTTGAGGCTCTCACAGGGTTACAGAGGTTCTTAGGATCACAGAAGTTTGTCCGAGCTGCACTCACTGCAGGTGTGACATGGGATGGTTTAGCATGTCTGCCTTTCACCACAGCACAGGAGCCCCATGGGAAGCAGGGGACATCCAGATGGATGTCTGTGCTCTCATCCCATGGCTGGGTTATGTGCCATGAGGTGCTCCACGTTCCAGGATTTATTCTGTATTTGGGAGTGATGACACTGCAAAAGGGTTGTAGTCAATTATATCCTTGTGGGCAGCAGTCAGGACAGCAGCCTGTGCCAGTTAATCTGTGCAGCAGCTTGCCTCCTACCTTGCCAGCTCCTCTTTCCACTGGCTGTTTAGTGGAGCACCCCTCAAAATGCCTTCAGGAAAACTCTGAACTATGGAATACTGGCCAAAATATGTCAGACCTCATGGGAGCTGAACAAGCAGCTTTTATGTGAAGCTAAACTTGAACAGTCTGCTCTGCAGTTACTCCAGTGGAGAATCATCTGCCTTTAGAAACAGCCAGATGTATTTAAACAGGTGAATGTGAGCATCCAGAGAAATACTTCAGGCTAAATGCTGCTGTGGTCCCACTCATGAAAGCCACTGTATGGAATGGGGTAGGGATATGATACATGTCTTTCCAGAAGTCAGGTAATGCTGAGCTCCACTTTCTGCACTGCTAATAACTCAATTATATAGTTACCAATAGCATCTGAATATGCACTTAAAATGTAATAATGTTACCTCCAGAGGCAGACACTCCTACGAGAGCACGTGAGTGCCTAACACTCATTTAAACACTCCTTTGGATGTCTGCGCTGTCAGGATGCAACAGAACTGGCAGTGGAACTGGTTCCCAGCTTTGACATCCAGGGCACCCTTTCTGCCCAGTTTTACTATCAGCTGCCAGACCTTTGTGTTTTGTAGAGTTTCTTTTGCAGCTGGAGAGAGAAAACTCATGGCTGGTGATAACAGACAAAGTTCAGAACAGGTAGCAGCAGTGGTCTGTGCCAGATGAATGCATTTTTCAGTTTGTGCTGCTGAGGAAGAGCCTTTAATAAATACACGTGTCACCTAGCTGCATCTGAGAATTAATGAGATTTTTCTGACGACAGAAGCTGAGTAGCTCAGGAGTCCTGCTGTGCAGGAAAGTCTTCCTGAGGGGATGGACCAGCAGAGCTGCTCCTTTGCTGTCCCTACCACTCTGGCATGGTTCACACAAGCTGCTGTGTTTGACAGAGTGGCCCAGACGAGCAGAGCAGAGCAAACCTCACAGCTGATGGACTTTTCTTCTTTTGTTTCTTGTTTGGCTCTCCAGCGTGGCTCACCTTGGCCCCACAGATAAGCCCTGTACTTGGATGAGAGCCCTAGAAACAACCACGTCAGGGATGTCAGCTGGAGTTAAGTTTGCCACTGCTGCATTCAGTAACTTTGTTCAGCTCCAGGATTGGTTTCCTGGTGTGTCCATAACAGAAAGGCAATGTGGAGCTTGCAGCCTGCTTACTGATTCCTTGGACATTTTGTGGCTGCTCAGCTGGTGCCTGTAACCTGTCCTGATTCTGTTTTCAGTTATTCCTGTCTTCATTTTTGCTGCTGCACCTGCCTTGCTGGAAGTGTGTGAATGAGTCTCTGTTGAGAGTGTCATTTCTGTCTGAGAAGTGTGACCATGAGGGCCAGCTCTGGTTTAAAGGCAAGCAGTGTCTCTTCTCACCTGTGTTAGATTTACACTCGTGCTACTGATCTAATGATGTCTTTTGTGATTGTGGTTTCCCTGTTTGACTGGGGACCTTTTCCTTGTTCTTCTCGTTCTTTCCAGACTCAAGTTCTTTTTTTTTTTTTTTTTCCGGAAGTATCTTTCAGATTGGGTAACTGTCCACCCATGTCTCTGCCATAATATGAAAGCTCTGTAATTGCAGAGGTTAACATCACGACTTTTGAGCAAGTTTTTGGTATTTTCAATTCCTGTGGGTGATATAATAGAAAACAAAGAAAATATACGTGCTGAAACCAAATTTGCTACAAACATCCACGGGGATAAAACATATTTGCAGTTTGGTGGAGGCGCGTCTGAGTATGGAAAACTGCAGCTTCGGATTTCTTGATCTGAGGAATTTGATCTTCTCTATCAATACCTACTGACAGGTATATTAACGCTCAGCACGTTCTTATGAACTCTGGAATAACCCGGGCAAGTGCAGTCCTTCAGCATCTCAGGACTGTCATTAATTCCTTGAATGAATTTCTTCTGGGCGGTATTTGCTCCCTCTGTTCTCCGGTGCCGGGGCCAGGTGGCAGTGGCGCTCCCGAACGCCGCCGTGTGCCGGCTCATCCCCTCGCCCAGCTGTTGCCATCTGGTGGCCACGGAGCCGAGCTTCCAGCCAGGAGTGTGTGCCACGGCTGCAGCCAGGGCAATCTGGGCACAAACGCGAGGCAAATTCACAAATGCTTGTCTAGCCATCTGCCTTATGCGGTGCTGCCATAACCTGCTGTCACCAACAGTGTCATTTTCCTGATACAGAAATGCATTAGAAAACGTATATACTGCGTTTGAAAACTAAAGGTAAAACTGCTGGTCAGTGCTATTATTTTTAAGCTTTTGTTCCTTTGATTTCCCTGATGTACTATCTAACCTTTCTCTGTTCTTTGTATTAGTTTTTCTCCTGCTTCTCACCACCTCCACCCTCCCACAGGCCCTGTCGTCGATGTATCTGTTTAGAGCACCTGCTCTCTTCCATCAGATGCCTCTCTGCAGGCAGTTCTGTGACCAAAATTTCAGTTAAAATCTCGTATTCCTCACTCTGTCAAAAGCCTTAGTTATTCTGCTCACCTTCACCGTGTCTGTACAGTACCACCCTGCCAAAGGGACTTACCTGCAGCAGTACTTGTTCACGGCCGACTTCCTCTGGGCAGGAGCCCTTGCAGCGCCTGTTCCTCGCACACGGATGGAAGGAGCAGTGCCCTAAATTCAGCAAGCAGTGCTGAAAGAGTGCTGCTTTCCAATCGATCCGAACGAGGCTGGTCTGCCATTAGCACCGTGGGTGGTGGGTTTGTCTGAGGGATGGGGAGGGGGCTCATAAAAACAGCCAGAAATCTTGGAGTCAAGGTAGATGTAAAAGGGGGTTTTTGTGTGGGAATGAAGCATTTGTCAAAAAATTTTCTAAATACTCTGAAGGAAAAAAGAAAAATACCCATCCTAGCATTGGATCAAATTGAGGCACTCAGTGTAGTTCGGCCCCTTCCCTTGCTTTTTCACCTCGGTCATGAGGGGTCACATTCCCCAGTTTAACAACAGGCAGCATTCACTTCTCTGTCCATATTTAACTGCAGTAGCTCAGGTTGCCTTGGGTTTTTTGTGAGGGAAAAGGCTTTGTGCCTCTGCCAGGGAGCATTTCTCGCAGCCAGGCTGTGGCTCCCCAAAGGCCTTCTCCAAATACCTGCTCCTTCCTCTTCCAGCATGAGCGCTGACTTCCAGCCAGTGAGGGGAGAATGGCTCCCAGGCTGGGGGGCTGGGCTCAGCTGCAAGAGAAATAACCCCTTGCTGGGGCTGCAGACTTCCTGGGGCCCCTGCAGAGCCTGCACCCTGCCGGCTCCAAGAGCCAGGCCTTGCCGGGAGGGACAGACACTTCTGTTACCTGAAAGCTGTCATCTCCCAGAGTGTGGCAACGCTCTCCTCCGTCAGTCCTGGAGCAAACCTGGCAGCCCTGCCTGGGGTGGGCAGGAATGCCTTGAGACCCTGAGAGGATCCGTGGCCAGCATTCCCACAATGCCTCCATGCAATTGTATCCCCGCGGCAGCTGCCTGCCCTGGGATAAAGGCTGGAAGCAGTCAGACGCGGGTTTGAAATCGGATCGCTGCAACAATGGGAGCTGCCGGCTACAAATGGGCCAGGAACAAGGCCAGAGTTATGTAGATGGAGAGCTTTTACTGCAGGATAAATGTAAATGCAGAGGCTGAATGCTTAGTGGAGGAGGGTGGGTGAGGGAGAGTGATTAAAAAAATAATTAAAATAATAATAAAGGCATCCAGCATGAAACACCAAGCCAGCTGGCAGACAGCACAAAGGCTATCCAGCAGAAATAGAAAATACATCTGGTGTCGCCCAGAGGCAAAGCTAAGAAAGGTTTTTGTGGGGAATGTTTTCTGGAAAAGGGAATTTAGAACCCTATGTCAGAATGGCTGTGCCAGGTCACCCAGTGCTATGTCCTATCTCCACATGGCAGTTGCCTGAGAAAAATGCAAGAACACCTTTAGCATGAGGTGATATATCCCCAGCTCACCAGAGTCCTGAGACTTGTGGCTCTGGGACTTCTGTGACAGACCTCTTAGGGATGTGTGTGTGTGTGTGTGTGTGTACATTCAATAGTATGAAATGGTTTAGCAGACTATTTTTTCTGAATACAGATAAACCTCTGCAGACAGACACTCCTGTGGCACTGAACTCCACTGCAGACATGCTCTGTGAAGAATTGTCTTGGTTAAGTCTGACAACTCTAAGTTTACCTCAATACCCTCTACTTTCTTGCATGGGGACAGGAAATGAATCCAAATCTGCCTTCTCCAGACCATTTGGGATTTTACAGACCCCACCAAAGCTCTCTCCCTTGCTTTTCTTTCAGACTGATGGTTCATACTCTCTATCTGTTCCAGGTACAGAAGCCAATTTGCACTGTGGATGTTGTTGTCACTTTCTCCTGGGCCTCTTCCAAGTCTTTTGAAACCAGATGACCTGGACTGCAAACATTCATGGATTTATAGTGGCACCTTTCCTTTTTCCTTCATCTCCTGTCCTAGAAACAGATCGACTTGCTTTTCTTATGCTGCTGAACACTTCACAGGACTATCTCTTTCCATGTTTTTTCCTGAGGGGTATTGTTGAGTTCAGAGTAGACAAATGTGTATATATGAGGTAGATAGGTGTATGTATACATGTGTGTAAATATATATATATGTATAAATTCTCCACAGTTTCTTGGTTTTTTGCTAGCCTGAATGGCTGAGTATTATTAACAAACACATCACTTTTCACTCCTTTCCAGGTGGTTTATGGCAATAAAGAGCAAGCACTTGCATACCCTACAGAAATCCACAGGATCTGCCCTGCTATAGAAACAAACCAGTCATGTTGCTACCACTTGAATTTCTCAGCTCAGTAAGGATAGAGGTGGTGGCAGCCAGGGAGGGTTGGATGTCTTATCTTCTTTAGTTAATATCTTTCAAGGTGGGGACTCTACCAGGTACCTTCTGGAAGGCCTGGTAGATTCAAGGGGATGGATCTCTCTTGAGAATATTTGTTCATTTCTTCAAAGATTTCCCATCCCTCTGTGAAGCCAAGGGAGCAGCCTCCTCCCAGCATGCTGTCTGTATGCTGGTGAGGGTGTATCAGAAATAAGTGACTGTGCTCTGTTTTTGTCTCAGAAGAAAACCCTAAACCTGGCAAGTTGCTCTGTTCACAAAGAGTTTCTGAGTTACCTACAGGTAGTTAGTTCTTAGTTTATTTGTGTGTTTATTTGTTTAGTAAGTCACAGATCACGTTGATACTTAGAAAAAAAATGACTTTCTGTAAACTGTAGAAGATATTTGACTGGTGAAACACACTGTGCTCCCATTTCCAGCCCGGTGGTGCAGCGGCCCTCAGCTGTCATTCCCAAAACAGGTGCTGTAAATCAATACCCTGGCGGGTATATTTTGGCAGCACGCTGGCGCAGGCAGCACAGCCCCCTCTGAAGACACCTCCGAGGTGCTTTGTGCGTGTCCCCATCTGTGTGACTGCAGCAAGAGGGAGCCAGGATGATGAAGGTCCACTGCCTACTCCTCCTCCTCCTCCTCCTCATCTTCACAGGTAAAGGTGTTCCAGCCATTGCCCTGAGTGGGGGCTGTCTCCTTCCAGAGTGTGTGGGACCAGGGCTTTGCATGTACATTGGCATGAGCAAACGTGTGTTCCGAGAGCAGCCTGTCCTTCTGGGGAGGTTTTTATGAACACACCAAACCCTTTAAAGGAAACCTTTGGAGTGCATTAGTAGCAGCTCAGATATTTGTAATTTCAGGCACTGGATATTTTGAGCTGAGAAGTTTGTGTTTAATTGTTTTTCTCTCTGCAATCTTTTTTTCACCCTCCCATTTGCCCTAGTGCTACATGTAGCTCAAAAATACATGAAAGGATCTAGTAAGCACGGTTTGGAATGTGAAAAATCATTACAAGAAGTTTCATTAAGTTGTGGGGTGACTGACAAGGAGGTAGAATTGACTTGCTGCAGCTGCATGTGTTGTACCGAGATAATTATTTTTATACTGTCCCTTAAAAGAATAAATATTTTGTGATCCTAAAAGCTTCTCAGAAAATTCAAGCAGTATACTAAATTCCTACCAAGCCACACCAGAAGGGAGCAAATGTGAAAGGATTTTAATTGGATTAATAAAGCCTAGAGGTTCAATTAGATGTGATGCTGTGATCTAACTTAAAAATTGAAAGATGTCTCCTGCCCACCCTCATTCAGCCTCCTGGCAGGGGAAGCAAACAGCGCCTGTCTGCAACAGACAGTTTTTCTCATTGGCATCCAAGTATTTTAATATAATCTCATGGCAGGACAAGGCCAAGGCAGAATCTTTGGCAATCTCAGCTCAGCTATATAAAAGGAGTTGATGAGAAGTCAGTTAGGAAACCAGGGGAAATCCTAGCTTAGGTTGGAGTCAGCAACAAAATTCCTGTTGACTTCTGTGGCCTAGGATTCAACAGAGAGGGAGAGACAAGGATGCAATCTGCCAAAAATACTTGCAGTGAGGCTCAACTGTTCTGTTCCCTCTCACTACCTTTGAGAGGGGAAACATAGAAAAACATCCCCAATCACCCCTTCCATTTGCTTTCCTTCCCTGTAACAGTGAAGCAGTTACAATCTGAGGACATGGTGTGCCTGCTTTTTCTGCCACAGGTTCTCTGGAAACAGGGCCCATCTGTTTTCCAGTGTTTTCTTGCTTCTTGGGAGTGCAGTGCTATGCACAGGCACTGTGAAGGCTCCACTGGAACAGGGCTGCTCCCTGCCATTTTAACTTGGGAAATTTTTGTTACAAGGCTCTTTGGCACAGCACTGCCAAGTCATGCTGGGCAGCCTGTGGGCAGAGCTGTCCATGGACCTACCCCACACAGTGAGTGGTTTCCTCCTCTCACCACCTGCACAAGCTGAGCAAATCCTGTTGCAGAGAGGAGCTCTTGTTCCACTTTGACAGCGGATGCAAGGAGGCTGCGTGGTGATGCCTTCTCAATGGCTGGTGTGCTTGGCCCTCTCCTTTAATGCTACTGTCACAGGAAGGTCTGTGGAACCGAAGGTGGAAAAGGCAACATTAGAAATCCCTGATACTGAATATTTTCTGTGTTTAACCGCCCATAAGTACTGCATGTTAGCACAGTTTCAGGCTGAGACACTCCTAATGCTCAGTCTGATGTCCACGATCCCGCTCCTTTGGATTTGTTCATCTCCTGGTGGGAGGCCTTTGCTGCCTTGCTCCTCAGCTGGCCCCCAGGTCAGACAGGCAGCAGCCCGGCTGGCGGTGCCCGCAGTGCAGGCAGTGCATGTCTGACCTGAGGAGTCACGGCCAGGACGTGGCATTGCCCCCCACCAGCAGCTTGCTTGGCAGCAGTTCCTCAGAGTGGCGGGGCTGCAGCCTGTTCCCTGCCCCTTCTGACTGCTGCCACCGCTGCTGCTCTGCAGCTGGGCCGGCCCTGTGCTATGAGGACGAGACTCGCCTGGTGGAGGATTTGTTCAGTAACTACAACAAGGTGGTGCGGCCCGTCAAGGACCATCGGGACGCCGTCGTTGTCACCGTGGGGCTGCAGCTCATCCAGCTCATTAGCGTGGTACGGTATGGACCCGGGTAATGTTGAGCTGCTGGCTCGTGTGAGAGTGCCAAATGGTGTTGTTTTTCTAAGGAAACAATTTTTATCCTTTAATCCTGATGCTTGCTGATATTACCTTCTTTTTCTTTTTTTCTTTCCTTTTTTTGTAAGGATGAAGTAAATCAGATTGTGACAACCAACGTACGCCTGAAACAGGTAACTCTAAATATTCTTAACCGTCTCATCTAATTCAAATAAATGCACTGGACACAGTCAGGAATTAACTACACTGTCATATTTTCAGGGGCATCTTGGACGGGTGGGTCAGGCAGCAGAGCATTTATTCTTACTGAGATCTTAAGAATGAAGTGCTCTAGACACTAAGAGTCTCAAGAAAAGCATTTAAGGTTGTATTTCAAACAGTAGGCTTCTCATATATTTATCTTAGTATTATTTTCATTTGGGGTTTTTTTGTTTTTTTTTTTTAATAAGCTTCTTAAACCAAAATATAACTTAATGTAAAAAATGAGCTGGATGTCCCACTCTCATATGTTTATGCTTACCTGCATATCCCAAAGCAAGGGAAGAGCTGTTTCTGGGAAGTACTCAAACTACCCCCAGAAGTGCTGGGAGAGGCTCTCAGGGGTTGCAATCTTCCCTCTTTAGCAATGGACAGACGTCAACCTCAGATGGAATCCAGATGACTATGGTGGCGTAAAGAAAATCCGCATCCCCTCAGATGATATCTGGCGGCCAGACCTTGTTCTTTACAACAAGTAAGGGGTGCCAGCTGTGAAGGGACAGAGGCAGGGAGGGAGGGGAAGCTCTGCCTTGTGGCACCACTCTGGTGGGACAGTTTTCCCATGACATCTGCTCCAGCAGGTACCATTCCTCAGAGTAAGCCTGTCCAGGAGCAGGCACTGGGGAGTCATTTGACCCTCAGCCAGAGAAATCCTTTCGTGACTGTGGTGATTATGCTGCCCATATTTCTTTTAATGTCCTTGTTCCTTTTGCAGTGCAGATGGTGATTTTGCCATTGTAAAATACACCAAAGTCCTTCTGGAGCACACAGGTCTGATCACCTGGACACCACCAGCTATTTTTAAGAGTTACTGTGAAATCATAGTCACTCACTTCCCATTTGACCAGCAGAACTGCAGTATGAAGTTGGGAACTTGGACATACGATGGTACAATGGTTGTTATTAACCCGGTAAGCAAGGCGTTTGTAATTGGGAAAAGCAGCAAAGAGCTGTATATGGTATTAGAGACATCTCAGATTTAGAATGGAATATGACCTAGTTTTGACTGGAAAAACAAGCACACCCTACCTGTAAAACAGAAAATTCTTATTTGTAGATCTAGCACAAAATTTCCTGGTTTGGCTCCTAAATTCTTCATACATATTATCCCTGTGCCCTAAGAGTCTCCCGTCTGTCCTCTGACAGCTTTGCACCACTTCTTATGGCGCTGCCTATTCTGCTTCTGTTTGTTTTCTTGGGTCTGGGGTTTTCTTGGGTTTTTTTGAGGGGGTACATTTTCTCTGCTCATGACTTTCCATTGCCAAGGACTCTTTCTCTGCCCCCTCAGGTATGTCTCCTGTCTGTAATATTTTTTCAGTCTACTATCCCTGGCTGTTTCTGTAAAATATTTAGTTGAATGCTGTGTAGAGGCTGATGTTCTAAGGCAAAATAACATAGACGAGAGCTGTTTACTCACAAAAAAACCCACAAAGTGCATGAGTTATTTGGAATCCTCTTCCTGAGTCAAACTTGCTAAGTTTTGATTTGGTTCAGAATATCTGGTATCAAGAATTTTTTGGGGTATTTTCCTGCCAGGAGAGTGACCGTCCGGACCTGAGTAACTTCATGGAGAGTGGGGAGTGGGTGATGAAGGATTACCGTGGCTGGAAGCACTGGGTTTACTATGCTTGCTGCCCTGACACCCCTTACCTGGACATCACCTACCACTTCCTCATGCAACGCCTGCCTCTCTACTTCATTGTGAACGTCATCATCCCCTGCCTGCTCTTCTCCTTTCTAACAGGATTAGTTTTTTACCTACCCACAGATTCAGGTATGTAAATTATTCATTCTACTGCCATAGAAATTGCTCTTCTAAGAAGTTCCAGAGAAGTTCCCAGTATTTAAATCACCAGCCAACTTGAAGGCCAGTTCATACTAAAACTGGACATTTACACTAAAAGTAATGGCTTTAAATATTCTGAAAGAAAGGATTAGTGCTGAAAACTGAAACTGTTGATATAAATAAATTGGGATGCTTTCCCACAGAAATTGCTGTCTAGCTATCCAGTTAACTTCTGTAAAGTAAAGATTCAGCTGGTTAATTTTTATGTTTTGCCATAGGTACTCAGAGTGATAGTATGTCCTGCAATAAATGAGCACACAGGGGTGACAGAGGCCCTTCTGCATAGTGTCAGAGCAGAGAGCTTGTTACCTGCTCACACACACATCACCTTGTGTGACACAGAGTAATCCTGACCTGTTCTGGCCTCCTTTGTCTCTGCTGAGCCACTCATGTGCCCTGCAACCCTGCTTCATTCTTTTTGCCTCTTGTCAGCTTTTCATACTGCTTAATTTCAGTGTGAGCCCCTTCTTATGAAATACTTGATGCATTTTTTTAGTGGAAAACTTTCTGCAAAGTGGAACTGGATAAAAAATTGTGTGAATAATGTTTTATGGTTAATTTTTGACACCCTTCATATGTGAGGAGATCTCACATAGCAACTGACCTGGTGTCAGATGTGATTTTAGTCTGCTCTCTCAGCCTAGAGACACAGAGAGTTAGGGAAGCAAACCCTCAGGAGGCTTTGGAACAAGCACTAATCATGTGCATATGCTGCATTGTTCAAAATGCAGAGCCCATGAAATGTTCCTAGCAAGTAAAAATACCCAGCACCTACACCTCAGCCCAGTGATTCCTGGTAATTCCCACTTTAATTCCCTGGTAATTTAGTGCTGGAGCTGATGCTGTTAGGCTCTCAGGTTTGCCCAGCCTAGTTACTGCTTTGGATACTGGCAGAGATGATAGCACTGCATATGCACACAGGTGTTTGTGTGAACAGCTCTCACCCACATCCCACTCCTCAAATAAATGCTCTCTGTACCAAATGATAGGAGCAGCAATGGTTTTGGGTTTGTTGGGTTTTTTTAATGACAGGTGAGAAAATGACTCTCAGCATCTCTGTCCTGCTGTCTTTGACTGTGTTCCTGCTGGTCATCGTGGAGCTGATTCCCTCCACCTCCAGCGCAGTGCCTCTGATTGGCAAGTACATGCTGTTTACCATGGTGTTCGTCATCGCTTCCATCATCATCACCGTCATCGTCATCAACACGCACCACCGCTCCCCCAGCACGCACACCATGCCCCACTGGGTCAGGAAGGTGAGCTCTCTGCCTTGGCACACTCGCTGGTTTATGCTCAATGCTCCGTATTTTGCTGGCAGGATTTCTAATAAAATAAATAATTGGGTAAGTAAATGCATCATGTTAAAGGTCTCTAGGCACAAGAGACAGTGTTACCTACTTAGCTGTGCATAGAGTCAGCAAGATTGCTGAAGTGCTCCTTCAAGTAACAAAATTGTCCGCTGTGGTGGAGTCTTGCAGGGAACAGATGAGGCAAAACATGGGCAGCTGAAGGTACAGGGAAAATAAAATGTCCATGTGGACTCAAATTACATATCCTGGTCTAATTCTCCATCTGACTGCAAGGCACTGCTGCCTGCCAGTGACCAAGTCCGCCAGCCTGCCTGATTGCAGAGCCACTGGGAATACCTGAGTTCAACATCCCATCTTGCAAAAGATGGTTTAGCAAAAGCTAAAAAATCTTCTCTGTACTTTTCTAGTATATGGCTGCTCTGCATCCCTTGGGAGTAAAGGAGATCCTTGCACAGAAGTCTAAATGGTAATCATAAGATGTAGAAAAGATTGCTTGTCTGTCATTTTAAGTTCTTTGCCAGGGAGACAGTATCAAAGATCATCTGACTTCTGCAGTAATCTTTGCTGTTTTGAAGCCTGCCTGGATTCATAGTAAACCACGACATGAAAGGAGATTGTTCTGCTTATTTCTAATTATACTTTTAAGGTTACAGCTTATATAAGATTCCCTCTGCAGCACAAACAATCCCTGCAGAAGGGAAATTTCAACAGGAAACACTGCATGTGCTTAACATTGCTCTGGCAGCAAGTCTCTGTCACTCCGAAGGAATTTATTGTAAACCTGATGCACCTGTATAGCAAACATTCATAATGGCAAAATCAAACCTAAGTAGCCAAAAGAGGTTCTTTGTAGTCCATTCTTCAAGTCAGATTCGTAGGCAATATATTTCAAGTTATATGAGATGGCTAGAGCTCTTGTCAGCCCATGCTAGCTGAGGATCTGCTCCGTGGCATTGCTTCCTGCTTCATGTGTGGATGTTGGGTGTACAGCAGCAGAAATGGCTTGCAGAAAACATGTTGCAGGTCTGTGAGTGACTCCCTGTGCCCTGGGACATGAGGCTGACAAAAGCCCCAGTGTAACCAAGGCATGGGCTGTGACATAGCTGGGGAGGGAATCTGCAGCAGACCCAGCACGGGAAGGAATCTGGGAGGGGAGAGGCTTGTCTTTGCTCAGCACACAGCTGCAGCTGAAACCCAGCCCCACCGACCAGCAACTGTCATCTTCTCCCTTTGTTTTCAGATCTTTATTGACACAATCCCAAACATCATGTTTTTCTCGACAATGAAACGACCATCAAGAGACAAACAAGACAAAAATATTTTTACAGAAGATATTGATATTTCTGACATTTCTGGGAAGTCAGGTTCTGTGCCTGTCAACTTCTACTCCCCGCTCACCAAAAATCCAGATGTGAAAAATGCTATAGAGGGAATCAAATACATTGCAGAAACGATGAAATCAGACCAAGAAGCCAGTAATGTAAGGCATTTTTTTGTGCATGATTCATTTCTAGCTTTCAAGTTGCTACATCTTACCGTTTTGGCAAAATATCCCTGCCTTACAAACACACTCCAAGCCCTGTTTTGGCTCTAGCAGTGGCCAGTCTTCTCCCTTTGGAGTCAACAAGGAACAACAAATAATTGCCAGAGATGCTAACTGAATATTGGCTTCCCAAAAGAATAGAAAAGGAAAAAGTGTCAGTGCTAAGGTTTTCTTAATGTGATATGTGAAGCTGTAGAGATGAAGTGTCTGTGGGTAGGAAACCAGTTTCAAGAACTGTAAGCAAGTTCCAAACCACATTTCTCCTGTCTCCCACTCAGGCATCTTGCCCCTGTGGTAAGTAAGATCCTACTGCTTTTGAAAACCCAGGAAGCAAGCCAAACTCCAAAAGACTAGTAGAGTTATCTGGGAAGTGTTAAATGTAGCCTACAAATGATATTTCCAGTTTTGATAAGGTTTTGTTTTATTCCTGAATACTACAAGTAGTCCCTCCAAATGAAGTATGTCATGAGCTACTCTGATTACTGACTTTTTCCACGTTGCAAGCCAAAGGAAGGATAAAAGCATATAGAGTCACCCATGGCAGTGTTCCCTAGGAAAACCTAGCTCTGCCTCCTTCTAGCACATTCAATACAATTAACCCCTCTTTTATTTCAGTTTTCACAGCTCACACAGCTTTTGCAGGCATAACTCAGTCCTGGTAATTTACCTTCCTAAGTGGTCTTAGACCTCTCCTGTTGAGGTGCAGGCTAGTCTGAAGACAGGGAGGTTCTCTGAGAAAATAATTTGGCACATGCTCTTGAAAAGGAGGTGCTTCCTTCCCACAGACAGGATTTACACCACGGTGTTTGTTCCTGTGATCAAATTCCTGGAGCATGTGAAGTGGCTCTGGCTGTAGTCTCATGTTCCCCGTGACTCCTTTGCCTCTCTGCAGAGAAATTGTTGTCTTCAGCAGGGCTGGCGTGGCTTCAGCATCTCTGGGCTTCACTTCCTCCTTGGCTTACAAGGAGGGTCTTCATGTTACCAGCAAATGCCCCCTTCGGAAGTGGAGCCCAGCTGTTTATGTCATCTGGGCACTATTGATATATCACTTCCAGAGGATTTCAAAAGTCAGGGTGCCCAAATAAACCGAAGGTTATAGCTTCTGAAGGCTGTCACTTCATTGCATTCACTTCTAAACCACCTCAAAACTGTATTCATTATCAGTGTCTTCTAAATAAATTAAACAGCCTCTTCTACTTGTGGGGGAACCAAGGCACAAGCAGACAGTGCTTTAGGCCAGCACATGTCACTCCTTAAGGCAGAGTTACAGGGTGGGAATCCTGAGCCCTGCAGTACTTAGTGCCTTGCACTCTGCATGCTCTTACTGTGCAGGGTTCCCACCAAAAGCATCCAGTGAAAAGGCAGACACAGAGCAAGTGGTTCATGGTGTCCCACTGGAAAAAAAGACTAATGGAGCTACCAAAAAAGTTCTGCAAGATGTTTGAGTGTATGGAAACCAGGGATTAGGTTTATATTATTAGAAATTGCCTAGATACCCCATGAGAACAAAAAAGGGGTGGAAAAACAAAAGTCAGTTGGGTCAAACTAAGCGTTTTGCTTTCAACATTTTGAACTCTATTTCAGAAGCAACAACAGGCCTAACAATTAGGCTTTTCAACATTTTTTAAAAATGCAATTGTTCAGCAAATTGCCAGAGTTTCTAGTTAGTTTAGCACTGAAACTTGTATTTCTAGGTTGCTGAGGCTTTCTTAACCACTGACCTGCTTTTGAGAAGAAAATTAGTGTTTTTTGCATAACAATAATGACACTTATGGAAGAGCCTTCCCTTTGTTCAAGACAGTAAATTACAAGAATGCTGTAACAAACAGGGCTCTGCAGAGATTTTACTATTTCCTTTGTTTCTCTCCCAGGCTGCTGAAGAATGGAAGTTTGTTGCAATGGTGCTTGATCATCTCCTCCTTGGCATATTTATGCTAGTTTGTTTTATAGGAACATTAGCTGTATTTGCTGGTCGCCTTATTGAATTAAATCAGCAAGGATGAACGTCAGCTGGAAACTATTTGCTACCCTGAACATCTGAAAGCATCATAACCATTAAAATCTGGCCAGCCTCTGAAAGGTTCACTGACAGAAATCAGTAACCGCTGGGAAAGAGCAGGGATAATAAAACGTAAGGCACTTCTGAGCTGCTGCTCAGTAGCATTTAATTGCCAAAAAGAAGCACTTGTATTACTGGTAAACTTGAATGGCTGTCAGCCAGGTTTTGATCCATTTTACCCTTTATTAAAAATGTTAATGTATTAATAAGGCTGTCTGACTTTGTAAGCAACAGATACTATTCTAGTGAAGTCAATAGCAGTGTAATAAGCTTTAGCTGAGCTGTAAATCTGTATCCAACTTTAGCATTCAGACTGTTTTAATATCTGCTCTGTGCCTTTTCTATTAGCAGGGTCACTCCTCTCATAAGACTAGATGTAACTGTCAGAAATCTCAAACTCCGTGCTCCAGCACTTGATTTTCATGCACAAATCTAAACTGTCATGAGTGACTCTACCCGTAGAAGCTCTTGCTGCAGCAAAGAGGAGAGATTTGCTCGTTCCTTACTGTCGGAAGGAGCCAACCGATTCCTAGAATAAGCTGGACAAGCTTTGTTCAAAAGTTGAGCAGCAGCTCTCTCTCGTGGCTGAAGCAAAGCAGTGCTGCCTCTGGCCAAACCCCGCCGGACTTTGTTTACTCCGTATTCCACGTAAGCAAGGAGCCTCTCTGCCTTTCAATAACGCGGTGTGGCAATACCAGCAGTGCTGCCTCTCTTTCTCAAAAATAAATAAGGATAGGTGGGGCAACTGCGACAAGTTACTCATCTTTTCCAGCTGGTTGTCCAAGCCAAGAGTGCTACTTTGCTAACAGCTGTAAACAATTTGCTGTGAGTTTAGTAAAATAATTCATGTTGTGTTAATGCTCCGCAGAAATGTGCCTGCAGAGGACCGGCATTTGAAGCACTATAGGGAAAATGAGGCACTTGAGCAACGCTCCCAGTACTGTGTAGTGTTTGCTGGACAATGTTTTGGTGAGCTGCAGTCCTGAGCTAACGCTTTGTCTGGGGTAATCGATCACTTGTAGCACTCTGCTCCGCTCTGGTTTAAAGGATGGTAATCTTTGCCTCCCTGGCTGATTATTAACCCTGTAGGCGAAGGCCATAGATGGGTGACACCTCTGCTGACAGAGGGAGTGTTCGCTGCAGCTGAGTTTATGTCCAGTGGGAGTTCCCAGCTCCCAGCCCTTGTAGGGAGTCAGCAGCTCCCTGCTCACGATGAGCTAAGCTGCAACATAATGGTGCCTGGGACTTAGTTTGAGAGCCTGTGACTGCCACTAAAATTGACAGAACAATCCTCTTAGAGCAGCATGTGGTTGAATCTTAGCATTAAAAATAAACATCAACTAACAAGATCCACGGTGAGCATCGACAGTATCTTTGTTCAGCTTCCCCAAGGCAGATGTGGGTCTTGGCTTCCAGATTCCCCCTATTTGTGTGCCAGTGAGTGTGTACGTATGGGCCTGCCTGCTTGCTTCTCCAGCTCTCCTTAGAGACAGCTAGGTACCAGTGCTTTCCTTTCCACTTCTTCAGAAAAAGGTTTGAAACTACTCATTCAAAAACTTTCATTTGTGATGGTTTGACCTGTCTTATAGGCACAGCACATCCGCCTGCCACTTTGACTCTTGATGAACTAGTTGTGTCTCAAAAGCTGTGACAGCAGGCAAAAATAAATGCTAACAACTTCCCTTCTTAGGTTGCAGATTGCAGGCACTGTACTCTGACTTTCCAAACAGGGTTCTCCAAGCATCAAATAAGCACACTTTTTCCTTTTTTTTTTCTATTTTGCTTTGAATACTTGGATTGTACCAGCCTCTATTTTCTGTTCCTAGATCACCTTTGTGATATATTTTTCTTGCCTACCACTTCTGTACCACTGAGATCCCCTGCTACCAGTATCCATCTACTGACAGAATACCCTTACCTACCTGCAGACTATTTCTTCTCAACTGCTGCTGTCCTTTTAATGTCAGCACCTGCTAAAATAGTAGGTTTGGAGGTTGTAAATGTTCAGTCTCAGTCAAAGTCACAGATAATCTTCTGTTAACGTGTAAGTATGTATAGTCTAATGGTTTCTCATTTACAGCTCTGTAGACTCCCCCTTGCAACCTTAACACTAAACTCTCCTCTCTCGTACATGGGTTGGATCAGCAGCCCCAGGGAGATGACCCTGGATAATAATCTGCAGCCCACACATGCATCTCTGCTGCCTCATTGCCTTAAACAGGCATATTTCAGCCCTGAGCTTCATCCAACAAATCTCATTATAAGCAAAGCAAGAAACAGGTGTCACACGCTCATTGTTAAATTTCTCTAATAAGTGTAAAACATAATGACATGCAAACACCATGGTGCTGGAGTAAGAAGACGTCATTTAAATGAAGGCAGACCAGGGGCATCTGAGTGGGAAGGTGTTGCTTTCATGCTGATAGTACCCGGAGCAGTTAATTTAGCCCTCTTTTCACTGCCATCTCCTTGCTACTAAAGCTGCTTTTGTTCACTTTGAGTTTTTGATAACGCCCTATTTATGTCCTTAATAGAACAGCTTCCTGGAACGTCTCAGTCTTTTTCAGTTTGATTCTCTTTCCAATTTTCAAACCATTTGGCTATTAACTTTCCCCTTCCCATCCGTTTAGCTGACCTTAGCTACTCTTTACTGTGCCATGGATATGTTGCTCTCAGAGGTGCAGTCACTCCCAAATCTCTTTCCTCTTTGGCACTTGTGCTCTTCAGGAGACCAGACCCTTCTGAGAGCGTTATTTGAATTTTTAAAGTCCCTTATCTTGTACCAGCTCCAAGAGAGCAGTTTCACCTCTGCATGAGTCTGTAATCAGAACAGGCTGCTGCTCTCCATCGTCACCAGACAGCTGAGCTGAACTCGATGTCCTTATTCTGTCTCTTCAGCTGGTTGGATCTTGGCTTTGTACAATGTAGTTGAGCTGATCAAGAGAGAGAACAGAAGAATTACACTCGCTGAACTCCAAGCACTTGATTATGAGCTTGTGTATGCCAGGTGTGATCATTCATCTGCCACCAGTGCTTGGGTCCTGCAGCCTCCATCAGTTTGAGAGGTTTTTTTTAAATCAGATTATTGTTTCAGGCAATTGTACGATAGTTTAAGTACTCTTTTTTTTTCTCCGGGATATAAGTTGCTGCCAACCTCCTTGCTGTGGCAGTCTCCCCAGAGAAGTGTGAAAGCAGTGTGAGTTTCATCAGCGTGCTGACTCAGCAGTTCCTGTTTCCACAGCTGAGGCAAACCACAGCGGGTAGGGACAGCAGGGCAAGAGAGAATGTGTAACACAGGACCCACATAAGTGCATAAACACTGTGCTGCTGGTGGAGAAAGGGAACACATTACCTCCCTGAGAGGTTTGTTTTCTGGTACAGTGACAGGCAAGGTATCACCTTTAAAGTCACTGATAGTTTAGCACATCAGAAATGCTTTGACTTAGGACACTTTTAGAAGGTTGCTGTTCTTGGCTCCAGTCACAAGACCTCTCATCTTCATAAGTTTACCAGTGCTAGACAAAGTCTAGCACAGCCTGCAGGCCCCCAGGCCTGAATGCTGCTGGCTATAAATTACCCCTTTCTTTATTTTCTTAAAAATTGTGAAACCTATACAAAGTCTTGCAAGCTTCTATCACCTGAACCTTGCTGGACACTGACTTCTAACAAAGCTCCGGAGCACTTGTCTCTGTCTAGAAATCAAATTCCACA
Source organism: Chaetops frenatus (assembly GCA_013400775.1). NCBI lineage: Eukaryota > Metazoa > Chordata > Aves > Passeriformes > Picathartidae > Chaetops > Chaetops frenatus. The sequence continues at coordinate 209,442 of VZTR01013440.1, read as the reverse complement.
TCCGGAAAAGGCAATCATGCACTGCTTTGCAAAAGATTCTCTAAAATGATTGTACTGATAAGGTATAAAAGACTTGACACAGCTATGGCAAAGAGCCACCCTGTAGGCAAGCATTGCCACGCTCACTGAGAGAGGCATGCTGAGTCCCACTGGCTGCAGGTGGGTTATCTACAGCAAGCAGTGGACAATTTCACTTGATACCACTTAACAGGCCAGCCTGACCAGCAGGCAAAAGTCCAAGGAGTTTTTAGGCTACTGCAGCACAGTGATGATGGATCACTCAGTGGATTCCCCATAAAGGGACAACTCTTTCCTAGCAAGGGTTATAACCATTTCCTGTCATTCCAGCACAGACTGTGGCACATCTTCCCAACTTCTAAAAGCTGAGCAGATCTGTATCAGAGTTTGCTATTTATCCCATCTGGAGCCTGGAACAAACACATCACATGGTATTTCCCCAGCATGTAGACAAGAGGAAGCTGTTTGCCGCTACGTGACTTTTCAGCTAAGCAATGACCCAAATGTAGTTAGCTGTGCTTATAAACCTCATGTGGATTTGTGACCCTCTTTAGAGAGCTTTGGGACTGTAAAGACAGTAAACACAGAGTACCTGCAGTTTTACTATTTGTGAGCACTGAAATTTTTGCTTGCAAGCTAATCTACATTGTGTGCATGGGTCAGAAAAGGGTAGACGTAAAAAATTGTACCAGTTTTTGTGTTTGTCTTGTAATGCTCCAAGCATACAATGACACAGAGAAATGACCTACATAAAAGCCTGGCAAGGTTTCCAACCTTACACTGAAGACAGCACAGTAATGCCATTGCTCTTATGACAGCATGTCTCACCATAATGCTGTGCCTTCAGGCAGCGGCTCCTCTCCTGGTGAAAACATGAAAGTAAGTTGCAGAAGGTTAATTTAGTACACAGGTTACTCAGTCTTTGACCTTGCTGGGACACGTTGCTACAAGTGAATCAAGAACATTTCAAGTTCTTCAGGACACCTATCCCCAGTATTTTTATTTCAGATAACAGTGTTATATCGCTGCTGGGCTATACCACGTCCATGCATGGAGTAAACAAAACCCATCTGAACACCTCCAAAATGTGAAATCCTATGGAGATAAAAGCATGTGAGATTAAGGTTGGCTCAAAGAGACACTCAGGACACAGCTCTTGCACTTCAAACCTTGCTCCTATCTGCACAAGCTACTCCATTGCATATACTCGGATGTTTTTCCATCCAAAATCTCAGTGTTGGACATAAACACATTAACGGAAATTTTGTTTCTAGAAAACTTAGTGGAGCTGAGGGGGAAAAGGGAACAGAATCTATTGCTTGCCTGGCAAAGCAGTCTCTGCATGAGTTAATTGAAGTATGAAACACAAATACCTTCTGGGGCATCCTGCAGCGAGGGGTAATTGACCTTCCCGCGTCTCAATATACTGCAAAGCTTAACAGGGAAAAAGCAAGCACCTTTTTCCCACTGTTTAATTACGTTTCTACTCTGCCTGGTGCCTTGCTATTCCCAGGCGCCACTATCCCTTCCCCGCTGCCTGCCATCAAGGCCATCGGAGGCAGGTAGGGAAAACAAAGCGTGTTGAGAACTCTGTGGCCGAGCGGAGCCCCGGGAGCAGGGCCGAGAGGAGCGGGAGCCGTGCCGAGGGCCGGGCAGCGCGGGGCGGCCAGGGCGGCACGGAAAGCACGGCTGCCCCTGCGGTGAGGGCACGGCCGGGGAACCGGGGAGCCTCTGAACGGGATGTGTCCTCGGCAGAGCTACCAAAGTCACAGTTCGGGCCGTTGGCACCTGGGGACCCGAACCCATCTCCCTGTAAGGGGTGACTGATTGGTGTGCACTCCCACTGGGCACCGGGCACAGAAGGATGGGGGCACGGCCATCACCGGCATCCCGGGCCACTCGGGAAGGATCAGCCCACGGGGAGGCCCGCTCCGCCGGCCGGGCCGAGGGGCGCAGCCCCGGGGGCGGGGGCAGGGGGGCGGCCACCCACCCGCGGCC
>VZTR01013440.1:162903-207376 GCA_013400775.1 Chaetops frenatus | reverse complement strand
GGGCAGGGCTCCAAGCGGCCGCCGCGCTGGGGCGGCTCGGCAGCCCCGGCCCCGCGGGACGAGCGCCCTGCGGGTACAAGGGTCGGGAGCCGAGTCTCGCCTCGTGCCTGTCTGCTCTTTCTCTCTTTTCTTCCAGACTTCTCTGTCTTGGGCTGGACGCGTTCTCCTTGCCTCCCGAAGCCGTGCTGGCAGGCTGGGATCCCTCCCTGCTTCCCCTCGCATTCCCGCTTCCCCCGGGGTTGGGCGCGTGCCCGCGGTGGCGGCCGGCGTTGGCTTCTGGGCGCAGCCCCGGCCCCGCTGGGCCGCTCGGACCGCGCTTCTGCCCGGGCCTCCAGGGAGGTGCCTGGTGGCATCCTTGTCCATCTCTGCTGCTGTACAGCCACGGCTGTGAAATCCTGGCTGGCGTGTCAGGGTGGGGAGAGCCGCGCTGCCGTTGTGGCACGCACCGCTGCCCACACGTGTGGCACCCACGCAGGGCATCGTTATGCTGGTCACACACACAGGTGTTTGTGTTGCAGCCTCCCTCAAGTGCTTTCATCTGCAGCGAACGTTGAGGTGGACGGAGTGGTTAGGCTTTATGGTGGAGTCAACGAAGCAGGTCTCTGCCCTCTGAGCTGGCTCTTGGGGGCTTTTTTGAAAGGAATCAGCTTAGGGAACCTCAAGTAACCAGTCTTCAAGTTTTAGCTTGTCTTGCACTTTGTTTGCCTCTGCCATTCTAATGTCTGTTTCATCTTCTAATGAACACCCTCTGGAGTGCAGGGCTATGTGCCTTCTCAGGGTAGGTGTTCCTCAGCTACCACGTAGCCTGTTTGAGCTCCCTCTCTATAGCAAAGGTGATGATAACAGTATTTGTCTCTGGCACCAAGGTGTTCGTGTTCGGGAACCCACCATGAAGTACTTCTAAATTGCTCCTTTACTCCAGAGGTGCGTTCTCAAAGACAGGGCTGTGATAAGCAGCTGCTCTCAAGTTTTGACCTCCAGAGGATCCTTTTCAACTCTGTCAACCTTCCCCTCTGTTTCTTCTCTCCACTGGCTCTTCCAAGCCCAGTTTGTGAGGATGGTGCAGAGACCCGGGAGGCCAGGTGAAAAAGAACAGGTTTTCTCAGAGCCTTGCCTTCAGTGAAGGCAGGAGAGGTGGCAGTGCTGCTCTGGCAGTGCACTTTTTCAAGTGCTGTGAAGCACGAGGCAAGCTGAGCTGGCATGTACTTTCCCCTCTGCTGTGAGGGGAAGAAGCAGATGAGGAGGAAATACAGCTGTTCTAGAGCACTTCTGCCCTCTGTCCAGCGGGAACACGTGAGGGGGGAGTACAGACGCAGAAAGGGAGATTCAGGAAGAGAGGATGGGGGGTTGGGGAGACGAGGGGAAGAGAGGAAAGCTGCAAATAGAGAGGAAAAGGTCCTTATGTATGCACAAATGTTATTTAAAGACCTGTTTAGCTAGAGCAAGAGCAAATAGCCTAAAATGATGAGATTGTATCTCGAGTCGCTGTTATTGTCCCTGCAGAAAGCACTGCTTTTCATTCCTCAGTTATTATGTGTTATCTTTCTGTCTCACTCTTCTAGGCTCTTCAGCATCCTCTGACCTCAAGCTGAGCAGGACGTTGCCCTTAGCATCTGCCTGTCAAATGTGTAGTTCTTCGTGTTGTACATGAAATGATTATTTCCATAGTTGGTTAAGGCAAGTTTCTGAGGAATGTGAAGCAAGAGGCACGCCAGTTCCTGTGGCTGGCCTTGGCTGGAGTGCAGGCATTTTGGGACAGGGGCTGTGCCTGGAGGCTGTGGTTACTCTATGTGTTATTCTTGGCAGCTTAGGGATTCCTGCCACTGCTCCTGTCCCTCCCACCCTTCTCTTACGTCTTATTGCTGCTCACCTGTTCATCTGCCTGTGCTGCAGCTGCTTCAGCCTCTCCCAGTTATCTGTGGGGTTGTGCTGAATAGCTCAGAAGTCTGAGTAAGGAGAAGAAGAGAGAGCAGCTGCTACCTTGTCTGTAGAGAAGTCCCCTCTCAGCCCTGTGCTGAGTTTCCTCTGCACCCTGCTTTGAGATCACCCACCCCAACATTTGGGAATTAAAGCCGTTGAAGCTCTCGAGCTATGTCTTAATTACTGCTACTACCTTACTATTTCTTCTGAAATTATACTTTTAAATTTCTTCAGGATTAGTTTACTCTCTGAATAGTGTCAGGTAGTAAGGTGCTGTCTTTGGGGACTGCATGGCTATAAGACTACTAAACTTTTTTTTTTTTTTTTTAATGGAAAACACAGTTACCTACCCCAACAGGGTTTCATGGCTTTTACCTATGTAGTAGTCAGGACTGAAAGTGTGCATCTAAGAAAAGGTAGTGGCTATAGAAGGAGCAATTTCCCACCTGTGATAACAGATAGGACCTTAACATCTGATGACCTCCAGACCCCAAAAAGGCCACTGAGAAGCAGGGGACAGTGCTAATCCCTTTGAGACGGTAGCATGCTTCAGTATTTCTCTCCATTACCTACACTCCATAAAGTTCTAACAGCTATTTAGTTTTCTGCCCTGCTTGTATAAACACCCAGCTGCTTTGTAGGGAGAAAAGAGTGTATGTTGGTGTTGTCTGACAATTGTGACATGACAGGAAGGCATAGGCTTCCTTTGGAGCACATATATTGTTCATGGTGTACATGTACAATTTAGTAAAATGTCTTTATGCAGCAGCTTTGAGAAATGTTCTGTTTTTAACTCTTCATCTGGTTAATGGACTTATGTATAGAAACCATATGAAATAACGATGCAGCAGAGGGGAGGGTTTATCTAAAGTTTATGCTTTTGCCAGGATAAACATCTTAATTATGGCTTCTTCACAATAACGAAGTGTTATCAAAATTCAGATCTTAATTAAATACTTTTGTATTCTTTCCCTTGATTTCTCTTATTCTTGACTCCAACGCTCATTTCTTCATGCAGTGCTCTCTAACATTTGGTCTGTGGGATCTGTTATTAAAAAGGACTGTTTTAATGTCTTGGTTCAAAATCTGTGGTGCTAGGTGTGTTTGAGTAGGAGTGTGGACACCCAGTATACAGGGAGGTATTAAATTCTGGGATGGTAGAGCAGATTCTGGTAGTTCTGAAGAAGTAGATACTCCAAGTAGACACAAATCTTCAAGGTAGCTGTCTGTCCTGTGTGCAGTTAACACCTACTTGTTTAGCTCCTTACTTCAAAGAGGTATGTGAAAATCTGTTATTGAGTAATAACTGCTGAACTGTTAGTTGGCCTAAGTCCCAGAAAAGGCATTATTTAAAAGTAAATTTAATAAAGATGTCTACAATTGTGCTTTAGTAGAAAGCTTCAGATAGCATAGTGCTGTCATGAAGCACCGGATACATGTATGCATGTGTCTGGGTATCTGAAGAGGGGGAAGGAGAAGTAAAAAACTCTTTAATGTGTTACTACTCTGTTATTATTCTCTGTGAGGACTGTTACTGCTACTGAGCTGAGAGTGAAATCTGAATAGTAAAAAGGTTATTTTTTTCAACAGCAACAACCCTGAACATCAGGGCCCTGAAGGGTACTGGAGTTGCTCTTCACCCTTGCAGGCACACAAGTCTGCAAGTGCAGCTGTCCTTGGGCCTCATCCAGCACAGTTCACAAAGATCAGTCAAGAGTGTCTCTAAGGCTGGAGACACAAGTGGAGGGGGAGCAGTTTTGTCTAAATCACAGAGATCAAAGGAGTTCGGAATAGGAAGTTTTTCCTAATTCCTGGAAGGAGATAAACGGGAAGCACAAGGAATAATTTAAGAGTCTGTTTTGTAACACTTAGCCATAACCTCATTAGTGTTCTTCATTTGGCTCCAATTACACATAAGTATGCTTTGGAGTAAAAATGTGTAGTTTTGTAATTCCTTAAACTACTAATGTTGTAGAAGCAAAAGTTTCTAAGTTCTATTGTGTTCATGTGGCACCCCTCATCTTTAATTTCCTCAGTGTGTGTATGGATGTAGTTCCCACCACTTCCTTCTCGGGATAAAGCCCATGAGAAGGGCCTGTGCATGCTTTCGTGAGAGCCCTCTTTCTGTTTGTGCTAAGCTTGAGCGCATGACTCCTGCTGAAGAAACTACAGGATATTCTTTAGTGGGAAGTAGTACAGATGTTAAAATAAATGCTCTTAGCAGCTTCAGTGAGCCCAAAATAGCTTCTGCATGTTTCTCTTACGATAACTTCAGGAAATGGGGTGATTCCCTCTTCCTCCCTCTCTGTAATATTTTGAGTGCTGAAATCTTCTTGCCATGAAGAGCAGGCAGTGTGGAGCAGGCTTCTCTGTATTTTTCTGGGCTCTGACTCAACAGGGCCAGAAGTGAGCCCTGAACAAGCTGCGTTCTTCAGCACACTGTCCTGCTTCCTACAGAAATTTCCAGTAAAGTCCTTGGTGGTGAGGGGGGCTAACCAGTGAAACTGGTTGTCCAGAGGGATTGTGGAGTCTCTGTTAGAGGTGGTCTAAAAACTGGATAAGGCCTGAGCAATCTGCCTGAAGCCAGGTTAGCCCTGCTCTGAACTAGATGAGATCCAGCAGTTTTTCCAGCTGGCTGTATGCCATGTTTTTGCATTACAGGGAAAGCATGGCTGCCTTTGTCCCCAAAACCAGTGGGAATAAATGTAGTCTTAAAATATTTGGAAATAGCATTGAGAATTCCGAACAAAGACTTCCAAAATTGAAGTATTTAGAGAAACGTAATGTAAGGAGATAATTTTGCCCAAAATCTCATAGCAGTGGGTCAGTAATAGTGCTGGGAGAGGATCATAAATCTCCTGGCTGGCAGACTAGTGCCTTGGTAGCTAAAAGATTTTGTCTTTACACATAAAACTACCTCCTTTCCCTGTTGACTATTTTCAGATCACTTGGCAATAGAAACTACACTTATCTGCTGAGAGATATGATATTCCCTTTTTTTTTTTTTTTCCTTATCTGTCATGTTTGTAGGGAGCTTTAGTACTAAAGAAAAATGTAGTGCATTGACTTTTTCAGAAACCTAGAAAATCTGATCTGGAAAAGAATTCAGTGAAATAAAGACAAGAGCTGCAAAGGAAATTTTTAAAAAGTGATGTTATTCCCAGTTAGTTGCACAACAATTAGTCTTGTATTTTTTAAGAGCAGAAAATAGCAGATGAAGCTGTACACTGAATCAGAGTTTGAATCTCTTTGTTTAAAAAAGAAAAATTACTTGAAAACTTAAAAATCTGGAAGCTAAGGAGAACACAGATCAGCATTTTAGAGAGTATCATGGAAGGAGTTAAGCTGTGAGTTAACTGCATCTGTGTTTCAAATCCAAATGCTACAAACAAGGCTCCATTCAGATCTTCAGTTATAAGTTATGCTGAATTTGTTATGCTGCGTTTGTTTGAATTCTGTTCAGAGGAGAAAAAGAAAATCATGTCAGATACAAAAACTCATTACTCTTGTTTTGGTAGCTTGTTTTTGAAGTGATGAAGTAGGATTCTTTTTTTTTGTCTAGCACTTACGCAGGTCATCTGCTAATTATTAGCAGCTGTGGAACTGTGGAGTTGCATAAGCATAACTAAAAGTCAGTGGAGGCTTGCATCATTCTGCAGATCTATCCATTGCTTATTCTCCACAACAACAGATCAGTTTTGTAGCTCAGTTGGCACAAATCCCTAAATGTTAAGAGGGCATCAGCAAGCATGGCAAGTTGGGAAATCCTTTAAGTCATAGAAATCAGATAGTATAATGGATTATTTTATTGTTGCCACAACCTGCTGTCCAGTTAGACATGTGCCTTGGTGTTCTGTGAGGAGAGCTGTGTGTCAGAGTAATGCCCTGGAACAGCTGAGCCTGCCAGCTACATAAACCTGATTTGTCTGGGCAGCTTTGCTTGGAAGATGGGTATGCCTGGCTGCTGTGGAAGTAAGACAAGTGTGAGTGCTCACAAATGTATCCCAGATTAACCATGCTTCATTATATGGCTGAATACAACAGTTTCTTTTAAGCCTTAGAAAAGGGATCTTTACAATGGGGACCTGTATCGAGCTGAGACCTTGGAATGTCTTGGCAAGGGAAATAACCTGCAGTGCACATGTGAGCGTGTTGGCAGTGACAGCCCGGGGCTGGCAGGTCCAGCCTCTGCCCCCAGGTTTGTGACACTAGCTCAGCATATTGCAGGATTTGGTTAGCAGGGTGCTCTTCCCACTGAACCTGAGGTTACAGAGAACTTACTCTTCTGTTGTTCTGACTTTTAAGTCATAGAACATGTAATGATTTTTCTGATCCAGACTCTGGCTTTGTTTTTAGTTTTTTTTTTTTAATCTTTTGCTGGTTTAAAGATCTCCACAGGCAAGAGAAACTCTGAAAGGTTGAGTAGAGTGTTACCAAAATACGATCCTTACAATACTTGTTCTTGGAAATTAAGAAGGTAAAATTAATTTCAGCAGATAGTGTTCCTCTAAAGCAGTCCATGCACCTGGTGGTTCAGAGCTAAGCCTTATCCCCTCTTTCAAGAACTGAAAGAGCAGTTTAGCTGAGCTCCCATTTTTTCCCCAACCCTGCTGGTTCTTTCTCTTTTTTCCTTTTCTCCCCTCCACTCTTTTTTCCCTGCCATTTTTAAAGCAGTGCTATGGACAGTTAAGTGAGAGTGCTTCCCCAGATCAGTTGTGTCTCTGCTGTGTCTGCTGGGAACAACAAGCAGTGCTTCATTAGCTCACCTCACCAGCAGGCTCTGAAAATGGTGGGACCCTTAGCTGCCTCAAATTGCCTTGGTCCCTGAGGAAAGCTATAGGTGCTTGGAGGCAGATTGCGGCTCCAGTTGAGGTAGCACTCCAGAGCTGCAAGTGTGACGTGAATTGGGAACCTTGCTTTTCATGGAGTCTGAACAGGATGGTAGCTGTTTGTAACTAGCACCAGCTGTTGAGCAGAAAGACATGGAGGACAAAAAGTATATGGTTGAGGAAAGATTCCTCAGGTAGTAATTAAAGGATACTACTTCAATATTCTTTTGGTTCAGTTAGGTTTGCAGTTTGGCAGAGACGGACAGCATCAGCCATGTGGTACTGATCTCTACAGTCCTGTCTTCAATTTACCCCAACTCATCAGTCCTTGCATGACCATCACATCAGTCATTGCTCTCCTCATGTCCTGATTAGCCAGCACTGACTTGACCTACTTTGCCTAACATATTCCCCAAATTGTTTTTCTGGCATAGAAAGCCAAAATAGAGAATTTTCACTGTTACTTTCACGTTTGAAGTTACTGAAGACAGTTTTCAAAGGAAGTATTAAATGTAGACCTAAAGGCTGCTGTGTTGTCTGTGTTGTAAGTAAAGAAGCCACTTGTTTGCTATAAGTGAGCTTGCATGACTCAATGTAGCATTCTCTTTGTATGGGTCTCTGTTTGGTCAGATGCTCCTTTGTGTATTTTGTATGATTGTATGCCTTGTCTTTAATTTTAAGACCCCTGAGATAAGGGAATGCATTTGAGCAGTGCCCTGTAGAATACATTTTCTATTCCAATGGGATGAAATGAAAAATCAGATGATAGCAATGTGGTGTTAAGGAAGTTATCCATGTATGATTATTTCAGTTTCAGAGAGAATGCCCTTCAGCTGAGGCACACAGGCAACGCCTACCAGTATATCATTATTCATATCTGCAGGTTACATTTTAAACCATTCCAGACTAATACTACTTTGAAACGGAAAAAGATATTCCTTAAAAGTGCAGCTTTCCCAATCAGTAGTCCTGATGGCATCTTGGAATCTGAAAACTCTCAAATGGCAGCAGACACTCCCAAAACTTTGTTTTAATATCGGGCAGAAACAATCCACAAAAAATTATCACTTGGAACTTCCTACTGTATTTTCAAATAAAAGTTCCTCATTTGATCTTAATAGGTGACTTGGGGAGGGACAAAATAATTGCTTCATGTCACAATTTACTTGAAACACATTATTCTTAATTGAATTTACCAGTGTCCCTTGGATATAACTTAACAACACATGTGCTTATCTCATTTGAAATTAAAACTAAACCAGATAATGCTTTTCAAAGTGAAACATCTTACTCTGAGGAGTTGCTACATACTTACACTTACTTGTACCCTTAGGTGGAACTAGAGCAATATTTATTTTCTCATTTAGTGGTTATCCTTTTCCGAGCAGCTCTCTGCAGGATTAGTGTCTCCAAGTTTTATTATAGCTTTTCCTTTTTTTTCATTTGTGTGCCCTTAAAAAAAGTGTGCATGCTGACTGGTGTCAAGAGGAAGACAAATTAACTTGAGCTGCTATAGGGAACTGGAAAATGAAGTGTTCCATAACTGACAAACAGCTTGAGATGACTGGACAAGTTCCCTCTTTATTCATCTAAAATGTGCCAGTTGTTTAGCAGAACATCCCTGATAATGCGAGTGAATTGCAGGGTAAAACCCAGTTGGATGTCATCATGTGCAGTACTTAAATGAGAACACTGAGGGATTTTGTGTTTCCAAGGAGAAAAGAATTGTCATTGTTGTCTTCTGTTTGGTGTTACTTGAAGTTCTGCAAGAAAGTTTCCTCTTAGGAGGAATAATGGAATTTATAGTAAGAATGGTTTATGACTGCTCTTTTTTACTTGAAAGCTTTTTTACATCTCAAAAAACGTTTGTTCACCATCCACTCACTTATTGACCAGACTGAGGAGGCACTAAAGAAACCATAGTAATTATACCACAGCATTTACAGCCTCCAAGGCCTGTGCACCAGGGCATCCACTGTGAGATATGGACAGAACCAAATGAGAATAAAATGGAAAAACTTGCAAGAAGAGAAAGTAAAACAAACAAGCAAAGACCTGAAACCAACAATTTAAAAAAACATCAAAACAAACAAAAAAACCTACCAACCCCAAAACTGTAATTTTTTTTCCCCTTAGATAGAAGTAATGTCCTATTGCCATTTCTTAATGAGTCAAGGCTTTATGCCCTAGGAAGTGAGAACAAAGATACACAAAAAAATCACTCTAAACTAGCAGAGGGGTTGATAGGTGTAACCTGGGTCCAGTCCTACCCTTGATGTGCAATTGCTGTGGAAGATCAGTGCTGGGATAACACCAGTGGAGCAGGATTGCTCCAGACAAGGTCAGGACAGCATTTTCCAGGACTTTCCTCCAGGCTATTTCCTCGTGGGCTTCTGGAGTTGCTCCCCCTCTTGTCTGGTAGATACTGCTGGTTATTTTTGGAAATCACCATTCTGAAGGTAGGATCACTCTTTCTTCTGCTCTAAAGCTCCAGTGCCCTTGACCTCTTTGCTTTAAAGTTTTTCAGGGTCACTCCTATGTGGTTGTGCTCGGGAGGAAAAAACCCAGATTATCTGCAAGCTTTTTTGGTGCATAAATCTGAGTTTTGTCAAGTGACATTGACAAAAATTGCAGGTTGAGTTTCTGTATTGAAGTCTGGCATGTGCAGGTTCTGGTTTCTTCATTTCTCAAGGGAATGTGTGACCCCTGGTATCACCATCATTTCCTCTAATGTGCATCAGTTCAGGATTTCAGACCCTGCCACTATGGAATAATGTCTGGTATAGGACAAGTGTAAAAGAACTTTTAAATAGCTCTTAAGGGTATAATTATGGAAATAGCCTTAGGGGGGCAACCAAGGGTCTTCAAAATCCAAATTTCCCAAAGTGATGCAAAGTGCTGGCTTTGGCATTTGAGGTTGAGAGAACAGTCCTTGTCACATTTACCAGCAAAAAGCCCAAAGTTAAATAAGTCACAAAGTTCACTTAAATCCAAACTAGTAACATCATGAAACCTCAAGTAGGTATATATAGCCTGTATCACAGCTGGTGCAGCCGAGCCCCTGCTGACAGCATGTGGTGACAGGCAACAGGTGAAGAAACACCTTTAGACTCCCACAGTGCATGGGGATGCTTTGAGGCATTGCCAAGAGAGAGCCAGGGAGTATCAGCTCACAATTCATCCTCCACAAGGAACTGTGCTGGGTCTGCTGGGGCTTGGCCCACAGACCAGCTGGAACCATTGGGCTCTACCAAAATGCCTGTGACTAATCTTCCCTACCCAAAGGGACCCATACTGTAGTGTCCTACTTACTCTGGGGCAGCTCTAAGTTTTCAGGCCAAGCAGGAGGGTTTTTTGAGCTTTTTGCTGCTTTCTCTGTGCTGTTCTCTTAGGTCACTGCTGTGGTACAGCCTCTCAGGAAAGCCAAACAGCTTTGCTGAATAGTCTAGAAATTGGACTGTAAGGCATTTCTGTTCTGTTAGCAGTGCTCTTTCAGGCAGCCGTGCTTCAATCTACACAATCTGGGGTTTCTGTTGAGCATAGGTAATGCCCTTGGAGCCATAAGCCATAAACTTAGATGTTAATTTAATTTTTCAGTTCTCTGCTGTATACTTGGCCTTTTGCTAATGGGAGAGGAAAAAAGAAACAAAACACATGTAGAGTGGGATGCAGATGATTGCACGTTCAGTTACAGTTGTGTGTTAAACTTTTGCTAATGAGGGAGACCAGGTGCCTAGCAGTTTTGAGCCAGAATATCAGACTCTGCTTTCAAGCTCAACCTGCACATTTGGATTATCCTGGCTGTCAGTTCCCAAGTGGGAATTTGCATCTGAAGTCCAGCTCCATTTATTTGTCTGGCTGTGGGAACAATAGGATATTCCCATACCCTTTTGAGGTGGAGGTGCTGGTTTGTATTGTGAGTGCAGTCTCCTGGTAACTGACTCAGCTTCAGCAGTTGATGAAACCAGGTTTTGATGAACATCAGTATAGGGCATTTTATTTCTGAATCAGCAGTTTACTCTCTAAGCCAGGTGAGCTGTGACTAACCATTGCTTTCTGTCAGGTTTAGTGTCGTCTGCGTGCAATGAGTTGGCAACTGCAGGTTTGGAAGACAGAAGTTCTGCTCAAAATGGCATTGCATGACTTCCATGCTGAAAGCCATCATGAAGTAGTGAGGTTGTTAACAAGGATTGAGACTAATGAGTGATGCTTTCAGACCAGGACCAGTGGTGGGCATAGTGGTGTGAGCAGTCTCGCTTGAATGTGTCCCCTGTGGCTACCCCTGACATGCAGGTGAGATGTAGGAGTTCACAACGGGGCTGGATTTTTTTCACTGTCTAAGGAAACAAAGAATGTTAGTCTCCAGGACTGTTACCTGGATGCTTTTCATGGACTCTGCAATTCTCTGTCACTTTTCTAACTACTGCTCTCTGAAATCACAGTGGCGAACTCTGCTAATTCATAGTAATTATGCAGATAATTAAATGATAACATGGTATGCAGTGTATATACATATTCATATACTGAGCCTCCCTTTCTCCTGGTTATTTTTGGGAGAATGTAATTGTCAATATCAATGAAACAAAAAGATGTGATCTGATCTTGTGCATGACCTGATCTTGCTCATCTTACTTGGTTATAGTTCAGATCAGTATAGGGTTGCTGGCACTTGTAGCTAAGCAAAGAATAAAATCTCATCTCTTGTACAGCAGAGAAGCTGATTCTATTTTATAATTACCCAGCAACTATGCATAGACTCCCATCTGTGGCTATATTTGGCATCCAGCTATTCCTGATGTAGAATATACCACCCATGGGAAGAATGCAAGAAATGGACTAAAGTTCCCAAAGATTGGGGCTTGCTTTCCCTTTAAAAACAATTAAAAGTATTTTGAGCTTTGGCTAGGAGATTCAGAATGTAAAGGGTAAATAAACTAAGCATCAGTAACAGCTTGAGATTGTATGGCCTGTGTCAGATGAAAAATTGCTCTTACCAATGAATATTGTTTGTATGGCTTTAAAATGTGTGATGTTCTGGTAGATCATGATTTCTAAGATGTAGATTTGTTTAGCTTTATTTACATGCACATATATGTATCCATTTACATAAATGTAGACAGATGTTGATAGGAAGTTTGAATATAAAATATTATTCAGATTCTAGTGTGGGCTTTTAAAAACAGTTGATGTCTTCTACTGAAATAACCAAGTATGTAAAAATCTGTCATCAAATGTTCAGTTGAATACTTTGAAAACTTTGACTAATGCAAATAGCTGAAGACAAGTTGCCAGTAACAAATATCTTTTAACTTTGCCATCACAGCAGTGCTCATGTATTGACAAAAGGTACTTGAAGCTTAGATGTGCCATTGGCAAAGTGTAGCAAACACTGCTCTAGAAAAACATCTAGGCAGATTTTACTGGACAAAGAGTGTTGAAAATACCCTTTGGAAAGATAGCATGGATTGTTTCTCTCTTGGTTGATCTGCTCAGTAAGTCCATATTCTTTGATAGGGTCAAAGAGAAACTGTCTCCCAAGCTTATTGTATAAAAGCTACAAACTAAGAAATCAGGCTTTGTGTGAAAATAAGTATTGGAAGCCACAACCAGCACTCTTACTAAAACTTCCTTTTTGGTTCCTAAGAACATACTAAGGTTATTTGAAATACCTGTAATGATATGGAGGGACTTTCACACAGAGTTCTCATTTTTGAAGTATGTGTGTATATATATATATATATAATATATATATAAAATACATATACACTAAAGAACTCTTCTTCAGGAGTCTGTTAAGGTCTGTGTTAAAGGAGCAGGGAGGACAAGAAGGTTTGAGAGCAAGGTTTGTCAGTTCAGCAGTTTTTATTCAAGTCAAGAAATACTTAGGCATTTCTAGGCAAAAGTATATTTTCTTAGGAATGGCTTTTATTTATGTGGCTGTCCTCTGAAAGGATAGCCTGTGGCTAAACCCAGGGGTGATAGCTGAAAATACAGTCTCATATGCACATAGCTGTGTAAAGGGCTTTGGCCCAGCTTTGTTGAGGTTGGGGGGGGGGGAAGGTGGTTCGCTGTTTTCAGACAGGACTGGAACAGTGTAAAAACTCTTCATTTTCCACATAGACATGACTAGAGAGTAACAATCAGCCAAAACATTTTTGATCATCAGATTTTGTTTGCATCCTGGATGAAGGACGAAATAGCTTCCCTGTTTTATCTGGTATGATTCTCCCACCCCCAAGGAATGTGTTAATATTTCATCATTTTGAAGAAATGTAGTGGGTGACATTAAATATTTACATGTCTCCAAAGTCACATGGATGCCCCTAGGATACCTAGCTCTACATCACACATGCTCTAATTCACCCCAAACACCCACTGTTTACTAATCTTCAGCCCCCGTCTGTGCCGATAATGAGAAAGAGGAAATGGAAACAGCAGGGATTATATGCTACTGAGAAGTCCCAGTTTCTGGTTGTAATTCTTTCAACAAACTCTTGCCGACTCTGCTCCTGCTTTGAAGTTTGAACACCTCTGTATTAGTGCTTGGCTCTGGTGGTTTGGCTGACAGATCTGGGCTTGGTTGGTTTATTTGTGGCTGCAGGTTCACAGTTGCACATGATGGTGTGCTCTTGCACTCTACTGTGTTGTGCCTGCTCAAAGTTGGGGCAGTACGGATTGTTTTGCCCAAGCACTGAGATGTTAATTGCTCAAATTTGCTGGTGCCAGATATAAAACAGTCCCCACTGTATCCACTGTTCTGTCTCTGTGTGTGTATAGTCCTAGCCATACTGGTGAATGGGGTGAGTTTCCATACAGTGAATAAATAGGGCCCCTTTTTATAAGGCAAAAAGTATGTTTTGAATGCTGGGTTTCAACAAGTTGTTAGTCCGGATCATCATGTCCAGTATACTCAGATGTGTGGGTAGTGCAAGTTTCTAATCGAAACCAAAAACCTCGGAGCCCACAATTGCATTCTTCTCCCCATAGCACAAGACAAACAAATCTTTTGTGTAAATAGCTTTGCATCAGTGTCAATATATTAACATCCTTCTGTAGCTTATCTGTCAGGCCACTGTGCAACTTGCTTTTGCTGCTGAGGTGGTCCTTTATTTGTAAATCAATCACTTTTTGATCTCATGGCAAGTGAGGGGAAGTCAATTTATGGTTTTAAAAACTTGTGCCATCTGCAGGGTTACTAACATGTGTCCCCATTAAGTACCGAGGTGTACATAAAGAAGAGCCTCAGGTATGCTTTACACTCAGAAGCTAGAGATGGTTTTGTCTTGTGTATGTATATATGTATATGTAAGATGAGACATAGCATTAGTTGCAAGTAGTTGGCTTACACAAGATGACTGCCAAAAATCCCTGTTGGAGCTTTGCTCCTCTGAAAGGTGCCAGCCAACAGATTGCTCATCTGTGACAAGGATGGAGAAATAAATGGTTTGTTTTCAGGGGCCAGAATTTATCAGGCTTCAGAGGTTTCCCTTCTTGTCTTAGTGGTCCACAGTCAGAGCTGCCAAATGCTCTGGTGTCAGTGGTGACTCAGCAAAGCCCGCTGTGCGAGAGCTCTGTGGACACGGCGGGTCCCCCGGTGTCACACAGCTGCCTTTGCTGTCCCTGCAGTGCCTCTCCATGGCCCCGCTGAAGGGCATGCAGCACTCTGAGCTTGGCTGGAGCAGCACCCCGGGAGGCTGTTTTCTTTGGGCGCAGATTAAAAGTGGCAGAGAGGCTGCTGCGAGTTACCTGCTGGGTGAGCAAATTCCTCCCATCTTCAACAACCCCAAATGTTTGGAGGGGATATAAAAGTACATTTGCCCCACCAGCAGCTCCAAGCACAGCTCTGGCACAGTCCATTATGTGTGACTGGATCCTCGCAGAGAGATTGACACATTAAAAGTGACTTTGTAAACGTAGCCCCTTCCTAAACTGGAGAGAAATAACCCATTTCTTGTGAGGGATCCAGGCTGTCTGAAAGCTCCTAGGGGAACAGCTGGGTGAGGACAAAGAGGCAGTGTGCTGAGAGCAAGCATGGCCACTTCCTGAACTCTTCAACTTCCCCTCAATGCCTCTGAAGCTTGGGGTCTGGCGTATCATGTCTCTGCACGCTTACCATGGGGAAAGTGCTTAAGCTGCATGAGCCTCACAGTGCTCTCAAGTGTCTTCCAGTGTAAATAATACCTTGGCCATTTGGCCCAAAACCTTCGACGGGGGCAGAGCAGGTGCATCTGCAGACATGTGTTTGCACATGCTTTCCTACTACAGCTGCAGGAGCTCAGAGGTGCATGCACAAGTAGGGTGTGTGTGTGTCTCATGCAAAAGCATCCATTTTACAGGCTAGTTTATTGGGGGGTTTTCAGTCATGTACGTGTTTCCTTTTGCATGGGTGTGCTATATGTGTTTACACATAAAATACCTGCATCTTTGATTAGCTGGGGGTAATTTGTTTAACACAGCTTTTGCTCTGTAAATCCTGTTGTTGCTGCCTCTTTGCCAGAGGTCACTACTCTTACAGCTCTGTGGATGGGAAGGTTTCTCAAAAGCATTGTTACTCGATTTCCAACTATTTCAGCCCACTGATAAAAATTACTGGAGCTAGTTTGGCTCCTTTGATAGTAATGAACCAGTGAGCGGTGGTAAGAAGCCCTGAGGCAGCAGATGGGAATGTAATCCCTGGGTGGTGGTCACCAGGAGGCTGCTCACAACATTGATGTCTTCATCTGGCACAGTTTAATTTTAAAGGTGACATTTTAGTGGAAACCTCTTAATTTATATAGAACTTGCACAAAATTCATCTGCCCGTGGGCAAGGAAGCAGCTCCCATTGGCTTGCTCTGGGTCACTCACTGTAGCCATGGTTTTGTGTGACAGCCTGGGTTGTGGCAGAGCCAGCTTCCTGCTAGAACTTGTCTGGTTTTGCCTGGAAGTGAGAAAAGGCGGGGGAAAAAATCTAATGAGCTTTTGACCACTAGATCAGCTCCTCAGTGTGGTCCATGGCACAGGCTGTGGAGCCACTGTGCCAACACCATTGAGGCAGCTGTGGGGTGCAGTAGGAGAACTGAATGGTGGAGGCAGGACAGCCATGAATGGGTGTTGCTGCCAAAAGATTTGCATCCCAAATTCACAGCATCACTGTCTGTTCACTCTCTTCCTACCTTCAAGGTTTTCACATTCACACTTAGGTACAGCTGAAGCAAATTTGTGCCCCAGCACAGATATTTGCTGTCAGCCTGTAAGGGAACCCCTCTGGATTTGTAACCCACTGCTTTCACATGGGCCTTGCTGGGCTGATCAGTACCCCAGGCATTGTCTGTTGTTATTTCAGCTCTCACTAAATAAGGGAATGCAACACTGATCTTCACCCCCTCCATTCGCTTGATTGAAGAGTGTTTAGTGTTTTCCACAAGGAGCATCTTCTGGCAGAGCAGTGTCTCCTTGCTGACTCTGATGTGACCATTCTGCCTCTGCTGTGACGTGGTAGTCTTCAAAATTTATCTCCAGACTGTGTCAGTGTTCTGTTGGTGGTGCACTTGGGATTAGATTGCCTTTCCAAAATTCATGTGTCTTTAAAAAAAAAAATTCTGATAAAGCACCACCTATTGACTAGTTCTGTAAACATAGTGCTGTAATCCAGGACTTTACTGTCCTTCCTTTTGTGACATATGTTCAGACCTGTTTGCCCAGTGCTAGACAACAATATGGGATGCACACTGCTACAACTGAGAAAAGTCTCTGCTCTTCTGAAGACATAAACTACTTCTCATAGGACTCAAACTTCTGTTTGCTCTATTCACATGAAGGTATTCCTGAAAATTGCTGGTGACTGCATCTTTTTGAATTCATAAATTCACTACCACTCAGAACATTTGATAAACAAATACCCTTGAACTGAAATTTCCCACGCCTGCAGTGCAATTACATTCTCCACTACTGCATTTGTTTCCCCTTTAAAAGAAGGGGGGGAGGGACGCTGAACATACTGTGGCAGAATAGCATTCAGCATTTGGTATTAATATAAAGAAATAGTACAAAAAGGTCCATTGAATCATGGAGTGACTCAGAAGGCAGTAGAGGAGGGCTTTCTGGCTCTGCAGAAATGTCAGTGGTTGAACATTAGATCAGAAATTTCTTTTACTGTGTTGTGAGGGACAGTTAGTTGTTTCATCTGATGTTAAAGCTAAGTAAGCAAAGCGAGTCTAGCAAGGTGCGGTGAGGAAGTGTGTGTCACATGCTCCTCTACAGGAAACGAGACTGGAGCTGCTGGGGAAGTTCAGAACTGGGTGACCTCCAACGGATTCAAATAGCACAGGTTAGTTCTCTTAAAACATCTCTTTAGCCGTTCTGCAGGGATTCTGCACATGTGTTTTCACTGATTTTTAGCAGCAGTGGATAAGGAGTGGTCTGTATGGCAGTTGTGCTAGCAGGTGGTAAGTAGTGTGGGATTTCAGAGCAGAACTCTACGGGGCAAAAATAGGAAGCTCATCTGTGGGTTAGCTTGGTTTGTGCAAAGCTTGAAGCCTGTCTTGCAGTACAACAGCAGTGTGGACCTGAGTCACATTAGAAGTCTGAATGAAATCTTCTCCATCTTGTTAAGACTTTCATAAAATAAGTTAAAGGTCTGAATTTTTAATAGAAGTGTTCAATGTTAATAAATACCAGAAAGCACTTTTCCAAGCATAGGTTGAAATCATTGACTGTAGTGAAAACTTCTCTTAGTTTGTTTTGGCTGTATCAAGAATGTAGCTCTTCTCTTGGATTTTACTGGTGTAGTTTCTTGTTAAGGTGTTCTCTCATTCTTGGTGATTTCTGTTGAGAAACTGCATCACGGCTTTTCTGTGCTAAAGGCTTTTGACTTGGGAGCACATTGCACCAGGAATGAAATGAAACTAGATTGGTGCTGGAGAATTTGGAAGGGAGACTCTTTAATGGGGGTTGTGTTTTGTACTCCTGCACGAAAATATATTTGTTACTTCCTAATTGCTAGGCAGTTGTGATCAATTACAAATCTTAAATGCAAAGCTGAAGTGAAAGTTACAAAGAAAACAACCTTCAGGATGATGAAATGTATAATGCAGTAGTAAGTGCACAGAATCTGAACTAAAACTAAATCCCAGCATGGGATCCACGTGGTGCTGGGAGGGCCCCACAGGCGGCTCCAGCAATGGTGGCTGGAGGCCAAGGTGCTGGCCCTGCACAGAGACCCCCCCTGCTCGCCCAGGGCCACAGCTGGTGAGGCAGAGGGCCTTGGGCAGGGATGGTGGCAGCAATCCAGCACGAAATGCAGCTGCTGGGGATGACAGTGCTGTAACAAGGCCACGCCAGGCATTAAAATCACAGGTTTGAGCGTCAGGCAAGGAGTCCTAAAGCTGCCCATACTTCCTCCCAAATATTTTTAAACATATTTCCCTGATCTTGTAGAAAACCAGCCTAAGTTGCACAGCCCTTTCAGCCTCCTTGTGCCAGCTGTGCGTTCATCCTGATGTCAGTGTAGAAACGTCTGCATAAGGTGAGCGCAGTGGCTCAGGGTGGGGCAGGCCGCCGCCACCTCCTGCACGGGGAGTTGGATGCTGCACCTGGCCCTGCTGCGGGGCTTGGAGGGTCTTGGCCAGCTGGGAATAGCAGGGCCCTGTTCCTGGGCAGTTAAACAGCTCTGCGGCTCAGCCTTGCAGAGCTTTGCTCTCATATTTCGAGCTTTGGGGTTTTATATGCAGAGAAGGCTTTGGCCTTAGCTGGGCTCCTCTGCTTCTGTCAAACCAGCAAGTTTTCAGAGAGCCAAAGTTCTGCCCCAAATCAGCTTTTCTGATGTCTTAGGGTTTAGAGCCTTCACTGGAGCTCTGTTTAGCTAGGAATGTGATTTAAAAGCAATTTAGTAAAATCCCACTGCAGACATTTTCATTTCAGCCTAATCCTGTCTTATAGTGGCTCATCTCAAATAGATTAGGAGTTGTTTTCAGCTAAATATAATGGCTCATAAATAATATATTTGAGCCTCAGTGCAGTGGCTTGTGCCAGGTATTTGAAATGGAATTAAAAAATAAACCGAATATGTGTTCCTACATGAACAAACCGTAATACTTTTACTCTTCTACCAGGAGTGAACATAGGCAACCAGTATAGAAAGAGCAGGAGAGTTGTTGAAGAGGGGGGATTTCTGAATGGGCCCTTTCCAGCAGCTTGTATTATGAAAACCAAGGAAAGAATGTTTCTTCCTCTCACAAATTAAAAAGGAAATCTGCAAAAATAGGAAAGGGAATAAAGAGTACAGACTAAACAAAATGAATTAAATATGCATTGGAATGAGAGAGAAGGAAACCAGAGAGAGAAAATAATAAAAAATTGAACCAGATGGGGACAAATTTTGTGCCCAGGAAAAAAAGGCTACTCTTCTGCACTTCAGAAGGAGGGGAGACTGTGTACATGTGTTTGTGTGTATATCATCTATGGAAGAAAAATACATTTTTCTGTATGATTTTTAAATTGTTTGCTTGTTTCTTTCCCTTTAGTAGTGCAAATACAGAAGTTTATTGATTTGAGAGAGCTTCAAAGTTAGATGAAAGCATCATTAAAGAATCTTAAATTGTGCAAAGAAATAGAATAAACCACTAAATGTCACCTTAATTACTGGCCAGGTTTACTCCCCAAAAATTACGTGGCTGCATTGCACTGTTGAACTTTTGTCCATTGTGCACTTGGGTCCATAGCACAGGGTTATCCTGCTCTCTGCAAGGGAAAAAGTAGGAGTTAAGATGTGCAACACCAGCTAATGCAAATCGGAGCTGCATAGGCCAGCTTCAGAGAGTTTGTAGCAGAAACCCCTTGTTGGTTTCATTTCACCACACAGCGTATGCAAAGGTTGCATGACTGTCAGGGACTGGGGTCTTGAGACTGATTTCTGAATAGAAGTAAATCTGTAAAATCTGAATGGCTACTGATCTTACATTTTATTTTAAAATTACTGGATTTTTAAAGATCTTTTTGGTTCTAATACTAAATACACCGAATGGACAAGTGTATTTTTTGCTGGGACATTATTTGCAGCACATCTGTCACATCTTCCAGGCTGTTCCCTCTCCTTTTCTTCCCCCCACACAGTAGCTTCAGCTCTTGCACGTGTTTTTCTCTACCCTAAACTACAGAAAGCTCCTAATTACAAAGCTACTTGTTGAACCGTGTCTCTTACAAGGAGCAGCTGTTGTAGTGGGTAACTCTGTTCAGTCTTACCATCACATCCATGGCTTTTTATGCCTTCATGTTTTCCTTGCACCGTTTATATTGGCTTTTAGTATGTATGCTATGCTGAAGTTGGAAGAATTGTCTTAAATTTGTTTGAGAACAAACTGGTTTCTTTGGCCTCAGGGAGCAATATGGAGAGCCCAGCCAGTGTGTTTTCCTGTTCCAATTCCTCTTTAGAAGGAGGGGGGCTCTTCTTTACAGTACACTACCACTTTCACATGCAGAATTTCTACTTATGCAAGGAAATACATAATAGACACATGCTCAGGCTCTGTGATCCCCAACAGTTCACAATTAATAGTTCTTTTCCATTCTTTCTTGCAGGATTGTGCAACCTGGGAAATGTTACTGCAGTTTAATTAACTTCAGAAAGTGTGTTCTGGACTGAATTGACCAGATCTCCTATTCTATGCAGGCACCTCCCGCTGGTGACCAGGTACAGAGCCTGTGGGGTTTGCACTGAGAGAGGGGTGGGGCTGGGTGGGAGTCCTGCTGTGAGCAGCAGCCCAGGAAGCACCTCTGCTGTGTGTCATTCCTGGCCTGTAGGAGTCAAAAGCTGTAGAACCGTCTCATGTCTTGGGTTGCAGTGTGACAATACAGGAGTCATTCTTCTCCAGGGCAGGGTTAATGGCAGTGCCAGCTTATGGCATGCTCTGATGTGCCACAGCTTTCCTGATGTCAGATTTAGGTGCCTTAGATCACGTCAGATTTTATGCCAAATCCATAAGCTTTTAACATGTGCAGTGAGTCATTTTATGTTTGGTTGTGGGTTTTTTCCATTCCAGTAGTACAAGGCTAACAGTGAAGGGATTTAAGGCTTGGCAAGTAGGTCAGGAGACCTAAGGTATGATATGACCAGGCACAATGAATCTGTAGTTGTCCTGACCTAGAGCAGATGGCATTACACTTGAGATCTGCACAGTGAAGCCTGTAATGTTTACAGTTTGGTGCTAATGAACCAGTATAGTATGAGAAGGTTCACTGAAACACATGGTTAGTAAGAAAGAAAGGAAGGACAGCGAGTTTACTTTTTTTTTCCATTTTAGATTATTATACTTAATTTAATTTTTAGTTTGTTTTTTGTTGTTGTTGCCACAAAGGCTCCATCAGAAAACATGTGCTGTAGATAGGCTGCAATGTACTGATGTAGAGCTGGTGCAGTCCAGCAGATCAAGTATTTCCTGTCTCAAATGCTCTGTGTAGTGAGCCCCAACTGTGGATTCTTTGATTAGTGGGCCACATAGAAACTGATGCTGGTAAGGTCCCAGAGGCGTTCGGGATTTTGGGTCTCTCTAGACATGAGCACAAAACCATTCAGGGTTTCTTCTAGGTAAAGTCTATAGCTGGTCCATGTGGGTTGATGCTTTGGTGTAGTTTCAGTAGTGCACTTGCTTTGGAACCCACAGTCTGGAGAAATCTGGGTGCCAGGCTCGGGAGATGTGAGAGGAAAGAGCTAGCCCCAGGAACAGACAAATGTCTCACTTCATTCATGTGTCCACAACTCTTAGCAGGCATGATGGAGTGCTGCTGTGTGAGGGCTGGTATTATTTGGAGGGTTATTCCACAGGACCAAAAAAGATGGCACTACTGTGTGGTCAGTAGTCAGACATACCTGTTTGAGTAGGAAGGGATGGCCTGTTTGAAGAAGAGAGACATGCAGATAAGGAAAATGTGAGTATTTTTCAACTGACATTTATACAATGCAATACTGAGATAAAGGCGGTGCATTGTGTCACTCTCACCCATTTCACGTATGATAGGAGATTATGGAAGGTCCCAGGAACAGCAGTAACAATGGCAGACAGCACAAATACCACCTGTGAGGAAAGACTGGAGGAAATATGATTGCTTAGCTTAAAGAGGAGAAGTTCAAAGAGACGTGTAACAAGTTTTCAAATAGCCATGAAGAGGAAAGGAATAAATTCTTTTATGCATCACTTGTAAATAGTATGAAAAATAGTCAATGAAATCACAGCTAACAGAGGTCTAAATAAAGTACAGGGAAAAGCTTCATTAGCTGTTAGGATAACAAGATAGATGACTGAGGGGTACTGCAGAATTTCCATGAGTGGAGATTTTTAGAGAAAAAAGAGATGAATACTGCCAGGAATGATATAATCCATGGTGACTCAGGGGAAGGGTAGATGCCCTCTTTCAGCCCTGCTGTCTGTTGTTCTGTATTTCAGTCTCCTTGTTGACAGTGACTTTGAATTTTTCTGGTTATTGATGAAAGCTAAATAGTTATTTTTAAGGCAATAAACATTTCCATATGGATGGAACAGTATATTTCATACTCCAGTTTTCAGGGAGGGAACGGAAAATGCTGTTTCTGAGTTTCCTGAGGAGATACTTCTTGTGGAAGTAAACAGATAAAATGAGTGCATTATACTCTGCACTGTGGGAAAGTATTGAGTTATCATTAGCAGCTGGCAGGGTAATGACCAGGTCTGCTCCTGGCATAAGAGAGAAACCTGAAAAGGCAGGCCCTGCTGCTTTCTCAGGTGAACAGTTGTGGGAAGCCAGAAAACTGCTCGTTTGTATCACAGATCTCAAAAGTCTTGTACTAATGGCAAACTTCAAATTCATGCTGGCTGTGCAAAACCAGCTTGGTCTGCATTGGAGAGCATTCCCTAACAGCAAGTTTTGATGGATCAAGGCTCACCTGAAGAAGCATTTGGCTGCAGAGCTGAGGTGTTGTTCATGCAGCAGCCCTGGTGCTGCTGTACCCTTTCTGTGCAGAAGCAGGGCTTTTTCCTCTGTGTGGTGGTGCCTGGACTGGCACTCCCTGTGACCCAGCCTCCTGTGAGCCTCCCTGCTCACAAGGGTCTTGGCAGATGTGGAAGAAAACAATGATCCCCGCACCATCATTTTTTGAGGACTGCCAGTCATCAGGGCTGCAGTTCAAAAGAGAAAGTAGACTTCATAAAAGTAATAGTGTCTTATGACCTGATAAAACCAACACAAAGCTTCCTTTCAGCTGTGACTTTGATCCAGATACTACAGCTCTCTGAGTTTGGAAAAAATTTGCTTTTGATATGGAAGCTTGTGGCCCCAGATTTGAAGTGGCTCTTAACTCTCCATCTAGTTACAAATTCGGCTTTTGAAAGCAAAGATGTTAAGAGTCATATGTCAGTCTGCCATATGCTAAACTTAGCCTTCAGATTTACTTAAAATAAAGTTTGGTTTTACCCCTGTAAGCGAACCAAACCATTCAGCCAGTTTGATCAGGGTTTCAGCTGTATTTACAGGATTCAGCAGATGTGATGGTAACTTTAGCAAGGGTTCAGCAACTGTGGCAGCCACTCTCATTACAAATAAATTTAAGGGGAAATGGGTTGCCACCCTCCAATACCTGCTGTTTCAGGGCACCTGCGCTGAGCACTGCAGCCTGCAGGGACCAGTTTGTTTTTCTTCTGAACTGCTGGTAGATTGGCACTAGCAAGGACAAATTACAGTAGTTCTGTGGAGTAAGAGGAGTTGTTGAATGTTCTGAAGAGGAAATGCAAGTGCTGAATGATGGTGTGTGGCTGCTTTTGGTTTTGTGGGTATGTTTTCATGGTAGTGGTATGTCATACATACTTTTTTTTTTAGCTTGAACTACACTAAATTACTACTTTCATGCAATAAACCTGCATTTGGAATACCAGCAGGAGCTCAGCTAGACCTGCTGTCTTGAATGGAGGCCAATAACCTCCAAACCCAGCTGTTCCCTGGGTCCCAGTGAGCTCGTGTGCCGCCTGTGTGACAGGCTGCCCCAGAGCTGCCAGCTAACATGGAGGTGCCATGCTGGCTGGGCACCGCTTCCAAAGCACTGGCAAGGGCCAGGAGCCACTGCTGTCCCTGGAGCAGCTGGGTGAGGCACCTTGTCTCTCCTCAAGCAATGGCTTGTGGCTCCTGCTGAGTTCAGGTGAGATGTGGATTTGTCACTCATGACATGTTCATTTGCCTGGCACACCTGCCTGGCTCTGACCTATGCAGTCACTAGATGTGGCCTCACATGGGCTGTCACTCCAGTGGCCTGAGCCCCCTGGTAAACCCATTTAATTGTTGAAGGCCTTAGAAAACAGTTAGAGATATAAATATTTAAAATAAAATATAGATAACTGAATGGAACCTCTTGTTTTTTACTCACCATGACTTGGGAAACACTCTTGTTTAACATGCATTGACTGAGCCAGCTTCATAAGTATTAAGTGGGGAGATGCTGTATGTTTCCAGCCCGAGTAGCTGCAGTAGGCACTGAAACTGTGCTGTTTTCCCTCTCAGGAAGGCAGTGCAGGACATGCCTCCTCTTTGTGTAGGGGAAGATCAACTGGTTTGTGTCCTAAGCTGTGAAAGACTTTGCCCTGACTATTTTTTTGGCAGAGTCCATTAATAATCATTCTTTCCAGCTTCTCTTCTTTGCTCACTAGCTAAGTACTTGCCATGTGCAGCTGTAAAAAGTTGTTTCCAAAGAGAAATAAACTGGAGCAAAAACTTCCGTAATTGGAGATGGGGAGGAAAGCAGAAGGGCGTATTCAATTTGTTGTCCTTGGTTGCTTTTTGCTTGATTTGTGCCATGCTTTGAACTAGAGCCCTTTACAGGCCTGTGTGCCCCTTTGCTTGTCTGCATCTCTGTCCTCCCAGTCCTAGCTGGAGCAGCACCAATTCACCCATGTTCCTTGTGGGACCAGGGGATAACTGCAGCAGTCAGCCTGAGTCAGAGAGCCCTGTGCTACATCAGCAGTGCCATGGCAGTACATTAAGGAGGCTAGGAAAACACAAGCATTTAGCAGTTGGATTTAGGAGCCTAAGTTGGAAAATTTAGTTTGGGTACCAAAGTTATTGATGGCAGTTACAGTTTTCCAGGACATTTTTATTGAAAATATTTTCTAACTAAAACCATCAGTTTATCAAAACATTTTTCCCCCTGAGATCAAAGCTGAATTTGGCACAAAATTTAAATTTCATTAAAAAAAAATTCTAAAATGAACTTTTAGAAGACATCCAGGGTACCTGAAGTCAAATATAGGATCTGCTAAAATTTGCACTTCTAACAACAGAATGATTGGGTTGTTTTTTAATTCCTTATTGAGACAGAAATCTCAAGTCTCAAACTTTGACAAGACATAAAAATAGTTTCCCTCTCTCTCTCTATTTTTAACCCAAACCCCACATTATGAAACACACACAAATTTTAGTGCCTCTTCTGGTAGATCAGTGAATTTAAATTCCTGCATTGTTTTTCTTGTAACATTAGAATTGCTTTGAGTTTGAAAGAACCACGGACTGATGAACAACAGAACTGGTACCTTGCCATCTATTAGATAATTGCCAAAACAAGTAGAGAAGCCTATTTTACAAATTAAAACTTCAGAAGCTATCTTTACTTATAGGGCTTCCAACTGAATGATGAAACCTTAGATCAGTCACAGACATCTTGACCTGTGTGCCCTTACTGTAGCTGTTTAAATTGGCATCACCTGCTGCAGATGTGTGCTGTGTACTCAGATGCATATGTGCAAATTTCATGGTCCCAATATCACTGAGTATTCAGCTAAAGGCCCAGGTGTATAATCTGAAACCTCCAATTCAATGTTATCTCACCTATATTTCATGAATGTCTATATTGCATAAATACCAAGTCCTGCTGCAAAAGTAGATGCAAGGATTTGTGTAAAAATGGCTTTACAAAGCTATTTGGAGTAAAATTTTTATTGTAGCTCTGTTCTAGTTAATGAAACATTGTAATTGTAGTTGGTCAATACTTTGATCTCAGCTTGGCTTATAATGATATAAATATTAAGAATATTAGTACTGCCTGGATTTTGTTCTTTGCATTTTGGCAGCTTATTTATGAAATAATTGAAACGTCTCTTAGCTGTACCTTTCTTTTCCAAGTGACTTTTGACATTTTTTTTCTTGCCAAAAGGCAGTGTTGGAAATACTTAACAGAAAAATTCATCCTTGTATTACTCAGGATGTTTTCCAGATTGGACCAAATGGAAATTGCTGGTGATAGGAACAGCACATGGGTATTGCTGGTGATTGCACACATGCAAACTCAGGTGCTGAAGGCTAAGGTCTCTCCTGTTACCCATGGAGAGGTGTTCAGTGTTCTGTGGGTTAGATTTTGACTGCTTTGCAGAGAGACAAACTAAATCCAAACAAAGGAGTAAGAATTTCAGATTTGTCCTTCCGCTGCTTCAGCCGTGGATGGCCATCTGAGCAAACGGCCACCAGGGTGTCAGACTCCTTGCCTGGAGATCTCTATAAACACCAGTCCACAGGTTCCAAAAGCCCCTGGGGTGGAGCTCTGTAGGGCACTCACCAAGCCACTAATTTGCTTTGGAGCTGCCCTTCCCAAGAAGTGAGTCTAGAGCAGGAGATCCTCTGCAGGGTTTCTATTCATATTTCCATTAGGTAGCAGTTCTTTTTGGAGGCAGGGAAGTGCTGGTAAGCTCAGAATAAGACATATGATGGATTCAGCAGTTCAGTACTCAAGAGGAAAAGATGAATCTTTGTTGTCCCTGCTGGTAGTCTGCTTTAGTCCTAGAGCTTCAACTGGCAGCCTCATCATTTATCATACAAATTGTCATTACTACTTCTGGATCATATCTTCCTCTGGTAGAAGATTTTTTTAGGTTCTGGAATGAAACCAGAGCTGTTCCTATCAGCTAAGGACAGATGATTTTTTTTTTTTAAACTAAAAAATTAGACTCCTAAAATTAAGCTTTTCTTGTTGTAGTTCTAACATGATTAATATAAGTATAAAATCTACGTTTTTTAAAATAGAGAAAATGATAGTCAGATTTAGTAGATTTTTATATATGATAAAGAGAACCAAACAATCTAGAGATAATGGTAACCTTTAGTCTACTTTAGTTAATGGTTCCTTAATGGTTATCTGGTCTGTTAGTTTTGTACAACTCATCTAAAGATAGTTTTTGAGTTGTCTTACCAACATTTTTCAATAGCAGTAATGTATTTCTTCCTCTATCTGTATCTCTGAAGTTGCAGGAGAAGTTTATGGCTGGATTCCAACCAGGCAGATAATTTGGAGGTGCAGGAACATAACATTTTGACTTTGTTTTTAATATGGGTTAGAACAAGGCATAATTTACCAGTACTGCCAGGATATTAGGTGATCAGGTAATTTCACATGTACAGTAATGTGTTTTCAGTAATATTATTGCTTTTCTTTATTGTTTTTAAATTAATCCATTTCAGCCCAGAATGTGTATGGTAAGATATTTAAGATTAAAATTAATCTCTTATCCTTCACTTACCTTTTGGTTGGATTTTTTTTTTATTGCTTTGGATGCAGTTTCTAAAGTTTTGTAGACCATTTAGAACAGATGATGAACTTTTGGCCACAGTATCTTGACTAGTTCAGGGTGAGTGAGGGTTGGCTCCAACATGAAGAAGGAGCAATTGAAGTCCCAGAGCTTGGGAAGGGGTTGCTTGCTCAAGAAAACCCTCTCTTTGCTTCAGATTACTTTTTGTCCTCTCTTTTCCCTCCCCTTTATTATTTCCATCCTGCTTTTAAAGTCTCTTCCACAGATTTGTTTTTATATTGCCGAGAACCTTTAAAAATAATTACTGAAACCATAGCAGCCCATCTGAAAGCTTTCCGAGACACAGTATGAACTGCAGAGCAGGCCAAACCTCAGAGGGCAGAGGATCTTTTCCAAGCAAGCAAGAATGGATACTGAGAATTTCTTTGGATGATTGTGCAAATGGGCACTTTCTTGTCCAGCCTCTGTATGTGTGGATGCCCAGCATACATTGCCCAGCTTCATGTAT
Source organism: Chaetops frenatus (assembly GCA_013400775.1). NCBI lineage: Eukaryota > Metazoa > Chordata > Aves > Passeriformes > Picathartidae > Chaetops > Chaetops frenatus. Next base: position 179,610 of record VZTR01013440.1, on the reverse strand, counting down.
ATCAGCATTTTGGGGGACTGAAAGTGATAGTAATTTATTACTGTAAGCTATCATGTAAAATTTGTAAGAGAGAGTTTCATTTTGTAGCTGTTCTCAGAGGAGGGTCTAAGATAAAACACCTACATTGGTGGATACTAAAAGTATGCAAAGTAGTGGTATATTTTGTGTATATTCATTTATCACTCAGTAAACTGAAAATTTTCAATTGCTTTATTTAAAACTTGTAGTAATCTCTTTGGCTTTGTGAAAAAGTAACTGTTTTGTAGCAGCCCAGCAGAGTTTACAGAGAACTTAACTTTTCCTGGCCACCTTACTGAAATAAGCCTTTAAACTGCAAAGCAAATGCTGTTTTACAGCTTTTTGGAGTGGAAGTCGGAGAAGGTTTGTGAACACAGGGGATACAAGTCATATGCAGAATGAGTTCTCATTTAGTACCTAGTCAGTTAGTAAGAGGTGGTGTGAGTTTCTGTTCAGTTTGTGGTCTGTGAGCAGGGCACAGAGGGTAAGTTAGGGGGAGTTTTTCAATAGCTTGTGGTCCTTGGAGTGGACCAAGTTGATGGAGCAAGGTACAGCAGTGCTGGACACAAGGGATGGCATCTCTGAACAGGCTGTGGCTGTGGTCATTGCTCCACCAGCCTTCCTGATACAAAGCATGGTGTTGTGGGAGTCAATGCCAGCCTTGCTTGCTGGCTGTGACACTTTTCAAATTCATTACTTACGTGCAAATGTGATTTGATGCCTCACAAATGATCTGGTTTAATGACTAACCCTGAGCTACCATGCAAATCCCTCCACAGGAGGAAACATCAAGGGATTTCATGGGATGCACTCTTCTTAATCTCTAAATCTCATCTCAAAAAGTTCAAATGCTTCAGCAAAGTCAGGAGGTACAATGAGTCTCATCCAGTCTCCTCTGAAAAATGGCCTGAGCCTTTCCATGAACTCTAAGAATAATTTCAGGCTCTCCATCTCCACCCAGTCTAGTGGAGATTTCTGAGCACTTTGCAGCCTCAAACAATTTAAAATTAACTTTAAGAATGGAAAATTAGAATTTTTTTTTAAATTAAAATCTCTACCAGACTTGGTTGCCTGTTTCTCACAAAACTGATTTATGGGTCTTGCTGTGCCTGGACTGAGGTTTTTATTGACAGTAACCTGGCTCTGAAGTGGTGGTTTTTCTGTCTATGGTGGAGCAGGCTCTCTTACATTATGCAGATCTGGGGCTGGCTTTTGGTTTGTTTTTCCCACACTCCAGGCAGATCAGTCTTTGATTGCTCCTCTAAAGACAGGTATTCAAGTTACTCTAATTTACGTCAACACCTGGGCTGTAAAAACTCCAATGCACTCTTGCTTGTGCAGTGGGTCTTTCCCTGATGGCTGCCTAGGCCACTTAGCTTTTTGTTTGGGCTTTTGATGTGAAATCTGAACTGATCTCTGTGCACTGTAGTTTTTCAACATTCTCATAGGAGTATTGCAATATTTATAAGAGACAGGGACTGGAAAATGGTGCTTTAAATTCATTCCACATGTCTGGCCCTTATATGCCTCAGATTTCCCCTTTAGAGGCAGTTACTATTTTAATATCATTTTATAGGTGCTGCCTTTAGTAAGCCAGCAACAATTCATTGCATGTTTAGTAAGACTTAGTTGATTGTGATGAAGAAAATGCTTGATGTCAAAAAAGCCTATTTGAATGCTGAAGCCAGCTGAATTCTAAACCTATACCTACTGAGAAATAAAACAATCTGACAGTGTGGGAGATCCTTGATCCTTTTTGTAAAATGTTTTTGCACCTTCGTGTCATCCTGTTGATAAGAGAAAGATTAATGAAGGCACGCACCATCAGCAATGGCATTACGCAGGTCACATCATTATTAATTTAGTGCCCTGGGCATGGAGAGGATGTGGTGTGGGGTGTCCCATAGCTCCCATGATGTGATCTGCAGCTCCAAACTGGCTCTTTTCATCTCAGCCTCAGGACCTGCAGAGAGAAGCTCCTCTCATCGTAACTACTGCTCTGAAGGGGACTGCAGCGCACAGCTGGCTGCTGTGGGCAGCAGAAGTCCACCAGCAAAATCCCAGAGCTTCATCTTCATATTTGATTGCCTTTTTGACTTTTTTTCTGTGCATACTGGAACTTGCAACAGCTCAAATGTCCAAAAAACCTCCATTCGGACTAATTTATGGTACTTTTGACCTGTTATGCCACAAAAAAGCAGATAGAGGGGAAAAAATCCTCCAGGTTTCTGTCAATTTGATTCAAATAGTAGGATTGCTGTCATGTTATGCAAACAGGTGGTCAGCGCTGTAACCACCTAGAAATAAAAGTATAGCAAAAGGTGGATATGCTCATGTAAACAAAAGCTGTTTTCCCATGGTAACAAGCTGGGGATTCCAAAGGTCAGACCTTGCCTTTCCACCTCTGGGTCACCAGGTGTGGGGTGTGGGAAACATCCCTTCCTGCCCCTTGCTTGTTTGCTGCCTGCCACTGCCCTGTCTGGTCAGAGAGGAGTGGTGCCATGTTGTGAGGACAAGATGGTAGAAAAAGTCTTGTTCTTAAGTGCAATTATTTTTGTTCTGATTTAGGACCGAATAATCTGGAGGCAGTACTCAGAAATCCTTAATTTCTGAACTAGCCTGTTCACCCTACCAGCTCCTTGAGCTTAAGACATGTTTTGAGGAGAAAGCTGTGCGGTGCTGAGCAGCCACATGACACTGAGTGAGCACCACTACAGTGATGAGAAACTGGAAAAGGCAGCCCCATGGCAGAGAAGCTCCTGGGCTGTGTGTTGGGAGCACTATTTTGTGAACACAAAACGTTCGCAAGGAGTAACAGATGAGGGAATAAGCTGGAGAGAGACACCAGGTCCTTTCTTGCCACAAGTATGTTGTCCCTATGTGGAGAGGTTGTCCCTGTGGCCTCTCCAGAGCACTGGGAGTCAAGTGTCCCTTTCTGTAGGTGTGACACCGAGGTTGCCTCCAGCCTGTGTGAATCCTCCCTGCTGTGCTGGGGCACGGTGCCTGGATAACAGCCTCCTGTGTTGTTCCCAACACTCACCTTCACTGAAGGCTGCTGTGGGTGGTGGATGGCAGAGTGTTGCAGGCAGCTCTGCTCTGGACAGGTGAAGGAGAGCTCACAAACAGCTCACCCTTAACCATCACTTCTGTCCAGGAGAGAGGATGAAGCCTTGTGCCCTAGGGCTTTTTGCAGAGTGATTTGGGATGGGGATGGAACTGTCAGAGGTTGCAGTGTCTAAACATGTGTCCTCCTGTCCTAAGGGCTGGGATAAAGCCCAGTAACTACATTTTTCTGCTGGATCTGGCCCTGGCCTCCTGCTGAGGAATGACACATGTGCCTGTTTTAAAACACTGTGGAGACTCACTCCTGAAGTGCCTGGTGCAGGGGCTTTGCTCCAGGTGTCCTTTGCAGGGCTGAGGTCCTGTTCCTCAGGTCGCTGTGGTGGGGAATGTGACCTGACCCTTGTTGTGTCAGCAGACAGGAATATTTTTGTACAACTCTGAGCATGCTGGCTGAAAGAAATTATAGGAGTATGGATTAGATGAAAGCAATTTCTGTTTTCAGTGAGTCAGATACTTTCTGCTGTAGTGTGTTTGCTCTTACATTATCAGCTTTTTTCAAGTCAACATCCAAACACTTAAACTGACCAAAAGCTTTGCTGTTTTTTCCAAACAGGGACTATATTGGTTACTAGAGGCAGTCCTCCAAAGTTAGCCGGTCCCTGTGATCCTGTGCATATCTTGAAAAATATTTCACTGACAAGAAAAAACCCTTTAAAGTACTTGGATTAAAACAACGTTCTGTCACCATAGCAGCCTGTTTCTTAGCTGTAATTTTCCGTGGATGCAGCACCACTGGATTTTCTCCATATAACTCTCGATAGTGTTTGACAGATTGAGGTTTGCTGGCTGCAGCTTGCTGTGGACCATAGGTGCATCTGGCTGTTACTGCTCTCGGGTCTGTTGACTCACTTGTCACTGACACACACAGTAACCTGCTCTGTTACTGTATTCCTGTGGTGGTAGGAAGTAGATCCAAGGTGTTTAGGGGGTTTTAGGTCTCTGGGGAATTGCCCAGTGTGAGCTGCAGATCATGCAGACTGGAGGGAGGATCACTGCACTTGGCTGGCTGCTCTGGGATGAGCGAGTGAGCATGGGGAGTGTGGAGCAAGGTGGAGATGCTGTAGGGTGGACAGAGCACTGGGGCCTGGGATAACATGCATAGAGATGTGAAAGTGCCTCAGAGCATCCTCACTTTTTTTTCCTAACTAGTCATGTCCTTTGTTTGCTCTTGTTGTTATTTACCTTTACTCGTCCTCATTAGCTCCCCAACACCTGCACCTTTCACATACCTCCTACAATGGTGTAACTGAGCTAACCTAACTCTGAAATTTATTGAAGAGGGTATGTCCAAACCAAAAAATATGTCCTTTCTCTGCAGCCTAAGTAGGGCAGGAAAAATGTTCATTGTGATACTGGCTAAACATCTGGTTTTTTCCCAAGAACTACCCCATGCACTTCTGCCAGAGACCTTCAGGCTCTTGCCTTCCACTTCTCCCTGTTTTGGTGCCTGCCTGCAGCAGGATGGTGTTGCCTCCCTCACATCAGTCACAGCCAAAGTGGGAAAGGTGCACTTCCCTATGGGAGATCTTCCTGTGTGTTGTTCAGCTTGGGCCAAATCTTGTTTCAGGGCCACATAGACCATCCACTTTCACATGTGCCTGAGAATAAAGCTTGTCATCCATCACCCCTCCATTGGCAGTTTGTGGGAAAAGAAAGGAAACTCTGGCCCTGGGTCCAGGCAAGAGCTCTCCATCACTGACTGGTACACCTCCTTTGCCCTGGCATTTTGTGTAAGGGGTGGCATTTTTCAGTGTGGTGGAAAGTCATACTCAAACCACTTATTTTGGGTACTGCAGAGAGTTTCCTTGAAATGCCAAAAGTCCCCAATAAAGTAGGCTTCCTCTCTCTGGCAGCGGCAGCTCCCCAGAATTTCCCTGTGCCTCAGACATCCAGAGTAACTTCTCTGTTGGTCTCTCTTTTGGCCATCTAGATCTCTGCAAGTGGTTTTGAGGGTGAAAAGTTAGTGTGTCCTTTCACTACCACATCTTCCTGCAGACGGGATAGGACAATTTACATTCTCACACCCTTGTGATGTTCTGTCTTGGGCCACAAAGTCTTGTAATCCCTGCACCACAAGGATTGTCTTCTCCACCAAAAACTCTTCTTAAAAGACCAGTCAATGGTGTTAAAGGACCCAGAAATATTGCCAGTAACATTTTAGATGGCACTTTGTTGCCCTGGAGCTCCTCAGCTTCAAAAGTTTTATCTCAGTTTGGAGAATGAAAATCCTGGCTTTCCTGCTAAGTACAGGCTTGTTATATAGCAGTCCCCAGTGTCTCAATTAAAACTTGTATCAGATTACTTGAGTGCCAGACAGGCTTTTCGCTCCTCCACGTGCAAGTGATTGAGGCCAGAGAGTTTCCTAAATATTCTTTCTTTGCCCTATAAGGGAATTCCTCTTCAGTATCTTCTGGTAGCTTCGTGCTCAACTGAATTTGGTTTGGTGCCCTTGTTGAACTCTTTAGGGAATTGAACTCATCTATCTGTATATTTATTTATAGATTTCTATGTATTTAGAAACTCTAATTAAAAGAGAAGAAGAAAAATACCTGATTTTTTCAGGGGGGATTTACTGGCATGGTGTTGCATGGGAGGAGCACCTTCAGCATCCTCTAAAGTTCTCATTCACACTGTGCCATGCTCCTGGACTGGCTCTTGGTGCAGGCAGCCCCTCTGGCCTTGGGAGGATGTGGTGGTGGAGGGTGGGACATGTAGGCTTACTAATGACTCAGGTCTGCCAAGGAAAGTTGGAGCAGGGGGGCCCAAGTTTCATGACATCACTGTAACTAGTTTTGGCCGAAAAGTTTAATAGCTCAGTAGTCTGTTAAAAAAAATGATTCATGAAAAAACATTGTGGTCTGTATAAAACTGGTTGTAAGTGATTTTCCAACTACTTTCCTTTTTGTTTTGAGATCTACCTTACTAAAGTACTTGGTAATGTAGCCCAATTTCCTCAATTCAAATTTTACAGCAAAAAAAAAACCCACCCAACTAAACAAACAAAGAAAGGAAAAAAAAAAAAAAAACAAACCACCAACAACAACCCACCGACACCAAAAAGCCACCTTCTTTCATTAGGAGAAAATAATGCATTTTGAAAGAACCAGATCAACACTGGTTTTGAAGTTCGGTCCTTTTGCATAGGGCAGCAATTGGCATTTTAATTTGCAACTTCAGGGTTTTTTCCCCTTAAATTTATAAATTCTGTTTTATTTCTACACTTGTTTGTTCCTTCCTCTTTTTTTGCTTGGAAATTAATCATGCAGGAAATGATTAACCACAGTGAGCTTGTCTGTCTGCCTCTGACTCAATGTTGAAGAGGGAGGGCTTTCAAGCAGCTCAAAATGGCTAACCAGATACAAACCATGCACTTTGCACTGTGGTTGTTCACGCTGTCCACCCCACAATAAAGGTCTCGTTTCTTTTTCAGCATTTGTAATGCTCCTGAAATGACTTCTAAAATACTAAATTAAATCTAAAGTGCCCAAAATCTATGTTTCACGAGATTCAGAGTGGTGCTATTTTTGCTCATTGCTCTATGGATTACTCTGCAGAGCAAGGGGCTCCTTGCAGAATGCTATGTGTACTTCCTCTCTCCTCTATTTTGGTTTTTAAATGAAAAGAGTCTTTATCGTGATGCATTGTGTAGCATAATATCGTTCCTGATGGCGACTGCTGCGTGTGGCTGGTAGTTTGCAGAAATCAGAGTTTTCTTATGCAGATATTCTTTACTTAGGCAGCTTTGGAGCATCTCATTTGGCAGCGACAAGGGCGGCTTTCTCCAGAGGCAGCAGAGGCGGGCTCCGTGCACTCCGCTCTCGGGAAGGCTGCAGGGAGGCTGCCCCGGCCCCGGGGTTGTGGCCGAGGCAGGGCAGGGAGTGTGAGGGTTGCAGTGGTGGGTGCCTGCTCATGGCACTGGCACCCCGGAGCGAGCGGGCTGGATCTGCAGAGGAACCGGCGTTGGGCACGGCGCTGCAGTGGGGGAGCAGCTGCTGGGGAAATGCTGCTGTCCTGCTGACACTGCAGACGGCTGTGCCTGCGGCTCACTGGCTGATGCTGCGGTGTGCATACGCGGGTTAGTTAATGGAATCCTTTCTGCCGCACCACCCACACACACCTAGACCTAACATTTCTATATGGATTCTTAAAAGCTGTGATAATTTACACTGATGCCTAGAAAATGTGCTAGGGTGTGTGTTGTCCTGGTTTTCCAAGTGCCAATGCACCTTCAGCCTGTGTCTTTTGGAACCAGTTCCTTTTCAATGTCCTAGAGCACCAGGCATTATAAAAGAAACTTGGTTGTTAACAGATTTGGTGGGTAAAATTTATTACTTGGTAGATTGGTTACTATTTCAGGTATGTTATAGTGTCAGCCATTAGCAATTTAACTCAACAGCCTTTTCTTAAATTCAGCCCTTTCCCACTGACCAAGAGCAAATGATGATGTGAGTCCATTGCAGAGGTGTAGTACAGTAACCAAAGCTTTCCTCTAATTGCAGAGTTATGCTTAACATCTCAGGACATCTCTATACTCTGTGAGAAACAGTGATCCTGTGAATTGGTGATGAACAAAGCAGCTGCAGAGTTCGAGTTAAGCATTGTGCTGACTCAGCTGCTTTGGTTCTGCAGCCCAAGAGGTGCTGCTCCTCCCAAGGGCTGCCCCCAGCACTGCCCTGTGCTGTGGGAGCAAGTCACTAGGTCACTGCATCTCTTCAGAACATTGTTATTCTTCATATAGGCTTATAGTGATCAAATTTTAAAATCCAGAGAGGACCTCTTTTATTTTTGCTTACAGTAAGTCAGACAAAGAAATAGATTGTACAAAATTTAACAACCAAACAATAAGGGTAAGTTAGAGCTTCAAAGACAGAGATGCTGTTTCTTCTTGCAAAGTTTCAGCTTGAGTTTCTAAAAATCTCCTTTTCATCAGCAGAAGCAAAGTCAGAGTGACAAAAGTAAGAGTGAAAGAGTATTACAACTTTGGTTTTAAACTAAAACTAGGGTGTTTTACTGGCTCTGTAAGTGTATGCATTATATGTTTTTGTGTGGGCACACAGGTTTCTGTCATGCCGCGTGATCTCTTTTCTGATGGCTCCTAAAAGGCAGAGTGTGTCCTCTAGATCACCATGAGAAAACAACCCTGCAGGACACTCATGTTAAACTTCAGGCCAGCTTTGCCAGAGTTTGATTTATTACAGAAGCTTGTCCTATGCTTCCAGAATGCTATTTTCCAGCCTGTCTCTGAGGGCTGTAGGGTTTGTTCAACAGGGGCAAAATGGTAAGCTCACCAGTGTGTACCTAATTTCGATGGCAGTTCAGTTGAGAGAGCCCTTCAGTACCAGAAGTACCAGCTAGTGTGCAGCAATTGACTACAGGTATGTGTAAGATGGGATAGGGAAGGAGGGAATACCTAGTGTCTTTCTCCCCACTGCCTCCTTGCAAATAATGTGTGCAGAGAGGGTTTTGGAGAAGTTGGATGTCTGTGGGTAGTGGCTTCCCCTTAGAGAACTCAGGCTTCAAGCATCACTTTACTTCCTCTTTATCCCCACCAATTCCTTAAGAAGCTGATCTAAAACAACCCAATTAAAAGGGAAAAAAAGTAGAACAGAGCAGCCCAAGGAGGAAACAATCTCTAACTGACAGGGAGGTAGACCAGGTATGGTATTTTACAGGAAGTGCTTCACAGACGACCTGGCTCACTTGCTGCATTCAGGTCTGAGCCACCTTAAGGGATTCATTTAAAAGTCGGATATCAAACCAAACTGTGTTCTACCTGCTCCAGAAATTTTCCTGTGACACATGGAGTGCTAAGGAGACTGATGGTACGTTATTTAGACTGCTTTGACCTCTTAGCAAAGCAGTGCAGAGAGAATTTCTCTTTTTAATCAGATGAAGCAGTTAAAAGCTTGGTGAAATATCCTCATGGCACAGTTAAGCTAGAGACAACTGCAGCTGTGAAAAGACTGTGTTAAGAAACAGGATGGTTGTGGTCTACTGTAAGAAATAATTTTCCTGTTGACTATTTTTTTAAACAGGAAGTTGAAGAACAAAGCAGCATTAGTCTTGGTGCTTTTAATAGGTTTCAGATTTCAAATATTGCATTTAGAGTATGCTGATCGGGGAAAGGATAGGGCTTTGTGCAGAGTTTTGTGTAACGACTGAGAGCTACAAATTTGGAAGATGGGAATATAACTAAATTCAAGCAGATCCTCTGAATATGAAGCTCTTGTTTCTCTGGAGGAGCTTAAGATGCTCAGTAGTGCAGCAGAGGACTGATGAGAGCAGGCTGGTCTGTTGGCAGGACTTTGTGAATGTGTGCATTTGCACAGCACTGTGTAGGCTTGGCTTCACAGAGTTTCCTCTTTGTCAGTCAGTCTGTCTATCTGCCAGCTTCCCCTCTGCTCTGCTCACTCTTTGCAGTAACTGGAAACAGTTTCTGCAGTATGGGAGAAGAAAACCTGCAGACACTTGAGACAGTACTAGTGCCTCACACCACTTTGAACTCCATGATTTTTCTAGATAGTCAGCCAGAGCTATGGGTGATGTGTCTGACTCCTTCCTCCCTAAAGACTTTACACAAAATGAATTAAAGTCTTATTTCAGAAAATATTTCTTCTGAGGAAGGTAACTCAGCAATTTGGTGGGTGGGGAGGAAAGGGGAGGTTACATCTGTGTTCTAATTCTTTTGAAGCATGAGCATCTGATGAGATAAATCTGTACTTCTAAACAGTTTTGTCTGACACACATATGGATCATGTCAAAGCCACTACAGACTTCGTAGGTGGTGACTCACTGCAAATGCCATTTTGTTTCGTTCAGCACATTTTCCTAATGTTCGTTTTAACTGTAAAGGGTACTGTAGCTGGCATGATGTTGATTTGATAGATACTGTGCTATTATGCTTCCCCTTGGTTTCATCTAAAACAATTAAGTTACTTTAAAAAGTAAGAGCTATGTATTCATGTAAATAACTGCCCTGGGGATCTCAGCCGTCAGCCTGGGATTGTCTGGAGAATTACCCTTACTCCTATTCCCACTGTGTTTACCTGTCTTAGGAAACATCATATAAGTGGTGGCAAATCATTGTTACTAAAGGCGACTGAGGTGAATGCCCAGCAGGGGTGAAAGCTCAGATAAGTGAGTAAAGCACATGCTGAAATGCTGTAGCACTATTATAAATGCCCCAAAGCCCCTGATAGGCACAGTTCCAGTAAGCTGTGTGCCAAATTGGCACAAAAAGTCCTTTTGACTTAAAAAAATAGTCCTTGACACCTGGGCCTTTTTTTTTTTTAAAGTTTTTTTTGGATGTTGTTCCATAATTTTGTTGCAGTAAAATTCTCTGTCTCAGGTGTGACCCTCCTAGGATTGCCTGAGACTGAAAGTTCAGCTTGGGGTGGGGAAAAGTGGGAGCCTGGTCTCTGGGCAGGGAAGCTTGTGAAAGGCTGAGCTTTAGCAGCCAGGCTTTTCTGTCTGCAGTAGCCTGCAGCTGAGACGCCAGGCTGCCTGCTTGCTCTTCCTCCTCAGGGAGAATGCCCAGAACTTGACTGTGTGGGCTGCTTCTGAGGAGCAGGAAGGTGCATTCAGACATGATGATGGAGCTTGGCATCTTCAGAGCAAGCAGGGAGAGAGGAAGAAGCATGAGACTGTCTTAGAGCTCTGTTGTTCCACTCTACACATAACAGTGTAGGTGGAGGAATCTTTTAGCAGCTGAAGGGATTTAACAGGTCAGCATCTCTTTCTGAGTATTATCCTAAAGTATGATGCCTTCTTGAGTAAGGGTTGATGGTTTAGCTGTGGGGCCATCCTGATGCACTTCCATGGGAACAAGATTGATGGATTTAACAGTTCAGTTTGGTTACTGCATTTTGTGCACTGCCATAGCAATGCATGGATTATGTAAGCATTCAAAACTGGACGTGTATATCTATGAATTTGTATGGCAGTGGGGATCATGTAGGCAGCACCTATTTAAAGATGTAGCTGGTTTCCATACAATTAAATATAGAGTGCTTTCTACAGATTATTTAGACTTCAAAAATACAGATGATAAGCCTGTTAGCTGCAGGCATGTTTTTTAGCTGGATAGAAATTTAATTGTTAAGATGTATTTATCTCTGGACTTCGTGTGTTTGTGTTTTGCTGTGCAGGTTTCTTAGCAAGAGCAGACAGAGCTCAGCCTTCCACCATGCCTGTGCCTCCCCCTCCAGCTCCCCCTCCGCCCCCAACACTGGCCTTGGTAAGTTTTACAGGAGGTAGATGGACCATATGCACTGTTCTCTGCTGCTGCTTGTCACATTGAATAGGATGTCCGGAGATCCTGAGGTGTGGATGAGAGTATCCATGATACTTGGGGAAAGCTCTCCAACATTTTGTTTATGGTTGATTATTGATCCTTTGAGGACCATCACTTGCACTGCCTTTCAGTGCTTGTGTGGATGTCACTATCTCTCCATCCTTTTATTCCTCCCATACTGATAGCTGACCTGGTGGAGAGACAACAACTTGTCTAAGTCAGGGGAGTTGAAATCTGGCTATCTCCTTGCCTTTCTCCAGACCTGTACTCCCACCTTCTCCCTTGTTCTACTCCAGTACTTATGTGACTTGAGCTGGAAAAAAATCAATCCTATTGTTAAATTGGGTAAGGATAGCTCTCAGCTAGCATAGCTCCCTCAGCCAGCCTGTGGTATCAGAGCACAGGATCCACTGCTGGCCTAACATGGTGGGTGAAACTACATCACACCTGACTTAAATTGGAATAGAGCTTGTGCTGTGCTTGCCCTCCCAACAGTCAGTCACCTCACTGACAAGGAAGGAAGAGGCTTCTTGAAATGCCATTTCAAAGTACCTAGATATTTTCAGAGCAAAACCCTAGCTGCTTTCACAGGATGGGCTCTGTCTCTCAAGAGTCTTTCCCTCATTTTCCACCACAAGCAAGATATGGACTCTACTTGGTCCCTCCATGACAGCTCTCCCCACTGTTCAGGAAATCTCCATAACACTGATCTGATAAGTTAGAAAGTGTTTCAGGAACTGTTTCCTAGAGGGAAGAGCCATATACATGTGCACGTATGTGTGCATGTAAGTGTTTTGTTTGGAGGTTTTTTTGTTCTTTCTTGAAAAACTGTGTCACCAAAACATGAAGTGAAAAGAGAGGACCATTGAGACAAACCTCATATGTCCAAAGGTTTTATTTGGTCTTTATGAAGAGGTCAATAATACTGAAGTGGCAGTTGCCATTTTTAAGTATTTCTGCCTAAGCTAAAATAGTAGACAAAGGTCTATCTTTGCTCTGATTTATCTAGAATTTGTATTTCATTACAACTTTCAAGAATGTCCACCTTTCTGTATAATCAAATTATGTGTGTAGTCTGTTCTTGTTCAGTCTCCAAAGTGGCAATTTGCCACAGATATGCCTTGGCTTTAAAAAATCAGAGATTTTAAATTCTGAGTTCAAAAAAGGTGAATTCACATAGAAGTGTTCTGTTTCTAATGAATAATGTGGGTTAGAACAGCAGTAGTGTTGGGGACTTTGGGTCACTAACAAGGCTGGCTACCTTTAAGATAATTTACAGAACTAGACATGGCATGCTACCTACCCACTCCATTGCTGTTAAAACAGGCATTGAAGTCCCAAGTAACTACCATATTGGAGCAGAACTTTGTATCTAGAAGTCGGGGTTTATTTTGCCTCCTCATTTTTAATTTTTGTTTTGCAGGCAAACACTGAAAAGCCATCCCTAAGCAGGTCAGAACAAGCAGGGCGAAATGCTCTATTGTCTGATATTACCAAAGGAAAAAAGCTCAAGAAGACTGTTACTAATGACAGAAGTGCTCCAATTCTAGACAGTAAGTATGATTCTACGTATTGGAATTTCTGTAGGCATGAATGGTTCTACATATCTGAAAGCAGAAAGTTATTTTATATATCATGAGATGGATTGCTATGAGAGCAGATTAAAGAAAGTGCCAGAAATTGGCATGCATAAAAATAAATTCTGTTCATCATGAATGAACAGTCAGCTGAGAAATCAAGTACTGCTTATGAAATATGAATGCTAATTTGTTTGCTAATTCTCATAAAGAGGTTTATTTTCCTGTTTGCTTATATCAGAAAACTATGCAAGCCCTACCAGGAGTTCTGCTGAGGACCTCAGCAGATCAGGCAAACAAAACCCCCATAAGGACTGAGGAGAGGACAGAGAATAAAGTGGCATTTCAGACTCTACTTTTGCATAAACAATATAAGAATAAATGCATGTCTGGCATGACACCATTGGCTCCAGCACCACTTAGAGCAAAAGTAGAGCCATAAGCCACAGCTCTACCTGTGTATCACTGCTGCATGCAGTTTTGCCACACCTGGAGTGACTGAGGGGGTGTTACTTTTTTTGGCTGAGCATTGCTGCTCAGCCTGCCCAGCAGTACTGCACAAGGCAGTGATTCTGCTTACCTGAATGGAAATAAGGTCTCTATCCAGCTGTGCTGCTGCTGCTGTACAGCACATTTTGCTTAGTAGGTACTGAGAGGAGGCTGGAGAATCTTACGTAGCAAAAGTATTGGGAAGATGGAACAGAAACAGAAGAGTGAGGAACACAGGCCTGTGGTGACACAGGAACAGCATTCATTACCTAAGGAGAAAAGACACTTCTACAGACTGATTAGCAAATGTGATAAACCTCAGTCTATATTTGGCCATGCAGTTAAAGGCTGGACTGTGATAGGAACATAATGACAAAAGAAGGAAATGTCCAGAGGAGCGTGACCAAATAAAAATAATTTTAAAAAATTAGATACAGTCCTGCAATCAGCTAGCTACGTTTTTTGAAGATTATCTCTGAATGTGAAGTTACATGTTCTAGCTATAGTAATGAGCTGGAGGGGATTAAAGGAGGGGGGAAACAGTAAGATAAAAATGATGCAGCCAATTATCTTGATTACATGAATTAACAAAATCATGATGAAAGACTAAACCATAGTAGCAGTATTTCTCCAGAGGTTCACACCCTGTCTGAGTCAGAGCCAATCTGAGCTGACATGCTTAAGAGAAGGATAATATGAAACATTCCCCCATGGATACACTCTTCTTTTTTTCTTGGGGAAATTTTTAGAAGTGCTTTTCATCCACAGATTTTAATTACTTTGAAGAAATTTTTACCCACACAAAATTGTGGAAATCAAGATTCCAGGAAATTAAGCAATTGATATTAGCCTATGTAGCCTAAGATCCCAATCTCGGATCCCAGCATATGAGAGCTGATCTCCCTATATATCCCAGCGCATGCACCTGCTCATTTTGCAATGATGCTTTGAATAAAGCTCTTCTCTGTATTGTAGTTGTGGAAACACTTTCATTTTACTTTTGGCAACTCAGTTGTCACAGCAGAAATGCTGACTTTAGAGGGAAATGAGAGAGAAAGCAGGAGGACTGATAAAATAATTCCTGCCTGTTGGAAACATTAACAGCTAATGATCCTGTCACTGCACTTCTGAACCTGCAGAAATGCCATCTCCTTCCCTACTAGGCTTTGTTTAAATAAGTAGATATGTTGCCATGTCATCAATAATGAGAGAGTTCTGTGCATTCCCAGTGGTGATTCCCAGAGACACCTTCAAAAGGAAGCACCCTCTGCCTTCCTCCTTCCTTCCGTTTTTCCCATGAGATTGCCCTGTCTCGGCTTATGAAGAAGTGGAGGGGAAGGATAAGAGAGCAAAAAATACAAAGAAACAGGAAGAAGCAACTGAGACACTAACAAAGGCTACATGATATTCTCAGAGATCCCATCCATGCTCAGTTCCAAATTCTCTGCAGCAATTTGCTCTGCTCTCCAGTCTAGAGCAGACTGGTGGTGGCTTAATAAAACGCAGAGGCTATGGTTATTCTGGTTACTGCATAAGCTCCTCCACAGTGCAGTAGGGGTGGTGGTGATGGTAACTGTGATGATACAAACCTTGTGTGTTTTGAAAGTTTATCCATTTTTCCCCAGCTACAAGCATTACTCTAATGAAAGAGGTGACTTTGTAGGATCAGTCTTGCTTCACTAATATGGGATTTTTTTTCCCAACAGAACCCAAAGGATCTGGTGGAGGTGGCGGCGGGGGCTTTGCAGGAGGTTGTGGTGGCGGTGGTGGCAGTGGTGGCAGCTTTGGTGGCAGTGGCCCACCTGGCCTTGGAGGCCTTTTTCAAGCAGGAATGCCAAAGCTCAGATCTGCTGCAAGTCGAGATGCTGGTAAGAAAAACCTTGAATTTCCTTGAATGAGCAATGAAAAGACATTGTTTAAAACCTTCATAGCACTCCAATAAATTAATTACCTGCTGGGATTGAAAAAGCCATCAAATATCTTAGGTTCTTAGGAAATGTAATTTTCAGTTTAACACTTCTGTTACTCTTAATATTAGGTTTTATGAGGGGTAAGCAAGACTCCTTTTCCACCCATCTTCCTTGTTATTGATGAAAACTAAGGATCTTGGCAGTGTTGAAGTGTTACCTGCAAAGTACAGTGTGTCAGATTATGTCCTGCCTTAGCTGTTGGTGTGCAGGACCAGAGGGGAACACAGGAGGATCCAGGCTAGTTCTGTCTTGTGCACCAGGAAAAAGGATCTACTTTCCAATTGGGAAGTACTTGTGTCAGCTCCACAACAGCATGGTTTGCTGCTTAAGGAGTGCATGAGGCATCCCAGCTGGCTGGTATGCACACTGCACATGGAAGCTTGTCTGGACTGTGCTTCTGGCTGACAAAACAGCTGCCCTAGGCCTCATGCCCCTTTAAACGAAGGACATCTGGGGCCACTGAGTTTTTTAAGGACATAGGATTTCATACTTGTTGAAGAAGGACTATGCAATGGGGTTTGTAGGGTGTTACAAATATGACATATTTTACAGCCTAACATAATTTTCCAGCGCATGTGTACAAAACAGTCTCACAGAGCTGGTATTTTCTATTGTGTCAGTCTATTTTGAGAACTTGTATTAATACAAATATAAAAGTTCTGGCATTGCAGAACAGTACTTCTGAACTGCAGGGCCAGCTGCTTTCTTCCTGATGTGCACAACTACATCCCTAGATCACAGCTACTAGAAAGGGCTGCAAAGAGCCTTTTCCTGGAGTTCTGTTGTTAAATGTAATTTAAAAGCTAAGATTTCTTTGCTCTCTGGTTGATAGTATTCAGTACTTGTTCTTCACCATTTCTTCCCACTCTGTTTTATTGCTTGCTGTATGATGGCTGCATGACTTGTGTTACTTTGTGGCCGGCCACTTAACTCGTCTCGTAAGCAATATCAGGATGTCACCTGCTACTCCGGAGTGGTTCCCCAGTGGTACCGGCGTTGGGGCCGAGCCTCAAGGCAGAGGTGCACCGTGCCGGGCTGCGCCCTAGCCGCTCGCAGAGCCCCGGGACGCGGCCCGTTCGGAATCGCAGCCCCGGTGCGACGCTGCTGATGCTCTCTCTCCTGTGTCCGCAGACGCCGGGGGAGGCCGCCCGCCCGTCCTGCCGCCCGGAGGCCGCTCCGCCGCCGCCAAGCCCTTCTCTCCTCCGAGCGGCCCGCCGCGCTTCTCGGGGCCGCGCAC
>VZTR01013440.1:142009-162620 GCA_013400775.1 Chaetops frenatus | reverse complement strand
GCGCCCGCCGGCGGCGACGAGATGCCACGGCTGCCGCAGAGGAACATCTCACTGGGGTCGTGCCCGGCGCCCGGCGGGGGCCGCTCCGGACCGCTGCCCCCACCGCCCGGAGAGAGGCCGCCGCCGCCCGTCAGAGACCCGCCCGGCCGCTCAGGTAGGGAGCGGGGACAGGTGCTGCCGGGCGAGGGCGCTTCGGTGGGAACAGGTGGCACGGGGCTAAGGATGCTTCGGTGGGAACAGGTGGTACGGCACTAATGGTGCTTTGGCGGGGACAGGTGGCACCAGGCGGGGCATGCTTTGGCCATGCCCGCACTGGCTTCACATGCACAGCGAACACATCCCAGGATGACATCCTTGTTAGGCACTGAGGATTCTGCAGTTAGAAGCGAGGATTTATGGGCATCATGGTGGCTTAAGGAAAGTCAGTGCATCACCAGTGTGCTCACGTGTACTTCTACAGATCTTGGTAACTTTCATTATAGTCACTGTAATTAAAAAGGGTTGCAAATGGGACTTCCCCATTACGTTCTTTGATGCAAAGAAGCTTCTGGTAACGTCACAGCATTTGATTTCCTGAGTCAACTAGCATGAGTTAATGATCTTGTTCACATGGAGGTTTGTGGAACCTGACCTTCTACGTGTTGGGAGGCACAAACACAGTCAAATACAAATAGCTTTAATAAAAGACCTAGCCAACAGCTGTTAAATGTAATAGCTGTTGTTACAGCATGACTAAGTGTTGTTACTTACCTAATATGTAGATATCAAATTAGACTAAAAGTAGAATTGTCTCTTTTGAGTTATTTCATAATGTACTTTGTCCTCTGTGACAACTATTGCTCCTAACTTTTAAGAATTGCACATCATAACTCAGCTCTCTAATATCTGATAGTCTCATCTCTTTGGAGATGAGAGAATTTAGGCACAATCAAGCCCTGTAACGTAAACTGGAGAAAAGCATTGCACAGAAGATACTGCTGGGAAACTCCAGAGAGTTGCCTTTCATTTCATGCTTTGGAATAAACTCAGAAATCATCTCTAGCCCACCCAGTCCTAGACAGCAGAAATGAATGTCATGGGAGCTCCCACAGACTGCTATGTTGCTTTCCAGCTTCTTGAACCAGCCTGGATCTCTAGCAGCTGTGCAGCTACAGAAAATAGTGGCCCTCAAACTGTGGAGCTGGTTGCCAGCCCAGAGGATGGCACCATGCTAGTGCAGCCAGCAGTAAATAAATCAGAGAAATCCCATTACAATTGACTGGGGGAATGGATCAGAGTTGTAGAGAGTGTCTTCAGTTATTCAGTCACTTCCAAGAGTTTGTTCTGTGATGGCCTTGGCTTCCACCAGTGCTTTCCTAGTTGACTCTTTTCTGAGGCAGATGGTTTTAGCAAACCTGCACTAACTTTCTTCTGTAGAAGGAAAAAAGGAAAAAAAAGTAGAAGGAAGTTGTGGCAATACATTCTAAACATAAATACACCTATTCTGCAGCATTTCATTATAGATAGTGGCGTTTAGCTGGTTTAGAGAGAGCAAGCAAAACTATTCTGAAAGTTGCTGAATGCTTCTCATTCTTTGAAACCATTCCCTGAAGGCAAACTTCAGTAATTTGTAAAATAAGGAGAGCAAAAATACATGAAGTACACAAAGTACATGAAATATGTTTCAATGCTTGTTGCTGGAGACACAACATTTACTGCTTTTTTTTTTCCAAAGTGCATGTCTGTAGATAGATTTCATCAGGACAGGGAAGCATTTATTGAAAATTAACATAATTGTCAGTTGCCCAACTGTGCCAAACAGAGGTAGTGAGACTTTTGAATGTGCATAACTCTCCACACCCTCTGCTTTACCTTCTTGTGTCCTAACCATGGGCACTTCTCTCCCTGGCAGCAGCAGCAGCTTTCCTGTCTTTATTTACTTTTCTTGTAGAAACACCCTTCCCCTGCCCTCAGGACAGCCCTGGAACTGTATTACGTGGGCTGTGCCTTCGTATTTGACCTGTCACATCTGTGCCAGTTACAGATACACAAACACTGGAAATGCCAGTCTATGTGTGAGGTCAGTTTCCAGTTTAGAGGGAGATGGATGTGCTCCATCTACCAAAAAACCTGT
Organism: Chaetops frenatus; assembly: GCA_013400775.1. NCBI lineage: Eukaryota > Metazoa > Chordata > Aves > Passeriformes > Picathartidae > Chaetops > Chaetops frenatus. The sequence goes on along the minus strand of VZTR01013440.1, from coordinate 160,507 downwards.
CATGCAGCTCATTTGTTTATAAATGAGTGAGCTGGTGAGCTGCTGTTTAATGCAGCTGCTCCTGGGCAGAGCTCCCCTGTGGGCCACCACAGACCCTGCCTGTGACACCCAGAGGGGACCACCCCTATGGACAAAGAGCCTCTGAGGGTAGCAGGTGTCTTCTGCTACTTGTCCTCTCGTCTTGCAATGATACATAGATAAGAAATGTGTTACAGTCTGGACCTCCACAGCTCTTGAATTCCAGTTGTCACTTCTGCTTGTTGTGGCCACTATCAATTTAGAGTGCTTCAGAAGTAGCTTCAAGGACCAGCACCTCTACAGCGTCTTCTGTAGCTGAGGGGAATGGGAACGTGGACACTGCAGTGTATTTGTATTTACGTACATCCTGCACTTCTGAGCTGTATTCCCCAGATCAGCACTAAATCCCGGGAGAGCTCTGGAGAGCAGGGAAGTGGGTGCTGAGGGCCATTACCCCTTGGGGCCAAGGGTCCTAAAAGAGCCCTTTTTGTTAGCAGCAGGCCTTGGTGTGCTGGCAGTGACTTTCCACCGGCAGAGTAACCCCTGGTGTTAACAGCATTTGTGCGCTTGCTTCTTGCCTTGCTCTAGGCCCGCTCCCGCCACCTCCTCCCATAAGCAGGAATGGAAGCACTTCAAGGGCTTTGCCCACCACTCCCCAGCTGCCTTCCCGGGCAGGGCTGGACAGCCAGAGAGGTGGACCTCGACCTCCGCTTCCCCCGGACCGGCCGGGCTCGGCAGCACCACCACCGCCACCTTCAGCAGCTGTCAGAAACGGCTTCCAGGATCCCGGTGATGGTGAGCCATCCTCCCAGCTCTTTGCCCTCCACAGAGAAGGTGTGGTGGCTTTTGGCCGTAATACCTCACAGAAGGTTTGGGGTGGAAGCTTTGTTTCAAGTGCCAACCTTTGATTTCTGACCAACAGAGGTGTCACTTGGGTCTCCATTAGCCCTGGCAAGTAGGAACAGAATAAATATGCCATACGTAGAGCAGAATTGCAAAGTCACCAACACAGTCTCCAAAATAATCCTTTGAAAAATACCCTGAAAAAAGGAAGGGAATTGTTTCAACTCTAATATGAATTCAAACCACAGCTACACTGACACTTGGAAGTTGAAACAAGTTACATGACTCAAAAGCTGAAAGCTGAAAAACAGATGAGGGAAAAGATTGTCAGAACATCACTGAAAATGTCAAGTATCTATTTCTGCTAGTGTTTATTGAAAAGATGAGGTCCAAGATTGCTGTGTTTTAAAGATTCATCATGCTTTTCTTTTTAATTGTTTTCTATTTGTGTAGAATAGATAAATCCTTTCGTTAATTGCGGGAGGCCAAAATTGGTATTTCTGACATTTATAAGGTTAGAAAAAGCAAACAGAAAATGAAACTATTATGCTTTTGGAACATCTTATCAAGTACAGCAGAAGGATCCCAGGCATATTTTTTACTACACAAATAATTTGCAGGGTTTAGAACATGCAGCTCTTTTACACACTGGTTTCTGATTGCAGCCTTGGGAGTATACACAGACAATCCCAGCAAATAACCACATGTACAAATGCCAGGTAGAGCTTACTCAGCTGTTCATAACATTATGCAGTAAAATACAACAATATCACAAGAAAGTTATGGTTGTAAAGTCCTGAAGCAAGCAAGTGAAGAGATGACAAAGTTAAAATTAGCCCACACTTTCTTCCTTAGGCTGTCAAAATCAAATGCAGAACAGAGCTCTTGGAACATTCCCTAATATTTCAATTAAGAAACTGGTCAGCTTGCTTTATTATTTAGAATTGTATAGACTCAGTAAGTACAGCAAAAGGGACCCTCTAGTCTAAAGAGATATATCTTCAAGTGATGTGTTTTTCCATTTTTGACACTAGTTATATACAGGATTCTCTGTCATAAATTTTAGCATAATGGCCCCAAATTTTCTTCTTCCAGTATGAATATTAGGAGAGGAAAATAAAGTGATTATAGGAGTGTGTTTTTAATGATTCTTTTGAGCTCTGTCTATCAATAACACATTAACATCAGAAAATTCTATACCAGGAACAAAATACTATCCTGAAGTAGGAGAAACTAGACAGTTCTGGTAGCACATACATATATGTGTGTGTGTGTGTGTTAAAAGAGTAGATCTGTTATTCATGGAAGGGAGAATAAGACTTATTTTAGTGGAATTATGGCTGTTTTCCTGATCTGTGATTTTGCATTAAATTGGCAAAATGATCAGTTGATAAAAATTTTAATTCCCAAATTAACATGTAGCATCATCTTTCCTGACTTTCTAAAAGAGTGCTGGTTCAGTACTCAGCTGTGTAAGCATTTTGCAATATAAAACATGCATTAAACAGCGTGCCAGTGTCAATTTACTTTCCTAAGCTATGTCAGAAAACTAACTAGCAAATTGCATGGGATTTTTTTCAGATGAATGGGAAAGCAGATTTTCTTTTCATCCAATATCTGATTTGCCACCTCCAGAGCCATATGTACCCATGAACAGAAGTTATCCCAGTAAACTAGCAAGAAATGAAAGTAGAGGTAAGTTGGAATTTCAGTGTATTGTCCTAAAACCAATGGGGATGGGAAAGAGTCTGGATGCTGGGGGTTCGAGACTTCTCAGAGTAACAGTCTGGTCATCCTTCCTTACCACACAGGAAAAGCTAAATGCAGGTTTGCAGGTACAAGCCCTCTTAAACTTGTATTTCAGTGGGAAATTCTTTGGTTTTTAAGTTGAAACATGTTCTGTAAGTGACCAGCTCTGCCATTTTAGTCAGCCCTTCTGCTCTAGGCAGCCAGAACCACAAAATCCCTCAGGACTTTCTCCTCAGTTCCCATCTATATTTGTGCACAACTCATTTATTTTTGTGCCAGCATCATCCTTGAGTTAAGTTTTCCTTTCTTCTTGTGTGTTAAACTCTTAATGTTTTTTTTTAAGACAACAGTTGTATCCTCCTCTCAGTTTTGTTTTGCTGGGCTGATTAAATCTGGATGTACTACACTCTGCTTCCAAGCCATGTTCTCTGATCATCAGAGCTGCTTAGGTATACATTTCAGTCTGATTTTGTCTTTTCCAATCAGTGCTACATGCTGTTCCAGCTGAGATTTCAAACACGTCTTCTACAGCAGCATGAATGTTTCCTATCTTCATTAGTGGTATTCTACCTGAGACATCCAAGGATCAATTACTTCTTTCATAACCAGTGACATTGGTGGCTCATAGTCATCTGTACACTCAGATATTTCTCTCCTGTTTCCAGATGATGAGGTTTTGGTTTGAAGCAGAGATTTCTGTTAGTCTCTGACCATTCACTCTGCCCTGCTAGCTTTCAGGCCATTTTTATTAGCCCACAAAGGAAGGCAAAGTAACATATGAATTTTTGTGTGTTTTCTTTTAGAAGTATGCTATGAAAATCTTCATATATAGAGAAAAACATAAGGAGCTTTGAAATTTTACTGTGTTTAGAGCTTGCCACTTTTCATTGAGATTTGCATGCATTTGAAGTAGCACTGAAGTTGTGTGTTCACATAAATTAGTAAGGCTAACAAGAGCTATCACTTTGTTTTGGGAAGGTGATAATGGACCAAAATACAGTGCTTTCCAGACATGAGGGACAGCATTAGCTAAGAACGTTATTTTAGAGTGTTTGAAGTTCTGGTGTTGTTTGATAAACTAACCAGGAACTCTCCTAAGATTTTTTTTTTAATGGTCAGGCTTGAAAATTGTTAGATCTTCACCAGTTACTGGATTAATTGCTTGGATGTAAACTGCCCCTTCAAAAGATGAAGTATTTCAGGAAGTGTAACACAAAAATTCTTCTTTTTCTTTTAGGTGGGTCTGTCCGAAAAGAAAGAGGTGCTCCCCCACTCCCACCTATTCCAAGGTGAAATGGGTTCTGGCCCATCTTTGGGTGACATCTGTTCTCAAGTTTCCTTCGAGTCAGCTCTCCTGTCCACATGACTGGAAAGTTGTCTGTCTTGATTGATTTCCACTTTTGGCTTGTCAGCTGGAACAAACTTCAGTCTATTACAGAAGTAATAGATGTGGCTTATGGACTTGTTGCTCAAAGCTATGAGTTTTATTTGCTTATGCTGCAGGCATTTTGTGGACCTACACAACATAGGTGCATCATGCTTACCGTGTCCAACCCTGTCCCCTGGAGAGCTCCATGGAAGGTCCAGCTTTGAATTTGATAGAGCTTGAACAAAGCTGCTTAGTTCACTTTGGGTACAGTAGCTGTATTATTTTAATGATAGAGTATTTGATGTTTAAAAAAACAGTTGCTGGGTAAAAAATGTAGCCAGGAGTCACCTGGATCCTTCTTTACATGCCTAACTCAGCCCATCTGCTTCTGCAAGCTGTAGACCTACTACATGATGACAAAGAATTCATCTTCAACTTTTTCACTTCTGCTTAGTCAAGCAAATCTTAAAGGATGCACAGCACATCCTGCCTCAAGGATGGAGAGTCTCTGGCCTTGTTTTTATCTGCAGAGAATCTTCCAAAGAAAAGCACAAGTGAAGAATTCATCAGCATAAAAATATATATATATTTTATCCCTCTTGGCTATTTTTTAAATAGTGTTACGTGTTCTGTGACCTAATTCTCTCCTACTCTTATGTGGACCAACCCACATCATGTCATCTGTGCCCTGGATTACTGTAATGCCCTCTGCCTGATACTGCATGTGAAGAGTCCTCAGAAAGTAATCTGGGTGCAAACGCAGCAATTACTGTAGTTGCAGGCTCCTCCTGTAAAGCATCACTAATGCCACTGCTCCACAGACTGCTTTCCAGTTGTTTCTTTGGTACAACTAAATGATGGGGTTTGACTTAAAAAGCTTCTTGGCACTTAGGTCACAAGTCAGAGAACTTGTGTTTGACTTACATTATGGTAGAGCAGCCGAGGTCAAAAATGTTCTTAAGTGAAAGCCCTTTGATGTTGTGAGGGGGGTCCAGGGTTTGTGCATTCAAGTGGGAGCATCCAAAATCTGCTGTCTGCACCGGTTCAAGAGAGATGGAAAGATTTGGTCTTCTGAGTTGGCCAGAAAGCCTGTCCTTTCCAACTTTGCTGAAAGGAGCCTCTACAGAGAGCTGCAAGGCTTACATTAATAGAAGAAAGAGTGAAGTATTCTAACATTGTGGCAAGTGGTTGATATGTTCAATGGCTTTTGAATTTTGTATATGAGAAAAGAGCTCATTGTATGAGTGAATTTTACAAAGTGGATCTAAGTGGGTATAAAATGCCTTTGGAAATTAGAGGAAGATTATAGTTCTGGATTTGAAATATTGGTGAATGATAGCTATTTGTTAATGGGACCTCTGAAGTTTAGCTCTGAAAAACTTCCCCTCAGTCTCATCAGCAGTATGTTTCTTCAGTGTGCTCCTTGGGATCCCTACCAAGCCTGTGTCAGCAGCCGTTCTTCACAGGGTGGTGCTCAGAAAAACCCAAAATAAAATATAAAAACGAGTTAATGTAGGTTAAGAAAATGTTTCTTTAGAATGGGAGACATGATCCTAAGTACACTCTGCAGCTAGAATGAGGTCAGTCCTTTAAAATCTAGGGAATTTAGCCAAAGAGAGTCTGGACCCTGCTCAAATGTCTGTGCATAGGGCTTTTTGCTCTGTCTATGAGCAGAGAGGGGCAAATTCTCTTTCTGCCTGACAGCCTGGACATCACATTGAAGGGGATGAAACTAGAGTTGGATTTGGCCAGATCAAATTTAATTTGGTCTTTTCAGTGTTTGTTTACAAAATCTTGTTAGCTGTGATAGCATTTGATTATGTACCTGTTTTTTACATTTTTGTATCTAATGACCTATTTTAAGTTACTGTTTATGGTCTTGAACCTGCAATTAAATGCGCAGGCGCAGGGATGTATCTACATCCAGTTGCAGGATCCTGGCTGTAAGAGTTTCTTAACCAGATGCTGGTGGGACCTCCATGTGACAGGTGCACCTTGGGATCAAACCTGGCACAATGCTGAATTTGTATATGTATTTTATGGATGTCACTTAAACAAAGTGCCTGTCTCTTTGGGATATTATATTGTGAATAGAAGTCCAAATAAGATTTTTAGGATAATAACTTAAAGGATAAATTATTGTATTCATATTTTAAAACTGAAGCACTTAATAACTTTCTGAGGAATAATATTTTGATTTTAAGAATACAATATTTTCAGTACCTTGACTTGCCAAATCCTTGTTAATATCCAAATATCTATGCAGCCAAAAAAACCCCCAACCCTCAAGAAATTATATCCTTTTGTGCCTTACCTGCTTCCAACATGACTGTTTTACTTTGGTAAGTCAATGAAAATGCCGCCCAATGTTCTGCCAATTCCCTGTATCATTCAAAATATTTTGTATTTGATCTTTTCAGCAAGGTTTTCTGACCAGAAATCTGGACCACTACCAAAGACTTGGAAAACCAGCTTCAGTTTCACTTTAAAATGTGTCGTGTAAAAGGCTCACAGTTAACAAGCCAAGAATCCTGAGCTGCTTAGGTTTTAGCAATTATTTTTTACTCTAGAAACCTCTTCAGAATAGATGTTTGGCATATTTGTAAAATAGCTTAACACTGCAGAAAAGGGGCATGTTAACATAACAACAGCGTTTCCATTTATATGTTTCTCTGTAAAAGTCCCTAGATATATTCCAGAAGAGTGCAGCATTTTATCATTCAATATATTGCTTCATGTAGCAGTAGCTATTTACAATATTATCAATATTAAAGTATTTATTTCACTATGAAGTGTTAAAACAAATAATACAAAACAGATTGAATCAATGGTGCCTTATGACTTTTTTAGTCAACTTTTCTGTGTCTCAATAGAAAAATTAATAGATGTTGCTCTTCCAGGTCCTAACATAAATAGTGCCAACAGTAGCATTTTACAGTGTTTGAGCCAAGCCCTGCTGTTGTTATGTGCTTGATCTGGTGACTCCAGGTCCACTCCAGTGTGTGGAGAGACCACTGGATCAGTGTGTAGGTGAGGTGTATGCGGGCACTGGTTGGCTTCACAGTCAATTGCTGGGATTGCTCTGAAAATGTAGACCTGTCACAAAACCAGTGTCTGATGCTGTCCACATAGCCTAGCTGACTTCAGTGTGGTTGCATAGGTTACAGAACTAAATTTGATTCACTGCTTGCATGTAAGATTTGCTGGATTTGTTTCAATGGCATTATATTATAAACCTTCACACCTCAACCTCTCTTCATATGTTATCACTGAGGTTCACACTGTGTGACAAATGCCGCAGATGTTCATTTTTGTTTAATTCAACTCCCTAAATAAAATGAGAATAACTTTTGTACCATGTAAAAACAATTTCTCCTCTATATTTTTGGAAGAAAAGCACATGTTATGTTTGTTATGACTTTCTGCATCAGCCATTGGGAGAAGAGGTCACAGTGATGAATGTTCAGAGTTGTTAAAGGAAACTCAGCTTGTGATTCAGGAAGTGCATATTTCTGTAAATGAAATAAATAACATCGCAAAGTTCTTGTTTAAAAGCCAGCATTTCCCAACACTAAAGGAATCATAAGGATTTTTTTTTCTGCAAGACAGAACTGTGAAAGAAGTTCCTTTTATGTTCACCTAAAAAACTGGGTGATAGTTTCTCCTTGCAGCTTCAGTTGTTTGCATGACACTTGTAGAAGTAGATCTGTCTTGGAGCAGAGAATAAAGGAGCTTAACTGCTATCATGCATCACATGTGTTGTAACACATCAATCTTCTGTACAGCACTATGGAAATAGAAAGGGTGTTTTTTGCCTTGGAAGTAGGGAATGGAGTTAAGTGATCAAACAGATTATTTCAAGCAGAATGTTAAATGTTGAGAGACCTAGAGAGGGCCCCTTGGCCACAGGATGCTGGAAAAGAGAAGATTGCTCAAGGAAATAAAAACCAATTGGCTGAATGTTGTTACTAGTACTCGAGTAAAAATATGGTATAAAATGAACATTTTGTAGTTCCACATTGCAGTGGTGTGAATGCCTTCATCTCACAGCTGGGTGCAAACAACCTGTTACAGCGGTACATTGACTCCATAGAACACAGATTGTGTGAGCTTTAATCTTTCAAACAGTGTTCACCAGAAAATAAGGAGAATCTCTCACCTAAGATATCCAGGAGTGTATTAAGTGCAAATTTATGGAATGGTTCTTCATGTACATTGGAAGAAAACAGGGATCTTGTAGCCTGTAAGATGGATGTGTTTGGACCATTCGGTTAAAATCTAAACTGGAGCATTGGCAAAGAGGGGAGTATTGGAGTCACTCAGGCAGAAGCAGGGCAAGTGTGTATGGTCTCAGTGAGTGTGCAGCAGGTAGGTAAGCAGACTAAAAAAACAAAAATGGAAACCGCACGTCTTAAGGGAGTAACCTTTTATGTATGTTGCCGTTTTGAAATAGAGTTTGTGATGAATATTCCTTAGTGTAAACTAATGCATGCAGAGAAAGACATCTAAATTTGGACTTCCAAAGCCACACAAGAGAGAGGGGAACATAAAACAGGCTGAGCAGAAAGTAACATTTTTATCAGATGCTTAAAGTTTGAGCTTTTTATAAAATATTAATCTAGTTCTGTGAATTTTTTTGCTTAACATTTATTTTGTAAGTGATTTTGTTCTCCTTTTCTGTCCTATACCAAATAAATTTTACTTTTATTTAATTGGTGGTGCAGACTGTTACATTGAGGACAACCACAGTTATTCCTTTGACAAAGGCATGTTGGCTTTAGCAGGAGCATAGCAGTGAGCCTGGCAGGAGCTGGGGTGAGCTGTTCCCCTGCTCTCCTGTCTGTCATTGCACAGCAGAACAGCAGTAATGCTCAGAGGACTTTGGTCCTACATGCAGTGAAGGACACCTGCAGATAAGGAGAAATAGTGAGTTTACTTTAGGATAAAGAATGATTGAAAACCAGTGGTTAGTGATGCTGAACATGTAGGTGGCTGTTGGGTGAGCTGTGGCCATTGGCTCTTGGCAGGGCAAATTAGGCACTTGCTGGGGGAGATGACATGGAAAATCACTGTAGTTAAGTGGAGATTTTTGTTTGTTGTGTCTCCACTCACAAGGCAGAAAGCTGCCAGGAAATACAAAACAAATAAAATCCTCCTTTTGACTTTGGAGCCCCGTTCTTGATCATAGGTGCTACACTTTTTAGATAATTTGGACCAGGTTCATCAAAGAAAGATCCTTTGATAAAAGTCCACAGGAGGTTCAAATTCAAGCTGCACTTCCAGCTTCTCAGAAGTTAGACGGGTCATTTAAAACCCTGAGCTAAAAAGCTCTGTACTGTAACTCATCTATCTTGCAAAGACTTAAGCATCAGGGTTACTCTTAGGCAGATTGGAGATCCTTTGACATCCCTGGAGACTGCTTATTGATACCTTTGTTTTACAGACTGACTGAGACAAAGACCACTTTTCTCAGGCAGCCACCAACCCCTGTGTAGCCTGGAGACTCAGCAGTCCTTGAGCCTGGGCTACAGAAACAGAGAACCCATGATGGAGAGCAGTGGGGGGAAGCTGGTGAGCTTTAAAGGAGCTGGCCCAGCAGGCTGTGAGACCTTTGTTTGCAGATCTCAGTGGCAATAGCCTTGAATGAGAACACAGAGGTATGAATCTAATGATCAGCTAGTAGGAGTGTCTGTTGCATGTTTTACCAAAGAAAACATGGGGCTTTTTTCTGGTTTTCAAGAAATCAAATCACTTGGCTTCAGGAAGAGGGAACTGAGTTGAGCATGCTGTGACCTTGTCATAACCACAACATAGTCCTTCCTTCATTTAACTCAAAAAATGCTTTTAACAGAAACCCATGGACTACACTGTAAAACTGTTCTGACTGCTCCCTGAAGTTGCAGGAAGGCTCATGTGTTGCACACAGCACACACACAAATATGCAACTCCTTTGATTGTGGTTCAGCAATTTCCAATGACCTTCCTGCCTCCTATGCGCAGGCTGCGCCCCTCTGCCCTCTCTCCCAGTCTGACTACATTTTACACTGAGCATAGTAAATTAGTCCCAGAAAATTGCTGATTTGGGAACTAAATATTGGCCCATACATCTCTGTATTAGGTTAACAAATGAAATAGATCATTGGCAATCAAACTCTTAACCTATCTAAAAACTTCAACAGCAGTCCAGATACAGAAACAATCCTGAGGAAAGCATGACTGACACAAAAATACTTTGATTGAACACAGGGAATAAAGTGAGGGGTTGCTGCTAACATTACCTTGTGTCCAATATCTATCTGTCTACTGAATAACAACATCAGTTCAGATAATCTCTTCTTTAATCCTAAAACATATTTGTGGCTTAAGACATATGACTTTGGCAAAAGCTACATTCAAAATGTAAAATAGCAATCTATCCTGAAAGCTGTCTGTATGATACTGCAGTGAGGCTCTTCTTATTCCCATAATTTTTCCTCTTTGTTATTACTGCTCTTTTTTCTGCGAAAAAAAGAGTTATTTCTTCAAGAATGCTGAGATTTAGCCTACATAAATATGTTTCTCATTTTCAAAATGGGATTCTTCTTGTTTGGTTTTTTTTTTCTTTTTTTGCTACAATACAGGAGGTATCTCTGCCTAAGCACCTCTAAGTTCAAAGTGGACAGAGGGGGCTGTTGGTTGGTGTCCATCCTTTCCAAAACAGGAACTGGTGAGCTCTCTCTGCAGTTGTGGCAGGGCTTTATCACTGTCCAATGCCCTTCCCAAAGGAGACCACTGTGGCTACTTTTTGTGTGTGCCTGTGTACAAAAACTTTTTGGCTCCAACCTTGCGTGAACACTGTACACAATAAGGCCTATAACCAGTTCCCTTCTGAAAATGTTTTTGTATTCATTCAAAGATGGCTGTTCAAGCAGTGGGTGTCGGGTGTTACCCAACTTGAAGGAAGCATTCATGTATACAGGGCTGTGAAAATGAGTCATTCCTGTCCTTCTCCTTTCTAGCAGAAGTTTTAGTAAATTCAGAGTTACTGGTGAGCCCTTGTGTGCCCTGTGGAGCAGCAGAGCCCCTGCGTCTGAAGGCTGAGCACTACCAAGCCATGAGAGCAAAAGGCAGCTGAAGAGATCAGAGCACTTGTGAAGATAGCCAGGTAAAGGCTGTGGGTGAAAGTCCAGGCTGAAACCCCAGCCACTGTCATAGGTATTTTGATACTGGAACTATCATACCTTGTAGATAACATCATTGTGCTGTTTGTCAGAGACTGCAGAGCCCCTCAGTACTTTCTGTTCTGTGTCAAAACCAGCACTCGCAGCAAACTGCTGAAATCCTTCTGTTGAAGTTTTTCCCCCTCCCTTCTTAAAACAGAAACTTTCACTTCTTCTATTTGACCAGGAGCTTTGGGTGCCTTATGAAACCTGGGAACCTTTGTTTTAAAACATAGAGATATGTGTTCCTTTCCTCTAAATATGTACTTTCAACTCCTGAACTGTGTGTGCAGGACTGCTGCTGTGCTTACATTCAAATGCCAGTCAGCTGTGGGGCTAGTGTGTTTGCTCCAGTTTACTGCTGATTTAAAAACAATACCCTGCTGTGTGCTATAAGAGAATTACCCTCTGTGCCAGAACCTTCATTCCTCCCGCTTTTATACGTACAGCCACTTGTGAGCAAAGGGAGGAATTGTAAACATTTTTTTTTAACTGGGAACGTGTCTAATTAAGTCCAAGTCCAAGCACGCATCAGAAAATGAGAAGCCTTCTGTGTTTGCCTTCGTTTTTAGCCAAGAAGGTGGGAACAGGTGCGATGCGGCCCCAGCCTGGCAATTCTCCTGCAAACGTGCGCTGCAGATGCTCGTTCCCCGAGCACGGGTGCTGCTGCCGGGGCAGCGTGGGGGGCGCTGCCGGCTGCCGCCGCTCCGCTTCCGCGGCCGCTCGGTGCCGCCGTGGCCGCTCGGTGCCGCCCGCCCGCCGTGCCGGGAGAGGGTCCCCGGTGGCTGCGGGGACCTGGCGTCAGCGGGAATGTTCACCGCCGTTCCACGACTCCCAGCCCGGCTCCTCGTGTTTGACTGCCCGCAGCTGAGCCACCCGCTCCAGTGGAAGGTGTCCCTGCTCATGGCGGGGGCGGTGGAACTACGTGATCTTTAAGGTCCCTTCCGACCCAAACCACTCTGTGAGGCTACGCAGATTCCAGCATTTTAGGAATACTGCGCACAGTTTCACCACGGTGATTTCACTCCAGATGCATCCGGCCTGATTCTTCTGCAGTCACACAGTTCTTAGGCAAGTCAAATTCCACTAGTGGCATTTAAATGATGCAACAGAGTAATACACCCGACTATTCCATTTCAGTTCAACTGAAAGCAGCATGCTATTAGACCTAAATAAATAAAGTATTTAGCTAGTAGAGTTCAACTGTAGCTGGAGAAGGAGCTAAGAATTAAAACAAAATACCTTTTTAAATTGAAAATGCCAAGTGGAAGTAACAGAGAGCTATGAGAATGCTACTCTGTCAATATTGCAGTCTTAAAATCAGTACTTATTCAGATAGTTAAAAGAAGAAAGTTCTTTGTATTGTTATTGGCCATGGATTTAAATGTAGTGACAAATTGCTGAACATAATGAGTACAAGGTACAGTAGCTTTCTGCAGGAGAATTCAGGAAGAAGCGGGTTTGTTAACACAGTCCTATGACACAGTAGCAGAAAGGATTCAGTGGTGTAGCAGTGGTGAAATGAATAAGAAATGAATAAAAAGCTATTGGATTTCTATCAATACACTGCAATCAATATGTTTGATGGACAACATTTAAACAGTATTTGTGTACCTAATAAATAGTGGCTCGCAAAATGGTGGGATAGGTGTGACCACAGATGGAAACTTAGTATGTGGAGAGACTTTATGGAGATGTGGGTCATATTCTGAAAATATTTCCAAAGCTTTTAATTTGTGATACCAAAATTGGTTTTGTGGGTTGTTTGGGTTTGTTTGCTGTATTTTTTAAGGGGTACATTTGGTGGTACATTTGGTGGGATTTCTTTACTAATCAGTTGTGTGCTGAATAAGCAGCAGCTGCAGCAGGTCACCCACCAGAAGCAGCTTGCTTTAAAATGGTTTTCCTGAGCAAAGCAGCATCTGTTCACTTGTGTGTAGCACTGATAGCTCTTCTAGTTTTGTTTGGGGCTTTGGTTTTTTGGGGATTCAGGCCAAATTTGAGTAGTCTTCCAGTGACTGAGCACTCAGAGTACTGAGAACATGTAACTAATAAGCTGCCTATGCAAAAATGAGTGAATAGGTTTTCTTAGGTGGAGGAAGAGCTATGTAACTAATTTTTGAGTACTTGCATTTAAGTTTAGCACAGGTCCCTTCTTGCTGAGCCAAGGAAAATGTTGATGCCCTAGCACTAAGAATGGAATGTGTACATTTATGAGGTCTCATTAACCTTGTTTTGTCTCCTCTGAAAGCTGTTTCAGAAAAAACTTCTAGTATTGAAATCACTTAGGGTTATTCTGAATTTTATTTAATTCAGTGTAATTTAATTTGAACTTTTCTTTATTTTTTGCTTTAGAGAGGTGAGTTTCACGATGCACAATCTTTACTGGGCTTAATTTCTAGAGCAGTCTGTTTCAACACACCTGAACATATATAATTATTGCTGAAGTCTTAGTTTGACTTTCTGCAATCTGATGGTACTAGTTCTTGTATTTTCTTTTGGCAGATACAGTATTCTGAAGACTATAATTGCACTTTCAGTTCTGTGGCATAGCAGTAACACAAGCCCTTGTCTCAGCCATAGAACAAGGTGGAAGTGAACGAGTGCAGTGCAGTAAACATGGTTTCAAAACCAGCTTGAACATACACACTGTCTTACAAAAGATACTATATGAAAAATACCAATTAAGTTCCCGTAACCAACGCAGATAATGAGGCGGACTACTGCGAAATTATAGATGAGCTGATAAATTGCTTTCTTAACAAGGAAGATTTTTTTACAAAAGTGTTCCAAGGTAACTGAGGCAAACGTAAACATCCAGTTCGTCCCTCATCATTTATGTGTTAACAAGCTGGAAGATTATGGGTAACAGTATCTGGCATTCTCCTGATCTCTGTGTTATATTGCTTTCAGTATACTCAGAATTTCTCTCAGGTGTTTGATTTTCTTAATGGTATTTAAGTCTCAGATGTTTTAGAAATTCTTTCATGGAACAAATGCTTTTCATTTGACACCACCCTCCACAGACACAATGCAGGGGCCTATTTCCTCTTTACAGATTAATTTTCCTCAGGTTTCCCTTGTTGCCTGATTGCCTCATCAAACATGTGTGTGTAGTTTATTTGCCATGTGAGTCAATGTAAGTGACCAGACACATCTAGGTATAGATAAGCACGTTCTTCCTGAACACCCTATGCACAGCTGAAACGGAGCAGACATCGCAAATCAACAAACTTTCTGAACCCTGAACTACAGTTTTTAGATAACCAAAGTTAGGCGTGCATTTCTGGATGGAGTCAGCTAAGAAAATTTAACAGAGGTCAAGCATGGGTCCCTGCCTTGTGCATTATATAATCCATTTACTTGTTAAGCAATGAGCATTATGAGAATGGTATTTTTTCCAGTACTGGAGTTACAAAACCACATTGTCTGTAGGTATAAATCCCATTTTCATATAACATATGGCTCATTGTCAATAACCAAGGAGCATTGAGGAAGTATTTTTCCTGTGATTGATAAGATTTCCTAAGAAGTGCTAATGTCTCTACCCATTGTTGCAATTACTGTGTTGGTAAGACACTTGGATTTTTCCATGCTGTTGAAAACTAGGTGTGCAGCTGTCTGGAAATTGCACTGAGATTATACCTGTAAATTTCCAGGCACATTTCATCCTGATGCATTTGCTGGCATTCTTCCTGTCTGCTCATATTCTGTTGTTGTTGTTGTTGTTGTTTTTTTTTTTTTTTTTTTTTGTCTATTCTTGGAAAGGGTATGTTTTTCTATTACCCTACCAAGAAATTATTTAGAGAAACTTTGCACATTTTTAATCAATAATGTGCTTTGAAGATCACCTGACACTTTCTTCCTACTGTAAGGCAATTGTCTTTCAGGTACCACCATACCTTAGCAATTTGACTACAACATCCATGCAAGTTCTCTAGAAAAAAAAGCGCCAATTTTAGTATTTTCAGAAGCACACTGGAGAAATGTACTTGCTTATAGTAAATTCTTGAGTGCTTTTCTTCAGAATATTCTAGCATTTAAGGTTTTGCAACAAGTACTTGATTTTACCAGTGAAGTAGCCTTCACACTGAGATACATTGGTGACTTCCCAGAAAACCTTTCCAAACTGGCTCAGTTGTATGCCTTTGTAAAATGTTCGTGTGTGGTCACTGTCAGTTCTTAAAAGTGACATTGTCTGAAACCTGCTCTCACTGAGAGAGTGAACCTCTTGCAGTTCCTGTGTGGGGCCAGCCTGTGTACCTATAATTGTTGCTGGTAAATGAGAATGATGAAAGCCACAGGACAACTCATGTAATGGTTGCTCCAGCTGCTTTTCATTGGTTAAGCTGCTGCCCAGATCAAAAAGCAGAAAATGTCTCCCATATAATCTGTTGACTACTTTGGTGGCACATAAGTGGATGGAAACATCCAATTTGAGTGAAAAACAGAACAAAAATCATGGGGTAGAGTAGCTCATGATTATACTATGATGTATAGTGTTAAGGGAATGCTCAAGAGGATTGAATTAAAATTTTGGGGACAACTTTCAGTTTTGTGCTTGTTTAGTGGCTTTTGGAAAGCTTGGCTTTGCAATGGCAATAATTGTGTTTTCTGTGACCTACAGTTCAACTGCCAAAACTGAGTTGCAAGTGGTAGAGGATAGCTGTGATCAAGAGCCAATGTTCTCTGTAAACCTGTCCTCCCAGGAGTTAGTATACAAAAAACTTGCCTTTCCCATGCATATAACAGTTGCACTGTTATAGCTGTGGACATTGTTATGTTTGGGGGTTTAATTAATGCTTGGGGGCTTTTTGACACTTCTGTGGGTTGGATGAAACTCCATGAGAATTGATGTCCATGGCTGTCACCCTTAGTTTACAGAGATCTTAAAAGGAAAAAGAAATTAAACTGCATTATAAAGCCAGGATGTTGGAACACAAAGATGCTCCATGGATCACAAAGGGATGTTCAAACATGTGGCTCAAACAAAGTGCCTATTGAGTTTTGATTAAGTATTGAGGGAGCAGAGAGGAGGTGTCAAACTGTGAGAAAATACTGTCATTTGCTGTATGGTCTTTGTATGGTCTTTGGAAATGGTCAGGATTATCCTGTATATTGACTACTGCATTAGAAAGACTTCTTGACTCCAACATTAAGTTATCATTGCTAATTATCCAGACTGAAAAATGCCAGAAAACCATGTTCCTAGCATTTTCCAGCCAAGTGGAGAACTGGTCCTGTAATCCAGTTGGAGTCATTCACAATGATGTTCTGGTGGTACAGTCTGGTTAATAATGATTTCATGTTTCTTAACAGGGCAAGGCATCAGACCCTAGTGTTATTCTCTGTTCAACTCAGAAGAGGCTGCATGTCAATGAGAGATAGTTGCTAGGCTGCTTATAATATGTTTAAAAATATTAAAATCTGCAAGAGGAAATATGCTATATTAAGTCCTATTTATATCACTTTTGCTTCATTTATTTAGATAGTAGTTATAATAATTTTATTGTATTTTTTCATATGCCTTTGATACTACATTTTCATACTTTTGAGTATTTTACTTTTTTAGGGTTTTGAGGTTCTTTACTATTTAGTTTTTAAAGTATTACACTTCCAATTTTTTTGTGTTCCCCAAAGAAGACACAAGTCTAGGGTGGAGTGTGCTTACCTGATTTATCACACTGTATGCTAGAGCTGAGAGGGAAACACAGCCCTGCCCTGTTACTGCTGATCCCCTGGGAAATCATGCTGGTGGTTGGTGGATATCAATAGCAGTCAATGAGCAGCCTATCCAGCCAAATGTATGCTCTTTCAAAACAGCTGAAGGATTCTTGTATTTTAAATGCTTCATTGAATGCTAAGTCATTGGTGATCTTTTCAAAAGGAAAAAATGCTTTCAAGAGAAGGGAAGGCATACATTTTTACCAAGAGTTCTTAGCATGGTCTGGTCTATCTCCCTCGCTACTCCCCAGAGCATGTCCCTCTAAGGTGTGTTATTTCCATAGGAAACAATGAAAGACAGAATGCCAAAAAATCTGAAAGATCTTATTATACTCTATTTCCAAAACCAAATCCAAATCAGTCTCAAGGTGGTCTTTGTCAGGTGCCAAACAGAGGAAGTTTGACAGTGAAAAAATTAACAAAAGAGTGTTCTTTATTAGTGTTTGCATCAAAACAAAGTGTCACCCTAACATTACAGTGGGTGAGTGTTACCCAACAGGCTGCACCACCTTCCAGCATGAAACATACGTAATAAACCTTGGCACAGCTTTGGAACAAACTCTTGCTGATCTTCTGCTTGGGCTGTGTTGGCCCAGAGTTGGGACAGAATGCAGACAGGAATGAGAGGCAGTGAGGCATCAAACACTGACACTGCTGCTTCATGGCAGTTGAGGTTCTATTAAGTGTATACACTTCTATTGCAGAAACATAAAATTTAAGCATCAGTATCTTTAAATTTAAAGCAGACATATGATACCAACAACATTGTACCTTCTAAGAGTTTCTAACAGCCAAGTTTATCCCCACAAGTTTCTATGCCTGTCTGCATTCTCTATGGGATTTTCTTAACCCTTTCTGGACTTCCAATTAATTCCCTTCAGTGTTATATTGCTGCTCTTACTATATAATATCGGTTTTGTTCCTGGTAAGCATTTCAACAGTAGACCTTGTGAATAGAACTGACTATGAAAAAAATTCATATCTGACACAGCACATCATAAATTGTCAATCACATACATATCTTTTGGTTGAGATAATTCTCTGTTCTGCTCTGTTCTGGGTGTTATGTGAAAGGGGAAGAGGAATGGTCCTTTATTTATTTATTTATTTATTTATTTCCCTGGAAGTTCCCTGTTTAGAATGGGAAACTACTGAGCACACAGACTGGTCGGGAAAACTGCCTTACTCCCGCTGGGACGCCGATTGCCATGTGTCTGCCACACCTAACAAGTAAGGCAAGCTGTTTCGAGTCTGATCAGCCATGGAGGGGAGAATAAGGTACACTGAATTCTCACTTGCTCTCATTGCAGGAGCAGTGTCTGTCTTGGTTCTTAGGAACAGGGCAGCTGGAACTGCTGTGCCCTCAATTGCATTACAAAGGAGAAGCCTTGAGAAAGCTGTGTCCTCGTTTTCTGCAAGAGAATCTTTAGTCATTGCCAGTTTTTAGTTTTTACTTGGCCTATTACTGACTGGCCAAATCTGTGGAACCGATGGCACGTGGAAAACACGGGGTTTTGTTTCTAAGCACTCTGACTGCTAGGAAAGTTGGAATGAGTGTAGGAGGCTCGGGGACAGGCTGGTGCCGGGAGCCAGCCC
>VZTR01013440.1:119472-141780 GCA_013400775.1 Chaetops frenatus | reverse complement strand
CGGTACAGGCGGCCTCGGCCTTGGTGGGGTCCTCAGTTTGGCAGAGCACAAGCCCTGTCCGCGCACCCCTGTGCGGAGGCGCCTACCGAAAGCTAAGTAGGTAAGCTGCCCGCTCCTTTCCCCCGCTTCTGGCTTTATTTTCCTCTGAGGCAGCTGTCACACAGGGCAGTGCTGCTGGCGTTTTATTTTTGACCGTAAATGCTGTGTGCTCGTAGCTGGGGGTGACCGTGGGAAGGAGAGCGGTGATGGGCCGGCAAGGGTCAGGCGAGAGGCGTTGGTTTTGTTGTAGCTTTCTGGCTGCAAGTCAGAGGATTTTGCATCCTATTTTGGCAAGTGAGGAGCTTTTTAAGGTGCTGGCAAGAAAACGTTATCCACCTTTTGAAAAATACTTTGCGGTTTGCTTCAGAAGTATGTATCTATCTGTTGACAAGCCCAAAGATCAGCCTAAGCGAGCATTAAGGGGAAGTATGTTTTCCATTCATTTTCTGGGTTGACATTCCGTTTCGCTGGCAACTGTTGCTTCGTTTGGTCTTGCCTGAGCTCCTGCACTGCCAAAGTTTTGTGGAGCTTCAAAGTATTGCTGTGTGAGGTGTGCCAGTCGTGGGCCCAGGGCAGGCCTCGGCTTCTCCAGGTGTCCAGTGCGTGCGGCTTCCCCGGCTGCTCCGCAGCCAGGAGCTTTCTTGGAACGGCATCGTAGGAGAAGGATGACAAAGGAAATGTGATCTTGAAAAACAACTGCTCAGAGACACATAAGGTGTGATGTTTCTTGTGGCATTGTCTAGATTTTCAGATATAAGTGGTCCATTTCTTGTGCTAATTGCTTTTGTAATATTGTTCTCTCTCTGTCTTCTTAGCCCAATAAAGAGAAAAATTAAAATTGCGGTTAACTTGCGAAAATAGGAACTGCAATAATCACTTCTTCCCACTTGCTTTTATCGCTGTATCTCCGTAGAGTTGCTTCCTCTTTGACTTACTTTACAAATTTTTATATGAGAAGGAGTGTAGTACATGATTATCTTAGCTGAGAATGGGGTAGTAGAGCTGCCACAAGCGGTAACTCTTCCTACCCCAATTCCATTTTAATCTTCCTGAGTAAAATAATGTGTCATTCTTGGGATGTTTCCACATTTCATTAAAGTAGGAGAGTTTCTGCATAGCATTAAAGTAGGTCATGTTTTGGAATATAATTTATGAACAATGTGCACAGTCTTGCCAGTGTCACTATATCCTGAGAGTGGTTATCAGTTGAAAGCTTAAGAGTGAGAGACCAGAAGGAAGATATACATTGAAGTTACCTCTTTTATTCTCTCATGCTATCTTTGACTTTAATTAGAAAAAGAAGATAAAAGGGATTTTTGCCTTCCTTTGGTAAAGGAGACAATTTCTCTGTTTCTGTACTCAGAGAAAGACCTGATGTTGCTTAACTCACAGCTGCTGGAGAATTGAGTTTCTGGTCTGATGAATTTTAAGACTTTACAAATATTGACAACTTAAAAGGGAAATGTTTCATGGGAAGCTAAAACTGCACTTGTTACTTGCTCTGTGTCTGTTTTTGGTCTTCCAACAAGGCTTCCTCTCCTGCAAACTGACAGTCTGGCTGCAAGCAGCTATGCTTGGCACAGTCGACAGCAAATAAGGCAGCATTATTCCTAAAAGCTGTGTCTGTATTGGCCTGCAGTTCCCAACAGTGCAGCTGTGGCTGAGTTCTCAAGGATTCAAATCTCAATCCTCAATCCCTGAAGGGATAACTACAAATCATGTGTTCTATGGTGTCAAAGCTAAGTGCTTTCCCTTGCAACTGTATTATATTTCCTTATTGTAGTGTCATTTGTCTGGTTACTTTGCTACGGCTACTGTAAGAACAAACTCATTTCTGTGAATGTATCAGGTTTTGGGTTTGTGTGAGATAATTATCTTTGATTTCATTAAGAACTGCGGATTGAAAATAATTTCACTCTTGTGAGACGCTAGTTTGAGATAAGCCTGAGGTGTAACTAGGCTGTATATTAAATCTATGATTAGTCATTACATAATCTCACAACAGTTATATAAATGTCTGTATCCTATAGAGCAAGAATCTCTAAGAAGTACTCACTGTGTTAAGCAGCAATGTAAAAGCTTGCATTTCTGGAAAACACTCCTCTGCAATAGATAGTCTGTGTTAAGTATGAAGGGTTTGGGATGTGCATGTCCCTGAAGCTGAAGAGATTATTCACTCTCTAAGGCCTCTGAGGAGTGCCAGTAGCAGCTTTTACTGTGATGCAGTTCTTCTCTTTGAAACTCATGTGGTTTACCAAAAATTTGTCCTGTATGATGTGACAGGGTCCCTTGTAATGAAAGGTCCCTTTAATGAAGTTGAAGGAAGGCTGCAGGAACCTATCTATCCATCTATCTATCCATCTATCTGTCTCTTACAAAAGATGGTTTGGAATGTGTGGATGTGCATCCCTGTCAGTTTTGATCTAGTGAGGAAGATACAGGATTTAGTATGTGCTATTGACTGATACAACATAAGAGTCAGTATCATGCATATTTGTTGAAGTCCTGAATTGTGAAATGGGGACAATGGCACTTCTGAATTTGTTGGAATTTTGTGATGAGAAATAATGATTTTAATACAGAAGGAAGAAAGCCTTGTCCTTAGCCTTGAATAGGAAGGCATAGGAGACGAGAGGAAATGGTAGAATTTAGAGGTAGATAACAGCTGGAATACACTTCTGCTACAGATCAAATGTCATATTTGGTTAAAAAAGTTTCAGCTGTATCTTATTGTTGAAAAAAATACCTTGAGAGAGCAGTGAGTAGGTTGAACACATTGCTCTGCTGGCAGCCTTACCTCTATGCAGTGCTGTAAGATTGGAGAATTTGACATGGGGCTGTGCTGAAAACCTGCTTTTTACCTTGCAGCTAGTGTGATTTCTTTCAAGAATTCAGTGTTGGAAACTGTCTCTGATCTTCTTTTGCATGTTTTGCAAATTCCAATAACATCCTTAAGTTTTTCTAGTAGAAGAAATGGCTTGTTGTTTGCTTTGTTTATTGCAAGTTTTTCCATTGTTCTGTAGCAAATAATACTTTGAGCTCCTGGTCCAAATACGTGTAAGCTAATGTATCATCTATAATATAAGCAAAGTACAGTCTTTGAAACAGGCCCTACTTGGAGTGAGACTAATTTTCCTTGGGAGAAGGAATAGCCAAGGCTACTGGACAGATTTGGATGATGCAGCAGCTCAGTCCAGATGAATTACAACAGCATCATAGAAGTGCTTACCAAAAGCCTCAGGCATAAATAAAAGTCATGAGTCAAAGAGTTGATGCTTGTGAATATGTGTATGCTGGATGCCAGGGTGTGAAACAGACCTTACAGGACCTCACCTTTGCACTGACTTGATGTACTTGCTTATCTGCCTGGCTGCTGTGTTCTGTGTTCCTTGTGGATAGGATACAAAGAGGTTGGGAAGACTCTTAAACCAGTTGTTAATTTGCACAGATTGTGCCATACAAAAGCACTGTTTGTGACTTGGCAATCTTGACTTTACCACTGATAGATTAGATGGCTTACGAGAAATCAGTTCACCTTTGCCTTAGTTTCTATCCCTAAAGAGTGGGATAAGTGATCTTGACTTCCTAAGCAGAGTACTTTAGGATTTATTCATGTCAGAATTTTGTGTGGAGTTAGCTGATAGACTGCACAGGTTTCAGCACTATAATGCCAAAGCCATATCTGTTTTTGGCAGGACCTTGCTATTGACCAATGAATATTTGTGTTTGATGTCCACTCTCTTCATCTGATTTGCAGACTTTACATGTCTGCTTGCATATAGAACCTGCAGTGTTCTAATCAGCCCTTTCAAAGGGAATTGCTGCTACCAAGTGAGGAACAGAGGTCAGCAGATATTTCTGTTTTCTAAATAAATACTTCATGCATGCTTAAATTTCACTGCTACAGACCTAAAGAATTGTAAGAAATATGAATAGGCTCTAGTGCAATGAATTAGATAATTGGCTGCTGTGTCATTTGTGGATTCTTTGCTAGCTGGAAAGTCTATCATTAGCACATAATACTCACATGTTGGGAGAGGTCAAAGTTGCACAAAGCAAGGTACAAACTTCAAGGGTGATATGATGATTTAAACTCAGAATCTTTCTGGAATGTAGAGAAGACCTTGCCAAATGTTTTTGTACTGGAGTGGAGAAGCTTTGATTCTTCATCAAATCTATCTTCCTTTCGTGGTGCTCAGTTCTTGTAAGGGCTATTCCTGTTGTTTATTCTGTAATAATTTAAGAGGGCATAAGCTTTTACTTAAACGAATAAAGTAAATAAATGTACTTTTGTTCCTTTTACAGATGAGATCATTTCACACTCTTCTTTTGGAAGAGGTGGTCAGAGGAAATGGATAGCTATTCAGACTTCTCTGCAAAGAATCTCTCCTCTTCAGCTAATATGTCTCTTTCTTTGCCTGGACAAGCTGGACTCAATACCACTGGTGGTACTCCTTCTATGTCAATAAGTAGGCTTTTCCCAGCCCTGTTGGAATGCTTTGGAATAATTCTTTGTGGCTACATAGCTGGAAGAGCCAACATTATCACATCAACTCAGGCCAAAGGACTGGGAAATTTTGTGTCCCGTTTTGCCCTCCCAGCTTTACTGTTCAAAAACATGGTGGTACTTAATTTTTCTAATGTGAATTGGTCCTTCCTGTACAGTGTTTTAGTTGCTAAAGCTGCTGTGTTTTTTTTAGTCTGTGTTTTAACATTGTTAGTAGCCAGTCCTGAGAACCGATTTAGCAAAGCAGGTTTGTTCCCTATTTTTGCTACACAAAGCAATGACTTTGCACTGGGATATCCAATAGGTAAGTATGCTTTCTTCTTTAAAATTATTTGTCATTGTTGTAGACATGTTTGCTTTTATTTTTCCATAATTTGAAATTGACTTCTGATTTGAAGTTCCATGCAATCGAAGTAATTTCTGAAGTACCTCTCAAATTCTCTTTGAGGTTACTCATCATCTAGGAAAGGTTAAAAACAAAAAAGATAGCAAGTTGGTTCTAGCAAAAGAAAAAGCAAGATTTTTGATTACAGAATTGAAAATAGAATTAAAAAGGAAAGGTCAAATATGCAATTCCAGATCATGTGTAATAAATAAATCCATATTTTAGATTACTTTGGGAATTAACTGATCTTTCTCCTTATTCCAGGGCAGCATGCTCAGGAGAATC
The DNA here is from genome assembly GCA_013400775.1 of Chaetops frenatus. Lineage (NCBI taxonomy): Eukaryota > Metazoa > Chordata > Aves > Passeriformes > Picathartidae > Chaetops > Chaetops frenatus. The sequence goes on along the minus strand of VZTR01013440.1, from coordinate 136,564 downwards.
CTTGATCTTTCTTATCTCTTCAAATGTGCTTGATATTTATAAAATTTAGACAAATGCAATTGTGTACTTTTTCTTTAGATGAAAATACTATGTTTCCCTCAGTTGCATCTCCTGAGATTTATTCCTCTTGAAAGAAATCAGAAGTATGCCACAAGTGAGGCTATGGGGATTATATCTTTCTTTGTTGGTCTGCATTTTAGATGCCAATTAGAGTTTCTCTTTTTTAACGTATGTATTTTGGGGGTCTCTGAATGTATTTCCATTGTATCCTGGTTAAAACATTCTTTCTACTTTTACTTCCTTGTCAGACTGCATATTTCTTCAGGTACTTTGTTATTTATAAGATATGATTTATATTTTTTCTATGTATGATCTCGCCAAAATCTACACCATTTAGAGCTTTACTGGAATAGTTACTGCAACAGAAACATAGTATGCTCTTCAGGTTTATTTCCTCTTGTCCTTTCCCTTCTCCCATCCTCAAACTTTCACCAGTGTTTGGTTCATGCTGTCAACTGTGCAAAGTTTTTACTGATAGTAAAATATTACCCAAGCTTCTCTGAAGTGTTTGCAGGACTAGTCAACAAAGAATGCCTTGCTGCTTTTTATGTGACAGAGTTAGTGTTTTGAACAAGGCCTGATCTTTTAATGAAAAACTATTTTTATATGCTGTAGCACTGGAAATTTGTAAAAGAAAAAAATCAGTATTGACATATTTTGTACTAAAAACCAATGCTATTTAAAAAAATAGTTTGAATTCCTGAGTCTTCATCCCATGTAATTTCTTTAATACATTACTATTATTATTTATTATTTCTTTACTATGCTATTTTTTGCTGTTTGAAAAGATTTGCACGTAGGGAAATCAAAATGCAGGTCAAGTATTTGAAGCTTATCACTGTTTTTCTATTATGGTTATGACAGTTCTAGATTAAAAAGTGATGTTGGGATGAAAAAGAACCAACTGGTGCAGAGGTGTGTTAGCACACCCCTGATGTAGACAGAATTACTATGATAGAAAGCTTTGGGGGTTTTTTATTACTGGGTAATAATGATACAACTCTGACAAACAGGTTCACAAACTCTCTAGAGCTGTGTGTTAAAGCACAGGTGTAGCAGAGGTGTTGTGTGGGTGACAGTTGCTGTGACTTTAATCATACTCATTGTGTTAAGCATGGACAACTAGTGTGTGATTTATATGTAATTTTGAGCAGCTGGGACATGGAGAATTGATTTTTAAAAAAACTAAAATATCTTTGATTTCAGTTTTTTGTTATGATCAGCAAGCAGGCACTGTGATTTAAATAAAAAGAAAAATTTTCATCCGTGATAGAAGTTGTGGATCATATTTACTGTCTTAATGATTCTTTAAGAGTGATTTCTTATTTTCATTTCACCCACTGACTCAGTGATCTAATTCCACTTTTTGTACCCAGGAAAATGCATTCTGACATCATACATGATTTAAAGTACTTATAGACATAATATATTGTCTTAAGTATGCAGATTCACTTTGCCAGAAAGGAAAGATTTTTTAAAATTTTTCAATCAGACATTACTTACACATGACTTGTGTTGAGTTGTGTTCGAGTGACGTGAGCATTCTGTATAAAGCAACATAAAACATCAGTCTCAGGTTTGAGGTTTTAGTTAAAAAAACTATTAATAAAAAGTGTCCAGCATATTTAAAGTGGTTTTGTTTACCAGGATGTATTTAGTGCTTAAAACTGGCTTGTTAAATGCAGTAACTAACCCCAAACTTGGTACTTTTGTTCAGCAGTTTATTTAGGATTTAAGTACAAGTAGTTCTTGTACATGCACTTTAATAATGGCCTGTAAAAGTAAAAACACCTTTAGTGCCTTTCTTATATATGTAAGAAATCAGCTCGTTGAGAATGTCAGTTTATTTGGTCTAAAGAGGAGACTGCTCAAAGTGAGTGCTGATTTAGCACTTGGAAGTTCCTGTCATTCCAGAGGCTTAAATAATACAAAGGTAAAACTCTCTTGGATTTTGAAAAATGTAGTCATGAGGAAAAACCTTTTCAGAAGAGGTTAATAATGTTGTCATTAATAATTGCGAATTTTATGGATAGTGTATATCTAATACATAGTATATATAATAATTATGATGATACAATTAACTATATATTCATATATTATAATTGACATGCTATTAATACCTATATCACATTATTGATAATTACTAATAACAAGAAAATTATTGAATATAATAAGTCAGGTAAAAGAGAACATTCTGCTTTTAAAGCATCAGGGTTTTTAAAATTCACATTTAGAATTGAGTCTTGTATATGTTTCCTAAGTATTTTCATTATTTTTGAAATGCTGGTAGTACAAACTTGAAATAAGAAGCAATTCTACTTTGACTCAGAAGTATATAGTAGTAATGAAAACAGAGGCTCATGATTTAGAGTTCCTTGAGGGACAGTAACTACAGCAGTAACTCTTTTCCTAAGTAGTCCCAGAGAATGAACAAATAATTATGTGATAAACTTCATTCTTTTTGGTTGTTGCTTTGTTGTGTAGTATTGAATCAATGTAGAAAGATCACACCTGAAAACCCACTGAAAACTGATTAAATTCCCGAGACCTGAAACTCCCTTGAGATGGGAAGCAACTTGTATCCTGAAAAGGTGCATTTAATTCTCCACAACTGTCATGTTTCTGGGGAGGAAAAGTAAGTCAGAAATAAAGCCAAAATTTTTCTAGCTTTTGAGGGGACTCAAAGGAAACACAGAATTGTTATATTGTTCTCTTTTTTTTTCCTGTAATTGTTGACTAATTGTAGGATGATTAAATAGTATTGGATAGTTAATCTTTGATCTTTAATGTGTTCTTTAGATGACTGTGGCCTAATATGATTGAACATACTTCTCTTCCTGTATCATCTTATACTGATTGTTAATTAAGTGGATTCCTTCAGTCCCTTCAGGAGGAAAATGAAATAATTTTCTTTAGTTTTCAGAGAGCAAAATTTAATTTCAATATTTCATTGTGTTTTTCTGCTACAATGTTATCACTCATATCTTTTCATTTCCTGTCTTCTAGTTGAAGCTTTATATCAAACCACTTACCCAGAGTATCTCCAGTACATTTACCTAGTGGCTCCAATATCTCTTATGATGCTAAACCCCTTGGGGTTTATCTTCTGTGAAATCCAGAAGTGGAGGAATAACCGCACTGTGTCACAGAGCAAAATCAAAATAGTGGGCCTAGCACTCCTTCGAGTTTTGCAGAACCCAATTGTATTCATGGTCTTCATAGGAATTGCCTCAAACTTTATTCTTGGCCAGAAAATTCCTGAATACCTTGAAAACTTCCTTGATGGACTGGGCAGTTCATTTTCTGGCTCTGCACTTTTTTACCTTGGACTGACTATGGTGGGACAAACAAAAAAACTGACAAAGGGTATGTTTGTTGCACTGATCCTTCTCATCACAGCTAAACTGTAAGTTCAATTTATGTATTTTTATAATTTTGTTCTCTAGGTGTTTTAAGCTCTGAATACTCTAGTCAGATGGCTTATTTCTCCAAAACATTATAATGATAGTACATTTCACTTCCAGTATTTTGAGTGAGTGCTTCCCAAACTCTTTGATAGAATACAACTGTTAATTTTTAAAGGAAATTTAATAGACTAAAATCCTGTTGTCAGGCTCTGCAGTGAGAAAATCAGGGGTGCTGTGCCTTCATGTATTGCCAGCAGATCATCTGTTGGGTATTTGGGGAATTAATAGCTTAAATTAAAATTTACTGAATAAATAGTTAGACAGTAGCGAGTTTAAGTGTATCTGATTAGTATTTGTATTTTATTTGGCCTAAACAATGCATCTTTAAATTAGTTGGTTTTCCTTGTTTTATCTAGAAATCTTTGAAAATGCTATATTGGATGACCTTAAAAATGGTCACTTTATGCTCTGAAACTGCTTGGCTTTTAAGCATCAATAAATGCCAAGTTCTGGTTAGAACTTCTGCTATCATTATCTTCCCTTGAATATATCTCAGGCAATATTTATTTATTTATTTAATGCTAAATATTTTATTTTATAGAGAACTACAATCTGGAATGCTTGTTTGGTTCTTAAGTTTGTATTGTAAAATTTGAAGGTGCATTTGAGTATCAACTAACCAACTAAGCTAAAGACTTAGTATGTAAACCAGCTCAATGACAAATTTTGTAATGAAAAAAACCATGAAAAACTTTGGGTTTTAATGTTACCACTTTGCTTTTCTGTAAGGCTCTGTAAGTCTGTGTGAGATCTGGGCTATTGCTGAAGGTGAACAAAATAGCCTTGCAGGGGGTTTGCTGGCCAAAACTTTTAGCATGGGGTACTTAAGCTTGAACCCTTATTATATTTCAGACAGCTTGCAGAAAGTTGGACTGAATTTCAGAGCTGCTAACTGTTTATAGCTACTATTACTGTAACAGTTGAAAAGTGAGAGGGTTTTTAATGTTTTGCCATTCTAAATTTGAAGTTTTTACAAAGAATGTGCCTGCACAATCAGGGAAGCTGCTTCTATGTCCGAGTTTGTTGTCATGTTTGTCCTTTTTTTTAAATGTAATTTGTGACATAAGATTTCTAAGCAGCTGGTAAATATTTTGATAACAGTAAAGGCAATCATTCAAAGTGATGTCAGTATTTTGCTTTTCATAAATAGTATTCAAACAAACCTTAAATTTCCTTTTTATTAATTTTCTGGGTAAAGAAGTGTCAATTGTTATAGCTTGAGTAATTATCTTTTTAATTACTTTTTTCTCCTCTCTTTCAGGCTCATGATGCCATTTCTCTGTAGAGAGATGGTGGAGCTCCTGGACAAGAGTGACAGCACAGTCAATCACACCAGTTTATCAAACTATGCATTTCTTTATGGAGTTTTTCCAGCAGCACCTGGTGTCGCAATATTTGCAAGTCAATTTAATATGGAAGTAGGAATTGTACGTAGTTAACATTTTCCAAATATCTCCTAACTTTGAACTTAACTTTGTTGATTAAATAAATAAATAGGCTTGAAGAATTTGCTTTTCTGTAGTGTAGATATCTTAGAATTACTTGTACTCCCAGGATCTTTCCTGATGTCTTAAGTGTCTTGATAGCATACGTTTTTAAATAATTCCTCATCCTTTTCTTTATTTGTGACTCTAGTAGAAAGAGCAAGGATAACTTTAGATATAAAGAACTTGGATCTTTGTTGTTTTTTGGGGTTGTGGTTTTTGTCTGGTTTTTTTTCAAAGACTTTATCTTTGAGATACTGTTTTTGTAGGGGGGAAAAAAGAAATTATGTTACTGACTTCAGGAAGAATAGTGTCTGTTTAAAGTTGAAAATACATGAAAGATCTTAATCTTTAACTGATTCAGTTGTGCTGCCCTTCAGTTAAATCTTGTGATAGAAAAGCATTTTACTTTATATATATATAGTAGAGGGCACCAATTATCTTTTCAACTTAAAATAGAAATTTTAGAATTGTTTCTTCCACTTGAAGTGACATTAACACATTCTCATTGTTTTCCATTGTTTTTTATGTTTTCTATTTTGGAGCTGTTTAGATGTATTTGGTTTTTTAAGAAAAAATGATAGTAAAAGTAAACCTTGCAAGATAGAATTTTATGCCCTACAGACTTAGGAAACCTCTTTCAAGTAGAGTCTCTAGTATGAGTAACAAGTCACACTTCCATCACTGTGCAAATTCTACAAGTAGAAAGACAGTGAAAAGCCAAACTAGAAATCACTTGTAAATATATATGGCTTCTTCTCGTGAACTGGTGCATATTAGTATTTGCATAGCTACATGTTGTTTTAGTTATTTATGGTGTGAATAGTTATATTCAAAAGCAAATTTTGATAGTGTAAATTCACCCCTAGACTGTAGTCATTAGTATATTTGACAATATTTAGTATTTTTGAAAAAGCTCTGTAGAAATCTGCGGTAGGAAACTCTCTACTCCTGCTATTTCAGAAGCTTGTTACAATTTTCAGTTTAGCTGTATGTATAAACCACATACTTTCTGGCTCAAATTCTAGATAACTTGTTATAGAAGCAACCCATTATTTGTTAAATGTCTAGATATGTTTAATTCAAAGGTCCAATTTTACCAGTGGTTGTATTGCTGGAAGCAGATTATTTAGCTTGAGGTGTGATTACTTCCATTGTTGTTTGTGTGTGACTCTTGGCAGATTACCTCAGGCATGGTGATAAGCACGTTTGTGTCTGCCCCCATAATGTATGTTTCTGCATGGCTGCTGACCATCCCATCCATGGACCCCAACCCCCTGGCAGCTGCACTCCAAAACGTCAGCTTTGACATCAGCATTGTCAGCCTCATCTCTCTGGTAGGTGCTGCTCGGGTGAGACACGGAAGCGCTGTTGGTCAGGGCAGCCCGAGTGCGTAAGCAGCAAACTGAGTCACAGTAAGACTTGTGTTTCCTCATCATGTCCTGTTGCAGAAGGATGAGGAAGGAGTTAAAAATCTTGATTAAGCAGTGGGTCTGCTGGAAAGCTGCATGGTAGAGAAAGATGAGTGACCAAATCAGAGCATTTAGTGCAGAGCTTGAGAGGTTTTTTGTTAGGTTTGTTTTCCTATTTTAATAACAGGGTGTGAGGGAATTAAAGTACTAGCTTACACCACTAGAGACTAGTTGCATCAAGCCAAGTGAGGTGCTTGGATATCGCAGTAATGAAGGCTATGTACAAACTTCAGCTCCACAAATGTCAGTGCCTATTTGTTTAATGAAGTCTTAATGAGCATTAATGAAATGTTTAACCTGAAAAATTTATGTTTATCAACTTCCTTTACTAGAAATTCTTTTTTTAAAAACTGAGTTGATAATCCAGAAGTCCAATGTGAATTTTGTTTTGGTTTTATAGAAAGTACAGATAGTATGATTATTTTATCTGCTTTTTTAAAATAAAAACATGTCCATGTTGGAAGAAGTTGCAATTTTCTGAAGGTTTTGTCTCGCTGAAGTCATCTTGAAACTGTGCCTGAAGAAAAGCCAGAAATGAATGCTACCTCTTGCTGTCAGGTCATTTTGGGAGATTCAGGGGAGGTGGGTGTGGATTTTAAATTCTAAATCGCCAGGCTAGTCTGTGGTCACTTGTGTCCTGAGGAAGGAACAGGCTTGCATGCTCCAGGCAAGTTCTTGGTCTTTCCTGGAAATACTTCACCATCATGAGAACAGAAAGATAAAGATGCATTGCTTTTTCTGACTGCAGGTGCTGAGGCAAAGGGGCTGGCAGCATACTGTAGCAGTATGGAGCTGCCTACAGCAGTCATGTTCCTAAGATCTGTTGTATATTTCATTTCACCATCGTCTGCCAGAGTACTCCTCTTGTTCTTTTGGGTTTTGTTTTATTCTTAAATTAATTTTTCTTCTTGTATGTTACAGACCTGGTCTCTTACTGTTGTTCTTCTGAGTAAGAAATACAAACAGCTTCCTCATATGATTACCACAAATCTACTTGTTGCTCAGGTCAGTAGTAAGGAAAATGTTGTGTCAGTTTTAGGGTTTAAGTATTTTTTGGCATTTTTGGAAGTTTGGTTTGTGCAGTGAGATCTTTATAGCCAGCTGTGGAGGGCAGGTGAATCTAACGTGTGATTTGTCTAAATAATTTTTGTGCCTCAAAATACACCCTTTAAGAAAATTATAATTAACATGGGCACTGTGATTCCTAAACAGAACTATAAACAATTAGAATGGAGAGTGGCTTCTGAAATGTTTTCTTGGTTATTGCCCAATACTGTTGAGTGCACTTCTATTTCAGTTTTTACCAATCTGAAGCTGGTAATACCAGGAGAAGCAGCAGCAGCCTGTATTTGACTCTAAAGTGACCCAATTCAAGGAGCTAAGTAGAAAAATAATCCCTGTACTGGTTTATGCCCCTGAAGCTCTTGGTGAGGGATCAGCAGGTGCAAGTGGTGGTGCAAGAAGAGCATGTGGGAATGCATGGCTGGTGGCTAGGGAAGGCCAAAGCCAAATGGCTCTGGATTAATTTTAATTGTTATTTAATCTGAGAGAGAACTACAGAGTATATGCTCCTTATTCCCTTGAAGTCAATTGCACAACTGGAACAGCCTATGCTTGTAACACATCTGTGTGGTAGTGCTTTCTGAAGTGTTCCATAGTTTTTTTTTTTAAATATCTCTCTCTATATATATAGTAAACTCTCTGAGCTCTGGTCATGGAGTCACATTTGAAAAATATCATGTATGAGAACTGCAGGTGCTTCTGTTCTTGTAACAACAAAGCTAGCTTTCATCTTCCAAAAAAAATTGAACCGCTGTGTTACTGTTTCCACAATACTTCAGCCTATCTTTTTAGATTCCTTCAGTGCTAAAATTATCATATATGCAGTATCACTGAGTGACAACTGATGTAATTCTTGGCTGAACAAATACCTGTTGCCCTCAGTTTCATGTGCAAATCATTTCAGATAAATGGTTTGTACTTGCTGAAAACATCCCATTTACTTACTCTGAGGTATATAAAGTTGGGGGGGTTTATCTGATTTGCCTTACTCCTTGTTTATATGAGCTATATACTTATTGTCAAAAAACCCCTCCTGAAAATAAGGTACCATACTCAAGTGACACAAATGTAATACTGAATTTACTGTGGCAGTGCTTTACTGCTAAACGAAGTATCCAGTTCATAAAATCACCCTCCAGGGCATCTAGGGGTGGAGTTTTAAAGCTTACTGCAAGTATGTAGCACTGTGTTCAGTTTTTCTTGTCATTCTGCTTTCCCAATTTAAATGATGGTATCTTACTTTTCTTTCCAGTTTATTGCTTGTATTGGAATGGTGGCATGGAATTTCACTGTTAAAGAGAAAGACATCACCATACAGATCCTTGTATTTATATTCCTCTACAGCTCACTTTATAGCACCTACCTGTGGACAGGTATGATTTTTCTAGGCAGAGCCCAGGTACTGTATAAAAGATGAATGTACTGAAATAACGTTATATTCTTCATAGTACTTGTTCCTTTCACTTGTTTGTAGTTCTACAAATGGGGATACCTGTAAGTTGTACTGAGGTTTAGTGTTAGGCACTGTTGCTGCTGCTGGAAGCTTCTCCCTAGGGCAGGTGTGGCTTGCCTTTGCTGGATACAGCAGCCTGGCTGGTGTGTGACAAGAGACAAGAACCAGTTGTCAAGGCAGAAGCAGCTACAAATAGAGTGAATGGGCTGGGTTGCCCTTCAGCTAGTCAAAGTCTTAATGATGACTTTTAATTAATGCTGTGTTTAAGATTTTAATTATTCAGCACTAAGTAGATTAAAAAATCTGCTGCATCAAAAAGTAGAAAATACAGAATGAAGGGAAATACCCAAGTAGCTTCAACACCTCTTTCCCCTGGAAACTGTAATTTCTAGAAACAATATGTGTGTGTATGACTAATGCAGGAATTGAAATAGAAAGAATTGAAGGTGCATCAAGAAGCTCTGAGAATCTTATATATATGATTTTTAAAAAAGAGACTTTGGATATTTAAGATTATTTTTGTTCAGAATCTATGGGTTTAATTCCTGGGGTGTTTTTCTGGAGTGAGTTGTGTTTGTTTAGCTGAAATATGTAGCTCATCATTGGTAGGGCCTAACATAAATTCTAGCTTTCCTTTAACATGAGAATGTTGCTGAGCTGCTGAGGTGTGAGTAGGATAGGCAATTCCAGAAGATACTCCCACAAAGAGTTATATACATAAAAACATGCAAGACTTTTTTGTTAAATTTATCATTGACTTTACAAAGGACTGGTCAGTTTTTAAAGAAATGTTATAACTGAATACAACTCTATTTGTTGGTTACTAAAGAGTGTTGGGATAGAAAACTAGGCTGTTAATACCTGAAGAAATTAGTTACTTGTATCTTAAATGTTCTTATAACATCTTTCTTACTCCTGTGCATCTTTCTTAGCATTTAGAAGTGAATATTTAATATAAAATGTCCTGGATTTTTTTCAGTGCTTCACTATTAGCATGATTTTTTAGGCAATGAGTGTTTCTAATTTACTTTCTCAGAATACAAGCAGACAAACGATTTTGGGCTATTTAAAGCTCTGAGAAGAATATCTTAAGCTATTGAGCAGGTCACATCATAGAGTTTCTAGGCTCTGTACTAACTAGTTCCCTTCTTAATAATAAACAAGGCNTTTTTTTTTTTTTTTTTTTTTTAGGTTTTCTGTCTTTCTCTTTGTTTCTGTTGAAGAAGAGAGAGACAGTAAAAATTCCCATTGGGTTTATCATCATAGCTGGATGGGGGTAAGTTAATTCCAATGATTCCCTGCTGAATTAGCAGGAGCACGCTAAATATCTTACATACTTCCTATGTTGTTCTTTCAGAGTCCCAACAGTTCTGGTAGGAATCTTACTAATTGTTGGTGAACATAACAACACTAGTATTGACTCTGCCTTTTTCTATGGAAAGCATCAGGTATGAACATGTTCTGTCCTTACCACTTTAGGCTTCTGCTATGCTACATGTGCAAGTAGCTTTCAAAGTACAGGCTACTAAAATAAAAGTATCACTGTAGAATGCTTATAGATTGACATGTGTATTTCTGTAATGAACCTCTAGGAACACTTGTGTGGAGAAGGACCTTCATGTTTAGGCAGCTATGACTAAGAAAAAAAGGGAGTATGCTTCTCAAAGGAAAAAACTTAGGAGTGGTAATGAATTGCAGAATGCTTTTCCTGGTGACTAATTTGTATTCTAGAGCATGATAATTACCTAAAATTGTTATTATCCAGTATCTAATTGATGGCTTTTGGTCTGTAAAATAGGATATAAGATAGGATATACATAACCTGTGTAGCAGTAACTGCTTGCACTATGGTAGGCTTCTCTGCACAATCGTGGGTGGAAAGACCCTGAACTACCATTTTTACCAGTAAATAGTTCCTCTTATCAGAGGATATAAAGTGTACTAGCATTGGTATTTTTCATGTTTTCTCCCTCTCTTCCTCATGGCTAGAGAGTCCATGAATCACTCGGGATTGTTCATGTGGCACTTTGACAAGTACTAAATAGCCTCAGAGTAGATTCTGGGTATCAGTGGCAGATGATTAGAGGGAAAGGCTAATTAATAGGGTGCTCTCCATTGGCTAAAGCATGTAAATTAGAGCACATTCCTCTTTGGAATTAACAGGTACCTAAGCAGAACTTAACCCAGAACATTGGTGATCCTGAGAGGAAATGGGATAACGATGAGGGGATGTTTTTGGATTGCCCCTGTGAGAAACGGGTCCACATTTAAAGAAACAAAAAGCTGAGTTACTCGGGCAAGGAAAGTTAGTCTCTTTCAGTGCCATGAAGTGCAAGAGCAGTAAATATAGAAAACATAGTCTTGTTAGATGCATTTGTACAGAAGATAGAAAGACAGACATATGCAACTATTTTCCTCTATTTAAGTGCATTTTCTTTGCTTTCTTAACAGATAATTACCACAGCAGTGATACTGTTCATCAGTATATTGATGTCAGGTATCTCACTGATGGGCATGAACAGAAGCAGGCAAGGGTCCAGCTATGGGGTGTTGAACCCATACTCCCCACGTAGCTCAGTGGAGGAAGTTGAAGTGGAAGGGAGCAATCAGGATCACATTTCAGCCAGTATGGCTCAGTCTTCTCCAGAATCTTCTGCAGAGTCTTCTCCAGAATCTTCTGCACAGTCTTCTCCAGGTTCTTCTGCACAGACATCTGCAGGAAGAGGTAGACAAAGTAGATTTGTATAAAGAATATTTGGCTTAGGGTGCTGTAAATTAATATTCCAAATGTAATTCTGACCTGGAAAGGACAGTTTATGGCTTCATGTGTTAGACTAGGACAGAAGAAAATCTAGATACAACTGCCCAAGTATTTAGGTTTGTGTTTCTAAGAAAAGTTTGATTGTTACCATTTTATGAGTTGTATAAGTGGACAAGAAGAAAAGCCTGTGGATGATTTTTATGTAAGTAGTGGTACCTTGATAAGGATGTGATAAATGCAGCCCGCTAGGCATCTTAGATTGTTTACCCACTAAACTGTCTCTCTGAGAGTGAATTAGATGTCAACAGAAAGACTTTGTGTTTCTAATCCTTCTTTTTTGCACGTATCCATTTTGATCACTTCCCATTTTTTTGCCTGTAACTAAAAGTACTTCTGTTGCTTCTATGGTGGTAATGTTATGTTAAACACTTCTATATATTAGTATTGTAACCCATTTACCCTCTCAGCAATCTGAAAAAATTTAGTCTGTCTTCTCCTTTTGGGTTATTTTTCAGCATAATAGTTAAAGCTACAGACAATATATTGTTACACTTGGAAAATAAATTATGGTAGTGAAGGAAGCTAACAATCCTATTACTGTATAAACTTAATAGGTTGCTGTTCTTGTCAAACAACAAACGGTGAATTATCCTGTGCTAAAGACAGCAAAGCAATGCCAAATGATGTTGCAAGCAAGGTTCCTCCAATTGAGACAGGTAAAGAAGTAGTACCTCCTTGTTTTAATACTACAGGCTCTTCCCCTTCCCCATCTATGTGTTGTTCTCACAAAGAAACCATTGGAGCTATAGTTCTCTCAACTCTGTCTGGATAACTGACATTTTGTATTAAATTCAATTATTAGGCAATATTATAGGTGTTTGTTCTCTTCTGCTGATAGTTGTTTGTAGTCTTTCTGTGCTCAAGATAGACAGTTGTTTTGGATGTCACTTTTTTACCACAATTCAGACTTTAACTCTCCATTATTCTTATTTGGATGCTAGGAAGTTGAATGCATAACCCTACCTTGCATCAAGCTTTTAACATAAACTACTCTGTGCATTCTCAGATTAACATCTTACATCTTTTTAAAAAGCCCTTATTGTAATCAGGCACAGGTTTTGAACACAAAATGAGATCTAGAGGAGCAAATGCTTACTGCAAATTAGATTAAATGTCCATGCTGCTGTGTACTATTTATGTCTAGAGAAGACAGGGAAAGAAAATCGACTAAGAGGGCCTTAGGAGTCACTAAAAGAGAAAAAATTGGATCAAACTGACAGTTCAGCACCTGTTGGAAAACTGCCTGCCCAGTGTGTTCTCACTGTACATCACTGGCAGTAATCAAAGCTAGCTGCCAGCACAGCCTTGCTCTTTTTCCTATTTTTCTCTTGTTTTCATGCATTCTTAACAAAAAGTTCATATCCTTATGCTTTGTTTGCATGCAATGTAATTTTCAATAAATCTAAATATTTCACACTGAAGCAGACTTCAGTTATGTCTCCTCTTACAAAAGGCTCCCTTTCTGCCTATTGCCAACTATTTTATCTATTAATTAATTCGACAAGCACCGTAAGAATGTCTTCAGGAATAAAGGAAGGGCAATTTAATTTTCTTATCCTAAAAGATAAAGTAGAAAATACCTTATGGTTGAGTGGAAATTATGTTGACCTCCTGAGTGAACACTTCAAAACTATAAATCAGTAAAAGCAAATTGTATTGCATACACTTGTGTAACTTTGGCTGCAATAATTACTAATTCTTCTGCTATCTCACTGAACTGCTTCAAGTTATCTGGTGTGGATTCTTAGGTATGGCCTTGCCAGGAAGTTTTGCACTGCCATCTAGAGGGAGATACTCAGAACAACTTAGAATTCTGTAGCTGAAGACAAGCATTCATCCTCTTTGTGTTTGGCTCTTTTCGTTGATAAAATTATGATGGTGTTCTGATATATGATATTAAAAATAGAGTCACAGACCTGAAATAAATATAGTTGTCTGTCTGATGTAGAGCTCAACAAGACTGAGATGCAGAGTAAAAACACTAGAGCTGACAGTGTATTTGATCTTTTTCAGAAATAAATTTCAAAGTGTTCAGAGAAATATTTTTTCATTGTAAATTATTATTTCGTTATGTTTATTATTTCTAATAGGGTTTTCTCAACTGAACCACACACTCAGTTTGAATTAAATCTTTGAAAGAAAAATTCTGTTGCAAAAACTTTTTTTGTTTTAGGAGCACATGTAAACTGTTTCATTTGAGAGTAGATGTCTGAACAGGTTATTGTCTAAGCCAATATTAAATTTTTTGCCTGTCACTTCAGTAGAGATACAAGATAATTTGACTCAGCAAGTTATATTAGCAGGTTTGTTCATGGAGTTCTCAAGATAGAAGCCTAATGAAAAATTTCTGGTTTGTTTTTCAGTGGATCAGTGTGTGAGTCACTGCAGTGCTCAAACGTGTGTATTGGCTCAGGAAGAACAGCTTCTACAGACTGGAGACAAACAGCTGGCCAGACATGTGCTGCTGTGCTTACTTCTTATTGTTGGCCTATTTGCTGTAAATATTTTCCCCCCCGTTTTAACTCATTGATGTAGAATGATTTTTACGAAAGCTGTGTAGACAATCCAGTAAAAATCTTCCAGTTGCTTAAGTAACAAATTCATTAAATAAAATAGAGGCTTATATTTTGGTTCCTTAGTGGAAGAGGGATGTCATAAAATTGATTTTTCTGTGCCACATCATAAATTAAATGCAAGTTAAGATTGATGATAATGAGCAAGACACTGGAGAACCCTAAAGGGAAAAAAAAGTGGAGTTATATCATTATATCATTCATCACTACCACCCCTCTTCCCAGTTTTGTCAGGAGCTGGTCCTCTTCCCTAGAAAATCATCATTTAAAAATATAAATTGAATTCTCCTGAAGAAGACTTCAAAAATTGTTCCATCTGATCAGGCTTATATTGGAACTTGGATTTCTTTGAGGTGCTAAGAATAATCTAAGATTATGAGGGAATATGCAATTTTGTTGGTTTTAGTGGTGTTTGGAGCAACCTAGCTCCAAAGTTAGTGTTGCCATTCATCATTACTGACTCCAAGATGTGTTGGTGGTTGCTCCTGTGTACAAGTGTGAAATACCAGAATGTAATGCATTGGGGATGTAATTTTAATTATTAACAGCAGCAAAGGCAAGAAACTGCTCTCTCTGAATGTAATGCTTGAAGTTGAGTTTCTTGTGGGTGACAGTTGAGGGAAGCATTTTTATTTGAAATGGAAAACACTGTGGCACAAATATATAATACTACAAAGCAGGACAGTGCAGCACAACAATGTGGGTTAATACCTACTGCTGTTGCTTTTCAAGTTTCTGTTAAATTACAAAATGAAATGTTTCCCTCTCAAATTTCCAGTATCAAATATTCCATGCTAGTATATTTTTTACATCTTTTATACTTAAGGGGTAGCCCAGCTGTTAGCCTGTATATTAGCTGTATCTGAATGATAATGTAGATACTGTGAAGATCAGTTACTTGAAAGAATTAGTCTTTACACCCCAATGGGTTAACTTGGGAGGTTACCTCCTTCTGTCAGGCATCTCAAATAGCTGAAGTGGTATGTGCTTCAGCTTAACATAATCCTAACTCTGCAAGAAATATGTGGAAAGCACTGGTCTCAGCTAAGCAGCCTAAAAACAAACACTGCAAATCTGTCTGGGCTAATACTGTCTGTGTTACGTTGAAAACCTAAGTATGCTTAAGGCAAGTTCCTTACATAAACATGTGAAGAGGCAGAACCTCTTAGACTGCTGTGTTTTGCATTATGATCTTTAAAACAGCTAAGCTTCCCCTTCCCACCAACCTATTAAGCTGAACTGAGATGATGTTTTTAGGTGTTTATTCCCTCTTACTTGTCTTTATCTGACTAATTAGAGACCATGAAAATTGTGCAAGACTTATTAGCATGTGAAGAGAAGAAAGCTTTTGATTTTTAACAATCATGTTATGTTTGTGGGTTTTGTTGTTTTTCTATTTTCTTTACAGAATCTCTCCAGTTGTTTGTGGTGGCTGTTCAATCAAGAGCCTGGAAGGCTGTATGTAGAGCTGCAGTTCTTCTGTGCTGTGTTTAATTTTGGTCAGGTACTTACCAATGTTTGTTCTGAAAATGACCTTGTTGGTGGGTGTTGCAGCAGGTAATGCACATCTTCTATGACCATGAACGCTTTCAAAGGTGCAAGTGACAACTGAATGCCAAATGCTTGTGGAAACTAAGTAGGAATTTAGCCTTATTTGCACCTAAGTTTCACTGGTGTGTCTTCTGTGGAGTTGCAAGATGGCTCCATGGATGCTTTCTCTATAAAGTTTAAATGGCTATCTCTGGTTTCAGTGACAGCACCATAGCAAAGAGCTGAAGATGGATGCTGGTTCTGGCTGCACCTGGCCTGGTTCAGTGCCCCTGACACATGGCAGCTTTGTCACCCATGAAGGTGAAAGCCAGGCAGTGTTCATACACACACTAGAGGAACATTTTACACATCCATGGCATGTGTGCCTACAAGATGCACTGCAGTATCAAATAATGATAGTTTTATATAAAAGCTGCACAGAAAAATGAATTAAGTAGAGAGCATTCTAGCACTCAAATTACAGGAAGTCTGTTCTTTCCTTAGCGTTAACAAAGACAGATTTAATACCTGGCTGTGTAAGGTTGCCAGTTGTCCCAAAGTGTCAAGTGGCATGTTACAGCATTAGTTTTACCAAACTGTTTCTTGAAGGATTTATATGATGCATTGTTAGGTATTGATACGTCTTTTTAAGGTCCAAATGAAAAATCAAAGGAGAAACAAAATGCATTTTGAATGATACTTAGAGAAGAGGGATACTTGCCATGTATACATGAAATGTATTTGGTACTGAGTTTTTAATTTCTGTTCTATAGAAACCAATGTTTTTGCTTAATGTTGCTTTTTCTATTTTTTTTTTCTCCAGGGCTTCATTTGCTTTGGTATTTTTGGCTTAGATAAGCATTTAATCATTCTGCCATTCAAGCGAAGGTAAATAGAATCTTTACACCTAGAAACTTAATTATTTCATTCCATTTCCTATTTAGTTAGTCTTCCAAATTTCTTTTCTCTCCCATTTATGGAGAGGTAATTACAATTCACTGTGTGTGAGGTTTTTCTGCTGTCCTAATGACACTTTCAAAGACAAAAATCCTGCAGGCTCCCTAGAGGTGAATTTTTTGCCAAATGATGGATCTTCAGAAAAAATTTCAGCTGATAAACTAAAACTTAGATATGGATGCTGAATCAGAACATATCATCACTGTTCTAAAG
>VZTR01013440.1:105138-119085 GCA_013400775.1 Chaetops frenatus | reverse complement strand
TTTTCTAGACTTGAGTTTTTCTGGGGTGGAAGAGAAGCAGCAGGGCACACAGATGCCTCTGTACCTGAGGAAATCAGGATGACCTGTCAACAGTTTGTTCGTTACCACAGAGATCACTGTGTCAAAAGTATTGTCAGAGGCAGAAGGTAAGCACAAATAACCTGTTACATAGCTCACCTCTTGAAAATAATGAAATGCAGTTGATTTTGTGGCATATTTATTCAAACCTCAATATAAGGATTGAAAATTTAGCTGTAACAGAGAAATGTTCCTAGCCTCACACTGAAACATTGAGATGCAAGTTATCATATTATCCCACTTAGGTTTTAAATAAATTATAAAAAGTTTTATATCATTAAGGGATTTCTTCAGGTTTTGCATTTAACTGGAGTGCAGATAAAATCTTTCTTAAAAACTTTATATGATAATACCTATAATAATGCATTGAGATTCTTTTTGTTTCTAGAGTAAAACACTGTCCTATTTGTAACTAAATGTTTACTAACGTGTAACTTTTATAGGAGGCAAAACTGTTGCAACTGATTTCAGAGTGTATTCAGGCCACTCAACGTGTGAGATTATAGTGGGTTTAGGACTTCAACAGTTTACAAGTTTATATAATTTATTTTGCTCATACTTGCAATGAGGCCTAAACTTCAGTTTATGAGATCAGTAAAGATTTCAGAGGCAAATTATGATACCTAAATCAAGGATTATGCCTTCAGATATGTATAGGTGGATGAGAAGAAAAATGCGGACAGAAGCAGCAGGAACAAGAAAAAGATTCTGCCTTTATTTAAATATATGAAATGGAGACATGAAGAATTGTTCTAACAGGACACTTTGACTATTCTTGTCATGTAAGCTTTTAACTAGGACTCGTTTTGCTGGATGGGGTGGTCTTTTAATGGTCAGGTAGTCCAAAACCATCTTGCAAAAATGTTTTAGACAGCATTGTGATTTTGTTCAGTCTCTTCAGAAGTCAGTAGTGTTCCATAAGAAAGATGTATCAGAAAATGTCTGCTGTGAAATAGAACAGGTTTTACAGCTGTTTTTCCTGTGCCACTGCTACTCTTGTGGTTTCTTGGGCTTTGGGCTGTTCATTTAGTTGGATTCTGAGGTATTTATTAATCATATATCCATTTGAGAATACATGGAATTATGACATTTGTTGCTTTATTGTTGTAACATTATGTTTGTGCAGAACTTGGTTCATGCCTTATTTCTCCTTGTGAATTAAAACAATGCATTTATCTTCTAATTTTAAATATTCATCTAACTTGATCCTATCCTCTTTGATTTAAACGTGCTGTAACTGAGACCTTGTAACCATGGATTTTAATTTATTTTCATTTTTGCCTCTGCTAATAGATGTTAACACTTGCTCTATGTTACTGCTGCTTTTAACTTTAAAAAAAAATAGGGAAAAATTTTGGCTTATGCTGTCTTTTAGCTCATAATCACCTTTAGAAACCCTGTGCTTGGGTTCCACAGAGTAGATTTTAGATAACCAGAAACATTCATTGCTGCAGGTAAATTTTTGCATGGTATGTCTACTGAAACTAGGTAGATGATAGCATCATTGCCTCATAAATATGTAAATAAAAGTCTTGTTGTAAAGGTTTTGTTTATTCTTAGTACTGCCTGTGTGGTAAATATGTAACAGGATATGCAAGTTATAAATGGGCTTTGTTTATAATATATGTAAGTGGTTATGGTCTGTTTAAAACTGTTCAGCAATTATAAAAAGAATTAAAACAGAATCCCTGTTGCTGGGGGCAGGTTCTCTCAGGTCAGATATTTTGTTGCAGAAAGGGTCATGGTAAGAAGTGCATGGGAAGTAAGTATCCAAGAAATAAAATTACACTGTGTGAGTTTTTAGGAAAAATGCTACCAATGACCACTGAATTTTATTTGCACAAGCCTAAAACAATTCTGTATGTCCTTATTGCTTCTCATTGAAATGTCTGTAGGAAAAGGTAGTGAACATTGGCATGTCCCTAATATACAAAACTTGCAAATTCTCTTCTAACATGCTCTTAACTATCATGATGTCTTTCCTTGTTTCCTGCTATTTTTCCTTGCCTTTCCCCATCGTGCAGTGCTGATACCAGATTTACAGAACATGTGGGTGAATCATTCCTTTGACATACAGGTGTGGTGCAAAGACCTCCACTGGCATCTTCTTTGGCTGTGACCTGGTGAACTGGCTGATGCAAGTTGGCCTTGCCTCTGACCGTGGAGAAGCTGTGGTGTATGGGGACAGACTGCTGAAAGGAGGCATCGTCCAGCACATAACCAATGAATTTGAGTTTCGGGATGAACACTTGTATTACCGCTTTATTCCGAAGAAATCAGTTGCAGTTGAGAGCAATTGACCTGAGCGTGCAGGCAAAGGACAGGTAGTTAGGGGTGAGTGTCAGCACCTCCTCTGCCTTCACTACTGAAATTGGAAGTATTTCTTTCTCAGAGAACTGTGTTATTCTCCCTTGTAAATTTAAGAGATGTGGTTCTACTTGTGTCTATTCTGAAGAAAATGGTAGCAAGTCAGCATTCCAACCAGAATGCAACTAAACAAATCCAGATGCTCTGGATTTGGAGCACTTTTTTCCATTTGGAGCAAAACAAATAGTAAAATGATATGTGTCACTGTTGCATTTTAGAGGCGTTATAACTGCAGCTTTAATGACTGATGCCACAATGAGGAAAAAAAAACCCCATGAAAGGTATTTTTCATGTTGCTGGATGTTCTCCATATTTTAGTGTGATGAAGTATTGATGCCTGTTTACAGTCAGGCTTCTCCCTGACTTCACAGAAGTAGGATTTCTTCTATCTTACCTCAGTTTTTAGTATTGTGCTCTTGTCTAACACCAGAACTTTTTTTAGCTGCTTACACCTCAGATCAGGTGGTCTTTTTCTCCCTTAAAGATAAAATACTCCACTTAAAAAGATAGAATTGCTATGACAATGTTTCCAGTATCAGGGGATTAAAGCTCAGCAAATACTGAGTGGAATAAGTAATGGTTTTGTACAAACCTACTAAATCTTAAAACCATAAAAACGTCCAGCACTCTCCCCAAATAGGAAATTATATAATGGAATAAACTGTTTGTTCTGAAATTTTGCCTTATGGTGGTAGTAACAGCTTTATCAAGAGCAGATTTTAACATTCTGAAATTAGCCTTTACAGTTTAATTCAGAAGTGCCAGCCTCAAGTAAAGACTTTATGGAAGCCTTGGGATACATGTGCAAGTCAAGACAAAATTTTTTCAAATCATAAAAGTTTTAAAATTAAATTAATTACTTTTAAACATATTATATAAAGATTCCTAAATGAACATCCAGATTAGAGTTTAAAGTAGCTAAAGATCCTAGATTTTAGTTGATTGCCTAGCACAGGTTTCTAATAAACCTCAGGTAGCCTCCTACTAGTTACTTTAGTGTCACTCAGATTCCTGTGCAGTGAAGGCAGAATCTGAGGACCTGTGTGTCTTCTGCAATATTTTGAAAAGGTTCAAGAAAAAGTATTGTATCTGATAGCCATTACGCTGCCCTTTTAAAACTGCAAGAACAGCATTTATATGTCTATATAAAAATTTTATATAGTGAGGGAAAGGAATCCAGGTATTAAGTTATTTGTTCAAGCATATGAGTAACTCTTCTCAGCCTTTTAAAAAAAGTCTTTCCCTTAATTTTTCCCTTTTTTTAGTACACAGATTTTTATTACAGCTACTTTTGCATCTACTTTGTATTAAGAATTAAAAGCGATTTTAGCAGCATAAGCTGCTATTCAACAAGCAGTTGTTTTATGGTTGCTGTAATTCCCTGCAAGACTTAAATTGAAAAAATAATTCCTTTTATTGTCAGTCTGATTGCAGTGTGCACAGAGACGTAACATCCTGCTGCTTATGTATGCCATACAACCTGGTATATTTTAATGTTTTCCATCAACAAAATAATTGGTGTTTGTATCAGGCTGCAGCCACAAAGGAAAACAATAGTGTTGTTTCCATTATGAATGTTGAAGACAGCTGCATCAAATATTTTGGAATAATTAGATATATGTGACTTAAAAGCAGAAACTGCAAGTATGTCTGGCTTCTAAGTACTACAACTTGTCAATAAATCTGTTACTTGATTCCAGATTTCTGAGCTGTGGTGTGGTGTGTGAGAGGGTTATGTGTGCATGTCAAGGATTATGACAAATCTATTTTTCTGAGAGATTTGTTAACATGGCTCTGGGGTTTCAATCCTGGTATTTCTTAAATTCACCCTTGATCCTTTGTAAGTAGGCAGAGCACTTCCTAATGGGTGTCCACCCAAAGATACATTGATACTAGAAGCATTTCACATTATCATCTACTTACCAAATACAGGGTTTTTTTGTTCTTCAAACATTCAAGAATTTGATCTTAGGGCAGTTTTACAGTTCTATTTATAGTCATTGTTCTTGCACTCTTGTGTTTCTGATTTTCGTCATAGAAGTCCTCCTTCCCTTTTTATAATGGCTCTGCTTTCCTTGAGATTTGAACATAACATATCTGTTTTAAGTAAGAAATTGCTCAAAATTTCTGCTTAGAAAAGGCTGTTACAAATCTAATACGGAGAAGACCTTTAATTATCAACCAACACCAAATTCTGTTGGATTTACTGCTACAACATTGTGACTGCTGATATCATATCCATTAGGCTGATGATTCTGTATTGGTTAATAAACAGACTAAAGAAGCTAGGAATGAAACACAGGATATAATGTTTTGTTTTTAAATCACTGAGTCCTTCTGGAAGCCAATAATAGACTTTCAATTGCTTTAGAAAGTTGAGTAACCCTTTTATCTGGTAAATATTTGCTTCCACCAAGGAACACTGGCAAGTTTTGAATAGTTGACAAGCTGATGTTCTGTCAATAGCTGATATACTATTCTGTGGATTTCTGGTAGTTAGAAACAACTTTGCTTTGAAGAAGTGGTCTGTGGTGCAATGACATCCTTTATTTTGAAGGTAGATTAGTTTGGAATAAATCTCTTAACTTGAAAGCTAAATTCCATGAAAACATCTGCTGAACAAGTCTAGAGGAATGTTCAGTGAAAAACTGGATCTTTTTTCTAGGACTAATCTCAAAATAATTGTCATAATGAACAGGGATGGATATAACACTTGGTTTTCTAGTAATAAATTTTAGTACTTTTTTTATTTCAATAATGAGCCTTTATAAAGCTCTAGACCTTTTTAAGTCCATAAGATGCATTCCTAGGTGAAACCCTATGCAAAGATTGTCCTCTAGGGGACATTCTGATTTTTAATATTTTTTTTTTTTTATATAAGGTAGTGGGAGGGAGAATTATTTATTTCTTCTGATCCCATCTTTATTTTCTGTTTTTACATTGCATGTCTTCTAGGAGGATGAAATCACAAGGAAAAAGGTACTGAAATATCCTGTACTCTGTTGGCCATCACTTGAACTGTCTCCACGCATTACAGTGTTTTTATTTTGTATCCTGTTGACCAGTAAGGAAAATGCAACCCATAAATAAGAAGCTGAGTTGGACTGTATCTGCCTACATTACAACTGGACCTATGTCCTTAACTTAGTTAATTGCCACCCCACAATTAAGTGGCCAAGAAGTTCACTTAGGTGCCTGCTCCAACTTCACTACTGTTCTTCCTGTATAACTTCAGTCTTTGCAGCATAAAACTGTCCCACTTGGTTTGCTGTGCTGCCTGAAAGCTTGATTCATACCTTGGTTTCCAGCAGTTTCACCTGGCATTTACTGCTTTGAAGCCATTAAAGAGATGGTGTAGATCAGCTCATGATCAAAAATTGGAAAATATACATAATTCTTAGATACAGACATCCCATTAGGAAAACATAATAGATAAATACAGCAAATTTTTATTAAGTCTATCCTCCAGTTAACAAACTAGACTACTGAACTTTTGTATTGAACCACTGTGCTACTGAACTTCTAAGAAATTTTGTTGTCAATAGAAGCACAAAATGTTCAGTCAAGTCAAACATACTTTGTCTTACCTCCCACTCAGTCTTGCTGGCTACTGCCACGTGGTGCACATTAGGTCACTAGAACTAGAAAGTTCACGAGCCTTTCCTAACTCAGTAGTTTCTTGCTGTGGATCTGAACACAGCATCCCAAATTAATTTCTACTTTTATTGCAGGATCAGAAAGAATAAATTCTGCCAACCTCTTAATTTTCATATTAATTCTGCAAACTTCATTGACTATCTATTCTTTATATTTAACTTTTTTTACCAGTGAGGTATTGAGCAGTTTACAGAATAAGAAAACTGCATGTGAAAAATCATCAAAAAATGATCTTTCTGTGGTTTGCTGTGTCTGTGGGGCTGCAGTGTTGTGTCACATTGCTGCTGCAGGTCTAGTGCACCATTTCATATTACATGTTTTCTTCTGAAGGTTTGCAGAAGTGCTACATTTTAAGTGCCCTTTTTTTGTTTGTTTTTCCTTACAGTCATGCTTGTTATCCTGACTTATTGATCATGTGGTAAAATCAGAATATTCTTTTTTGTTTGTTTAGTTTGTCCCTTGCCACAGATAATAAAAGTGGTGTCATATATTGATCATTACTTTTAAACAGGTTCAGGAAGGAATAGTTCCTGGCAGGGCAAAATGCTTGATTAAATTAAGTCCATAATCTATTAACTTTTGCAAAACAAGTCATGGTTTAAAAGGCTTTATATGAAGTGAAAAAAATTAAAAGTACTTCTAAGTGTCCTGCTGAGTACACGTATGTACATGTGTACCCCAACCTCTTCCTTTCTAGTTGCCCAATTTTAAAAAGTAACAATTCAAGAAACATTTTAGAACTCCCCTATGATGTTATAAAGTGCACTGCAGAATTAAATTGACAGTAATCATCTTGTATATAAATAAGTTTATTTTTCACTATCAGGGTGGGGAAAATAAGGAAGTGAAATCTGTGGGTAACTTACAGGATGCTCGCGTTGTTGAATTCCGTGTAATAAGATTTCACAATCACTCACAGCAAAATTATAACTGTGATTGATTTTTAATATATCTTGAATTCTTAGCCTTGTTTCACAATAAAAGAATAGAAGGTTCATATATGAAATATATCTTAGAATGGTTTTATCAAACAACTGAGTATCAATCTTACTTGGTTTTTGTATCACTTCCTTTTTTCTTCAGTGTTCATCATAGCTTCTACATTTTAGGTCTTCAGCATGGCCAATTTAGGTCAGGTAGTCTGAAATCCTGCTACAATTCTCTTGACTATAAATATAAATATATTTAGTCTCTTGACTAAAGCTACATGTGTGTATGCTAGAACTGAGTTCTCCAGAGCTGAGTTAGTGTTCTTCATTCAGAGATGGGGTTGCTCCCTAATTTAGTCAAGCTATTGCATTCTAATTGCATCTGTTTGTTGGCAAAATCAATCTCTGTGTTGGCAGCTTTGTGCCA
Organism: Chaetops frenatus; assembly: GCA_013400775.1. NCBI lineage: Eukaryota > Metazoa > Chordata > Aves > Passeriformes > Picathartidae > Chaetops > Chaetops frenatus. Next base: position 111,627 of record VZTR01013440.1, on the reverse strand, counting down.
GGTACAAAGCCACTGCCTGGCTCTAAGGAGCCTTTTCAGCATTGCTTCTTACAATCAAAAGCCATTTGTCTGGAATATGAATCTGCATCTTCAAAGCTGTCCATGCTATGGGGTATACTGAAAACAGGATGTTAATCTATATAGCCACTTCATTAGAAAACCTAATTATAATCCAAATTTTACTGCATTCAAATAATATTCTTAGCTATATATTTTGAGTTCTTCTTCTACACACTGTGAAAAAAGATTAACCAGTTGGTTAATATCAAGACATCCATTTTGCAGGATTGATTCCATTTGACTTATCTTCTGTTTCTCCAACTCCTGTATCTCTTTGAGCATTTCTTTACCTTTGTCCTGCAAAAAGAAACATTTATTGCACTAAAAACTACATACTACATAGTATGTAGTGATCACCTTACAAAATTTTGTTCTACTGTCCTTATCTTCTACTGTCTTCTATCTTTTGAAGAGGTTCTAGGGTACACATTTATCTTGGTAGAAGTCAGTATCATGATAGGTTTTCTTAGATATCTTTCCTAATATCTAGCAGTCACTTCATCTCCCTTGTCTGATGGATTGATGAAGAATTAAAGCCGCTTTAGGTATTAGTTAGCAGAACTTAAGTGGGCATATGACTTCCTTTTAAGAAGATGTATCTGTAAATAGGAGAGCTTTTACTGCTAAAAGGAAGCAGCTACCTCCTGCTTCACATCTGTGTAAAGGAAGCAGCTACCTTCCTGCTTCACATCTGTGTTCAGCTATCTTTGTCATCTTGTTTCCTTTCCTGTGCATACCAAACAATGATCAAAGGCAAGCTCTCCTTCCCACCTGAGACCAGGGGCCTGAATAGCTGTAAGAACTCTTAGCAGGAGTCGTGTATTTGCCTGTGGCTGCTCGAGCATTTCCCCATTATCTGACTGGAGTGGGAGTCTGTAAGGGGCTGCTCTACAAGGTGAGCAGTACAGATCCTCACCTGGGGCTCAGCCTGCGAGTACAGCACAGTGCTGGTTGCAATTTTCAGTGTTAGAAACACCTGCCTGCCAGATGCCAACACACTGGGCTTCTGGGGCACTGCACTGTTCTTTGCAATCCATCAAAGGGCATTAACTGGTATCACATTAACAATATGTAAGCAAGGACCTTATAAAAACCACCTGCTTGCATTAAAATCTAATTTAATCAATGTACCTTGATAGTTTCCATAACTACAGCAGCACTTTCATGTTTTTTATAGAGCTCATGTCTTCGATCTGGCTTACTCTGAAAACGTGGTTGCTTCTTAACTGGATCATCATGGCCAAATGTAGGGGACGTAGTTTTTAATAACTGAGTAATACCGGGCACAAAAATGAAAGGCTTGAACACAGACCTAGAAAGAGAAAATAGAACAGAGATCCTTTACTGACACAGTTTTGTTAAAATTGTTGAGTCATGAAATTGCTGTATTTTTTCCCATTCTTCTACTTGCTTCTTTTAAGAAAGAAGTTAAAAAAACCCCCATCTAACTGATGTTAAAGTCATTGTCACAGCAGTGTTTCCTTAAGTAGGTTGGTAGATACCATTATTATATATAATGTACACTATGTTCCTCCTACTTTTTGGTTGTGCTTTTTCAGGAGGAAAAAAGAACCAACCAAAAGCAAAAAGGAATACAATTAGACAAATTGCAACAGTTTTTAATTTAGATATTTACAGTTTTTAATCTAATTTACTTGCTGCTACTTCACCTGGCAGGATCTGGAGTTCCAGTAAAGAAGTGAATACAGGGCAGATTAGGCTGCTGAGGCAGTACAGACACCATGCTGCCAGTTGTCATAAATCCACCTTCCATGTTAATGCCACTCTCTTTGTCACGAAGAATTTCCATCATTATTTCAGAAGTGATAGATCCTATTCAAGATACAATAATTTAGCCACAGAGCTACTTATAATACCAACTGAATTACATGTTCCCTACAACTGGCTGCTTTTTCCTTTAATAGGCAATGCCAGTTTTAGTTTGTCTGTGTTGGCAGGGGCAAAAAAATCATCCTAGTGGCATACCTTAATAGGGGAATACACCTGTATTGCTTTCCCTAAAGTACTAAAAGGAGTGATAAGAACATTACTTAAAAAAGGGAGAGTAGAAAGACAAATGGTATTTCCCAGAAAGGTAGATTACTTAGGGCTAGCAAATGGTCTTCACAAAGTAACTTCTCAGATAAAAACTAGTAGCATGAATTAAATGCTGAACTTTGAGCAGTCCGTGGAAGTTAAGATAAATCATTATAATGCTGGTTGGTATTTGAACAGAGTTAATACCACTATGTTGCTTTGAAATTATAAAAATAAAAACAGCTGTGCATGGATTTTGTGTGAAACTTGGAAAATGAAACACCAAGACTGCCATGTTTTGCTGGGTGGCTTTTTTTTAAAATTTTCATCCTCTTCAATGATGTACTGGAGTGGCATTAAATTTTATGCTCAGAAACTACAATAGTACATCCATTTGTTGAGAAGTCTTAATCAGCAGCCTGTGTGAGGTATAGTGCCAAGTATCTATGAAAAAAACCTGCTCAGGAGGAACAAAACCCCTTCCACATATGCCTGTTCAGGTGATATCACTGTTGCTGTATAGTGTATGCTGAAGCTTAGATACTGGCACAGTATCACTGAACCATCCAATATTCTAGCAGGCAGCACTTGCAGAATGGTTTTCTTTTCACATTTGCTGTACCAATAGAGGGTATGCTTATGGCAGAATAACATTAGTTCCCTCACTCTACTTTTTTATTGGAACTTAGCATCTACCACCTCAGTATTTTAGTGTTTCCCTTAGAGTTCTAAATGCTTTTTTTTTTTTTTTTTTAACTGCCTCGCTGTTTCCTCTTAAAATAATTACTCTGCTGCCAAGTCAGATGTCTCCAATATTATTTTTTCATACATGACATAGGTTGCCCTTAGACAGGCATGCAGCATTACATTTCAGCAAGAATACACTCTTTAAGTATTCCTACAGTTTCCTGAGAAGGTCAGAGAATTAAAGAAATCAGCAAGCTAGATGAATCGAAGAAATTAACAGAAGCAATGGTCATTTTGTCAGCTACAACTTGGCAACCCCTCCAGCACGGAAGAAGGTACTGCATATTTTCCACTGGACTTTATTGTTTTGTATGCCTGAAATACATTTCTTATTTTTGAAATATAGATACTATTTCTCTAAAAATGACCCTCACATAGTAGGCAGCTTGAAAAAACCCCACAACTGTAATGCCGCTGAGTGAAAAAGCAGGGAAGGATAGATGAAGAAACTAGTGATTTTACTGGTGCTGTAAACCAAATAGCTTTTAGTTAGGGCACCTATTTAAAATAAATCTAAACAAAGTGAACCATATGAGGCTGATAACCTGAACACCTAGTGGGATTTTTAAAATGGCTCAGGTAAATGCCTGAAAATGGGGATTTAGAATGAAAACACAGATACAATCTCAGCATTGTTATAATACAAGTAAATACAGGTATTATGAAAATGCTTTCAGTATTCAGAACCTGCAATTCCTAAAATGAATGCAGGATTTACATGATCACTAGAGCAAGACAGCAAAAGTAATTCACTCTGATGCATTAACTAAATGCTAAACCTGGTCTGGCAGAGTTCAGCCAAATAAATAAAAGAAACAAAGAGGTGCAATGTAATCTTGATTCAGATTAATTACTTCAAATGAGCATAGCTTTGAATACAGCTACAGCAAAAACCTAGATGGATGCAGTTAGAAGAGAATTAATAGGTTCTTTCTTTAGAAATTTGAAAACTGAGTGTATGAGTTAGTGACTGCTTAGAGTACAGAAAATTAGTTTGTTCTGCTGTTGGTGTGTTTTAGTAGACTACACAAATTTAGAGTAGCCATTACAAGGCAACTACAAAGATTTAAAAATCAATGTCAAAAATAAATGCAAGGTATGTATCTGAATGCTGTGCTGTTGTCTTATATAAATGGTACATGAATGAAGCTGTTCATAAGGTTCTTTGTGGCTGCAAACTGCTGGGAATCTGTTTTAGCCTCTAGGTTTTTTCTTTAGCAGTACAGTAATAATACGTAGCCTATCAAAATGCTTCAGAACAGGTCTTACAGGGCATTTAGTGGTATGTCATAATATGACCTCTCAGGATTGTTACTGTAGCTCTCTGTGTTTGATATTTGACCCTTGTTATAATTTTTCCTCCTCAATAAATTAGCAAAAAAAGAATAGAAACTTCCAAGTTCAGCACTTCTCTGTTAGGCAAAAAATTATTCTAGTAAGTTCTGGTTCACCAAGTCATGTGAATGATTGCCTGCATCAGATGTATAATCATTTATGATTTAAATTAATGTAGCTCACTAAATACGTTGCATATCTTCAAAAAAAATTTAAAAGGATACCTTTGTGTTTGTTCAGAAGTTTATAGCCTTCACAGTATCGGCCTCCAGATGTGGTCATCCTGGCAGTATTGACATAGGAATACGTGGCAGCAAAATCAAATTCCTTTTTCCCATCCCACCAGCCATTCCTTTTGGCATATTCCTTCAATTCTGGGTGTTCTCTGTCAATCTTAGTTGTGATAGAGAGCTGGTTGGAAATATTCCGTACACTTTCTGTTTGTAAGTTGCGGAAAGAATTGTTTTAATACATTGAATGATTTTTCTTGGTATTTTGTTTACAATTAGCTTAGTAAAGGAAATTAGTACTGAAGAGTTTCCTACAAGGTCAGTGAGTTTGGTGGTTTATTTTTGGCCCTCTCTCTCCAGCTAGAAGTATTATTCTGATTGAATTTTCACCGCCACTAACTTCTGACTCGTTTGCTTCTATTGCCAACACTGTGTTTCAGGTTCTGTCCTGATAATTCCCACCTTTACATTCTTCTTCTGAGATCTCCAAAGATTGAGCTTGTTCTCCTAACTCCACTAGAAGAATCAGCCACTTTAGGGCCCAGTACATCAATCCTGCCCCCCAATGAAATTGTCATGGGTTGCTGCCATCCTTAAGACCACACATACTGCTGTCATTCTCACGCTGACTTTCTTGCTGTTCTCTATTTTCCAAGTGCAGGAGTGGTTATCTCTGGCTCTGAAAAGGCTGCTGTCACTCAGCTCCTCTGACAAACTGCCAGCTACTCCACACTCATGCCCTAGGAAGCAACTCCTGTTGCTTACAGTCACATGTATGCAGCTCGAGGTTAGTTTGATGCCTAAATGAAAGGGTAAATGAAAACTGGGGAACTACAAGTGGTCATTTCATTTGAAGTGTTTAGAATGAAGAGCATCATCCATACCTTCTACTTTTTCTGCTGCCCAGTATTTTCCTGATGTCTCCAGCACCCATGCTTCCTTTCTGTCAGCTATCAGAAAACTGTTGTGGTATGTAAATGCCATGTGGCTCTCCATACAGTTTCCTCCCTGTCCATATTTTTCCAGCAAATCAACTATGACATTAAGAGCCTTTTCAGCTGTGTCTGCTCTCTCAAGTCCAAGCCTAAGACAAAAGGAAAATGTTATTTTTGGAACTATGAACTCCACATAGAACTATTCAGCCTGAGTATTCAAATTGACCTGGAATTATATTTCTATATGTAGTTGCCTGTTGTATGATCTGGTAAGAGTCAAATAAAGGGCTTCTTTGAAGTGGATCCTCTATGTACTTGACATGGGGAAAAACACCAAATGGAAATACAGAAAGGCAAGGAGGCTGATCCTACAAAATGCTTACAAGTCCTGTGCAGGTATTGGACGGGGGGAAACTGTACCAAAAGAATTGACTGACTGCTGTAGGTTAATGAAACCATAGGGTTTCATATGGCCAGGCACCCATAGGGTAGGAACATGAACTTGTTATTTACATGGAAATAGGCAGCTGAGACTGAAACTTAAAAATATGTGTGTGAAAGATGAGGGAATAGGAAAGGGGTACAGACCCTAGGAAAAGGCCCAAACAGTAGTGCCTGAAGTCCACCTGTGCTCTTGAAAGTCTTGTTTCAGTTTAGTGTAAATTTTATAGAAAGAAAAACGTTTGCTAATTTCTTTGACAGATTTTTGTCTAGTGCCTGATACTTCTCATGGGCTCCTGGCAGAAATCTAGTGCTTGTGCCAAGAAATACTTATTTTTAACCGTGGCTAGAGCAGTCTTCTGAAAGTGAAAGTACTATTTTCCCGTATGACTCAAACCTCATGTTTCCACGTAAATTTCAAACCCGGTACTATTTACCANAAAAAGCCTATACACACACCTTACAAGGTCCATGCCGAGGAGAGCCTCCCCATCGCAGACCTCTTCCCTGCCCCACACCGCCTCGTTGCCGATGCACACGCCGTGCTCGTTGGCGCCCATCTCCGCCCCCCAGAGCCAGGAGGGGCGGCTCAGGACCACGGCGTGCGTCCTCTCCACCTGCTCGATGCTGATGTAGGTGCACTGCAAGAGGTCAGAGCACACATCGAGTCACCGTGCCCGAATCGCGGGCTAAGCACGCAGACA
>VZTR01013440.1:81233-105066 GCA_013400775.1 Chaetops frenatus | reverse complement strand
GTGTGCGCGCCGGCCGGGAAGTGCACGTCCTCCTGCACCTCGTCCGCCGGCCGGTCCGAGTTCTTCCCGAACACCACGCGGCCCCCGGGCGCGGCGGGCGGCAGCGCCACGAAGGTGTCGCAGGAGCGGGGCGGCGGCCGAGGGAACATGCTGAGGGCTGAGGGCTGCGCGGGCCAGGCGCGGACAGCGGCAACAGCGGCGCGGGGCGGGGCCGGCGGCGCCCGCGGAAGGCCCGCCCGCCGACCCGGAAGGCCCGGCTGAGGCGGACCCGGAGCGACTCCGTCACTGTCACTGTGCCTGTGCCTGTGCCTGTGCCTGGCCGTACAGGGTCCGGCGGCTCTCCCACCGCCGCCGCCGCCATGGGGAAGTCGTTCGCCAACTTCATGTGCAAGAAGGATTTTCACCCCGCCTCTAAGTCCAACATCAAAAAGGTGAGGGGGGCTCGGGGGGGACGGGCTGCCGCTACCGCAGCGGCCCGAGCAGTGCTCCTCGCCTTCCTGGGGTGGCACCGGCGCTGGGGCAAAGAGGAAAGAGGCGGCAGGAAAAGTAGTTAAGAAATACTTGAAGCTTCGGGTTTTGTTGTTCCCAGGTGTGTATGACTGTCGCATTTTCCTGGGCTAGGCTTTTCAACACCTGATTCTCAGGATAAACAGGCACTGTACACCGCCCGGGGAAACCCCACCGGGTACGGTGTGCCCATGTTTTCCCAGTATTTCATACCTGCCTCGAGCTGGTTCCAGGTGTCCTCCCCAGAACTGTCCCCGTGCCAGGAAGCCCCGAGGAGACCTGGGGCTTGGGCTCTGTGGAGACTTCGCCGAGGAAGGGTCACTACAGGGAAGTCAGTGGCACTCGCAGAGTGTTTTCTGTGCCTACTTTTCCTTTTGAGCTACCAATTTTTCTGCCCTCTTTTCAATGAGTAAATGTTGTTGGAACTGTGAGTTTCTCAGAATTACTGCTGTGGGAATTTAATTTGTTAAAGTACTGGATGAAAATAATGTATTTTATGCGATTAGAATGGTGATCATCCCTCGTTAAGCACTTTCAATTGAGTAAGCCAATTTTTTTTCAACAGTTTTTGTATTTAGACAGAAGCTTAATTATTTTAACTAGGTATGGATGGCAGAACAGAAAATCTCGTATGATAAGAAGAAACAAGAAGAATTAATGCAACAGTATCTGAAAGAACAGGAATCCTATGATAATAGGTGAGAATTGGTTTGAGATCACACACTTCTTCCTCCTGTCTTGTTTTCGTGGTAGTGAAGGTGATGCTGCTGTGAGCAATTTGAAGTACTGTCTCCCATTGACTGCAGTAGCAGGAGAGGACAGTGACGTCTAAGTGATTAAGTGATGTCTGATTACCAGAAGTCACAAGAACTTCTTTAAAGTGATTTTTGCCTGTCTTCTAATTAATTTCAAAATATTCTGTTTCACAGAACAGTAGGTAACCTTGTATGATAATACATTTGTATCACACGGATAACTCTGGACTTGTTACATTTCAGTTGAGATTGAAATGTGTGAGTTTTGGTACACAATGGAGCATGCAAAAACATTGACTGGTGTCTCAGGTTTTTTTATGCTCACATTTTGTTACTCCCATTAACAAATGAAAAAGTGCTAGTTATCACGACAGTTTCATACTGCACTTTTTTTTTCTTTTTTTTCTTTTTTTGTGAATGTTACCAATGTGACTGTTTTGTGTGTAACACCTCAAACTGCCTTTTTTATTTAGGTTGCTTATGGGTGATGAACGTGTGAAGAATGGTCTTAATTTCATGTATGAGGCCCCACCTGGAGCAAAAAAAGGTATTGCAATTTCTTGATTGTGGGCAGACCTTCTGAAGAAATAAACACAATGTATTTTATTTTAAAATAGTATGTTCATAGTGAGGTAAGGATAGGAGGTCTGATTTTTTAATTCTTTCTGTGGGAATATAAAGACATAGATATATATAGATAGATATATGGAGAGATTATAGATATAGTATGTAATAATTTTGATCTCACAAAACTTCAGTTTCTTTCTAAGAGAATGGTTGGGGTTTTTTTAAGCAACAGTTCAATGTGAAGGGGAAAACCAAATAAAATATCTTTCCAGGAAACAGCATAAGTTCTGTCCTCGAGCAAGGGCGTTTCTTTAGCCAATTATAAAGCCATTGGATGAGGAGGACTTGACCTTACCAAGGCAATGACTCAGATCACACAAACCTGTATTTTGGCCTGCTCTCCTTTACAGAAATAGCAGGTTGCTTTTGTTTAAAAGTTATGCACATAATTCAGCTTGATGCTTGTCAAACATAGGAAATAGCTGAGCAAGAAATGATCAGAAGTTATAAAAAACTGAAATTCAGTAGTCAAAAGGGCTGCCTGACCTATGTCTGGTGAGTCTATGATTGTTTAGTAGTGTCATAAATGGAAGTTTCTAAGTGCCTGTTGAACACTTGTATCAATCATTTAATTTTAGCAAGATCTGGATGTAAGTGCAGAACTAAGAAAATAGATTCCCTCTAAGGGAAAACATGTTCGCTTTAAAATGCATCTTTCCCATTTGCATGAAATCACTTGGAAATGCTTGGATGGACTGATTTGTGTAGACCAAATTTTGCAATTATTTGACTTTAGAAGCTCTAATAGTAATCTCTTAAGTTTAGAGGAAATGCTAGTTCAAAGTAGCATTTTGATCGATAAATAATCGATATTTTTATTGATTGATATTGATAAACTTATTTTTTAAAATATTTTTAAAGTAAGTGTTTTTGCTACTCTTGCAAAAACTGTTTGAAGTTTTTTATTTGTGTAACAAATAAATAGTTTTAGACAGTGATTCTGGATTTACAGGATTTATAGTTACATACTAGAGGCTGGTTATTTGTAAGTGCACTCTATTTAAATAAAGCTACTTCCTGAGTATTTGCACTGTTGATTAGCATAAATCATAAAATGTTTTGTCTTTCGCTTAGGGGGGGATACCATCTGCAATTTACATATATAATTAATGTATTGTTTCTTTTCTTTGCATGCTTTCTGAAAATTCAAAGAGGAAACAAAAGAGGTATTTCATTACATCATTTCTTTAAGTTTTCTTCTTGCTTACTTAAAACATATTCTAAAAATCTTCAAACTTACAATGTTTTCTGTTTTATAGCAAGAAGGAGAGACTGAATACAAATTTGAATGGCAAAAAGTTGCCCCTCGAGAAAAGTAAGATATATGGATTTTTTCATATACTTTTCTTCTTTTCCCTTTTTTTTCCTCCTTTTTTCCCTGTCTTATTTTTGAGCAGGTCACTTGTGTGATCTTGTCATGTCCTGACACTTAATTAGTAAAACTTACAAACCTGGAACTATTTACTTGCTGAGCTTTATTTTTGTTTGATTTTTAAATCCGTATTTGAAAACACATTAAAAACAATGTTTATAAGAATTATACCTCTGAAATGGGTACACACTTAACAACAAAAGGTAGTTTTGTATATGATGTTTTTAAAATATAGTGAATTGAGTATTTGTTTTCTTTTGTGTTTGTGTAACAGATATGCTAAGGATGATATGAATATCAGAGATCAGCCATTTGGTATCCAGGCAAGTTACATAAATTTCACTCTGTGGATGTCTGGGATGTATTTCAAATGTCTAATTGCAGAACATTCACATGGACTCTCTTAATTTTATCATGTCTTTTCAGTGAGTTTAAAAGCTTCTCTTATGCCTAATGACTCAGATATTTCTGCAAACGTTAGGCTGTGTTGTTGACTAAATTGTGTCAATTGGCTTTGTTGCCTTTAGGTGCGGAATGTGAGATGTATTAAATGCCACAAGTGGGGTCATATAAACACTGATCGAGAATGTCCCTTATTTGGCCTTTCTGGAATCAATGCAAGTTCAGTCTCCAGTGATGGTTCAGGTAGGCAGTGAATGGTTTTTAAAGGTTCTGCTTAGACATGTGGGGGGAGCTCATCATGCTTAATTTTAGAAGGTTTAAGTTTATCGTATTTCAGAGAGCTGATGAAATCTGGAAAACAGTTAATTCCAAATTTAGGATCCACAATTTTGAGTTAATTATTTCAAATTACAGGGACCTCATTTTCTAATTAGTAACTAATTTTAAAAAAGATTCCATATTGCTTTGATCCTGTCTGTGCCTAGAACTGCAAAGCTGCAATGAGGCTTTAGATCAGAATGACAACATTTGTGCCACCAGAAAAATAAGTGGATTGTCAAAGACTGTCCCAGTTCAAATTTCAGTGAACTTGGATAAGCTGGAATGTATCACTGTATCTTTGTTAATCACTTGGTAAAAAGGAAAGATTTGTGGGTTTTTTAAATATGTAATTGTGTAAGTGGTCAAGCAGTTGAAACCTAGATTTCCAAATGCCTGTCTTCCTTTCATCTGGTTTCTTCTTGCTTCTAGAACTGCAAATTTTTTTTTTTTTTGTATTAGCTCACCTGTTACTTGCAATCACACAGCAGTTAGTGCTAGATTAGGTTTGAAGAAGTGGGTATAAACATTCAAATAAAATAATTCTTTCATATACAGTGCTTTTTTTTCTGTGGGTTGACCCAAGTTTGTAATGCTTTTAGGTTTCTTAAAATTGGGGCATCTTAAAGAAATACCAGGTAGCGTGGATGAGTCTTTACTCTTGCTGTACTGTGCTTTAAAGTCAAGTATTGTGTCCTGGGTTTTGCAGAGGTACCATTACACTTGCACATTTGATGACTCGTGCTTTTCTTCTGTCTTCCTTCACGTTATCTATTTTATGTAGCAGCTCCTGGTTTTGTTACATATTTAGCCCGCTAAGAATCTGGGTTGTCAGAATTAGGTCACTTAGATACATAGTGTCTTTGGGATGAGGCCTGGAAGAGTTGAGTTGAAGGAAATGGTGCCACTTACTCTCCTGCCTTTCAGGCCATTTTCTGATGATTATGCCATTGTATTACTCATCCTGTAGTTGACTTTTCAGCCTTTCTATTTAATAGGTTATAAAATTAAATCACTTCTTGCATGACTCTTATCTTTGAAAAAAATTATGCTTAGAGCGTTTGTTGGTGGTAGAATTATATTGTGGAGCTCTTGCGTGTCAGAGATGCTTTTGTGCTACAGAACTCACTGTCCACACCTCAGTTCAAATGATGTGAGTAAATTTTAGGGGTGTTTGGTTGAGAATGCCGAAAATATTTGTATGTGCTTGCACAAACCTGAATATGCATTCCTTATTATTCATTGCAGTGTAGTTCAGACACTCTGCAGTGTCAGTAGAAGAATAACTGCTTGTTTCAAACCTAACTGAACTAACTGTCTAGGTGTAGGCAATGTTTGACTGCTGTGGGTGTTTCCCACTTGAAAAGATGTCCCCCAAATGGCTTTTCAAACGATTTTTCTAAGCCTAAAGAGAGCATTTAGCATATATGATGAATTTTGCATGAAGGAAAGTGGTGTAAAATACTTACATGTTCTCAGACTGTGCCAGTGCCCTCTCATTTTCAACTCTGGAACTTAGAAGACAGTGTGCTATGCTGAGCTTAGACTCTTGTAGGCTGAGGAAGGATTTTTAGGGAGTAGGGGTGGGCGACAGATCAGGATTTGTATATATAATTTGTAAGACACTGTTCTTGGATTTGAATAGTCAGCTGAAATGATATTGCTACTTTCTCTTTCTTCCAGGGAAACTATGTAAAAACACTGTAGGTAAAGCTTAAAGCTCTTGATTTAATAGCAAATACAAGGCTTACAGAAAGTTGTAATATTGATTACAACATCATCTAAAAGGTTGTCTGATTTTTCTAGCCTCAGGAATACAATCCTTTCATCAACTTCTCTAGAACTTCATCTGATTTAATAACAAAGTAAATTACACTCCTTGTGTAAATGAAGCACTACAGTTAAGTGTCGGCACAAATTCTTAAATTCACTGCTTAAGACTCATAATTCATCCACATGGTATGTTAAAGCTTATGTCACATATTTAAAAAAAAAAGGTGTGGGTTTGTTTGTTTGACTGGTTGTGTTTTTTGGGTGGGTTTGTTTGTTTGTTTGTGGGGTTTTTTTTGTTTTTTTTTTTGTTTGTGGTTTGTTTTTTTTTAAACCCTGACAGCAGTCCTGTGTTGGCTGGGATGGGAGTAAGTAATTACTTTGCATTGCTGAGAGTTCTGCCCAGTGGTTACAATCCTGCAGATCTGCAGTTAGCTGTTTCCATCCCCAAGAAGCTTCTGTTGCTCTGAGCAATGCATCTCCTTTCTTCCTGCTTCTCTTCATCAGTAATGGCATGCACTCCTAAGCTGCTTTCTAGACTAAATTCCTGATTATTTTTTATTGCTTAATAGTACTGCAAAAATTTCCATTGCCACACTGTTCTTTAGACTGTCTAGAACTCCAGAAAATACTGCTTTGGAAGAGACTTTTTATAAGATCATCATTTTATGAAACCATTCTGTATTTTGTGAACTTATGATTAGGTTTTAAAAAATCACTTGCACTTGAAACAAGTTGAATTGCACATTAATTGCTTCCCAGGCACCCGATCCTGCATGTGTGTCACAAGTGTCTCCTCGTGCTTAAAAAGCTGGTAAAAAACATGTAAATAGTCCACAGTTTTCATTTATCATGCTTGTCAGCACCAGGAAAAAAAAATTACAAAACTACCTGGCTTCTAAGGTCGGGTAAAGTTTGTTCACTTTTTCTGAAGTTGTTTGTTCATTTCTAAAGTGTAGAGGTTAAAATACATGCCTCTGAACAGAGCAGTGAATAGGGATTTCAAGGATAGGCAGTGATTACTGGTCTGGAATGTGTATTAAACTTATTTGACCAAGCTTTTTAATAACTTAGTGTGTAAAAATACGTTTGCAATGAACTTTCGAAGAATTGAAAAATGTTGGGCTAAATTATTAGAGCATATAGTACTTTCAAAGGTCAGGAAGTATTGCCTTATTTAGAAAGTAGTTGCAAACTTCTTTATAGCTTGTGTTTCAGGAAATTGAAATATAAATATTGTGTCTTAGATGATAGGGTACAGCTGAGAAATACAGATATAAAGAGGAAGAAAGGTGAAATCGATAAAATTTTACTGCAGTAGTCAATGTACAAGGATTCCAATTAGTTTATGAAATTAATTGTATTAGAAAGACCAAATTTAAGTTCTAAACAACTGATTCTTTTTTTTAACAGCAGACCTTTGGAATTTTTTTATAGTCTTTGGAAAGAGCTCTCTTGCTTTGAAGTTACTTGGTGGTGCTTCATATCTTCTGATTTATAATCTTTTCATGCTAATAGAAGTCGATCTTACATCCTTCTCATGCAAATTGAATGGAATCATTTTTTTAGACAGTGCATAGTAGTTACCCTAGCTAAATTTAGGTTGGAATTCTTCAAACTTTGCAGATTCTCTCCCTTGCTAGAGCACACCATGCATCAGCACATGGTCTGTGTGCTGCTGAGGATCCTGGCTGGTGATGAATCTCTGCCCAGTCAGTGGGTGGGAACACTGGGCTTCATGGTTCTGAATCTGGTATGCTAAGGACACTGGCATCACTAATTTCTGCAAAAGTAGGTTTTGAAAAATGGGCTGGCTTCCCTGTCAAAGTCTTGATACGAGATAGCAGGCCTTGATACAAGTTCGGTTTGTGTTTTGTTCTAATTTTCCCTGCTTCAGAAAGAGTGAACCAAAATGTCTTGTTTGGACTCAGACTACTTTTTCAGCATAAGAGGAAATGTTTGGCCACAAATAAATGAAACTGAAACTTGTGTCTGATTTAGGTGACTTATCCAAAGGAAAAAGAAGAGTTATTGAGATTTTTCCCCCCCCTCACATCATATCCAGTATAGGCTTTTTCTTTTCCATAAATTTTACAAGCTGTGATTCTGTCATTTCAGCAGAATTGCTGTCTTTTCATGTGGTGTGAAGACTATGTTGTAATGTTCCTCTTGACACATAGTACTGGTTGGCAATTGCTCTTTTGGATTTGGTGTTGAATATCTCAAAAGATATCTGTGCAAAGACCAGTCACAGCCTTCAGTTTCCTCCAGTGAAACCGCTGCAGGGCAGAGGGTCTGTGGCACAGAACTGTCTGTGTTCTGCTGTCTTTCAAGATCTGACATACACTACAGTGCTTCAGTAAACAAATGTAGTTACAATCAGTACCTTAACTTGGGCATGGTGTCTTGGTTATTTTGCTTCTGGGTCCATTTTACTAATCTAGCTGGTAATTCATAGAAAAAAAAATAATAATCTTACCATTAAAAAAGCACCTATTGAATAATATCTCACCAGTGAATAGAGATTATTTTTGCAATAAGGCAATTTCAGTGGATGTGGTTATCATGGGATAATCACACCCCTGGGGTACAGCCTTGTCTGTAATCTCCCAGGAGTGTAATTATTGCATGATAACTGCACCGCCTGGTGTTGCATTATTTCCATTATGAAATTCTTAGTTTTAGATATAAAGTAACTTACTTTGATCACTGGAAACTGCAAAGTAGTGTTAGAATGTTCCAGCTGAGAGGCTTACGGAGACCAACTTAGAAGATTTACTTCTCCTTTACTAAGGTAAATTAGGCAATCAAAATGCTTCTTTGGACTAAACTGATTTACAGGGTATTTTACTGGTAAAATCCTAACTTTCAAAGTTCACACAAGATTAAAATAGCAGTTGTGTTTCTGACTTTACATGCCACTGGGCATATATGCATGTAGAAAATATGGAATGCATAGCAGCAAAAAAACCAGCTCGCTAACATCTCAAAGTTTGCCTGTTTTTACAATCCTTTCTTATCATTAACCAACGGCATCTCTTGGGGTTTGTGAGGTTTTTTTGTGAATCCTGAAAAGCCACTGACTTGATTGGAACAGAGATCATAAGGTCTCCTGTGGAAAATGTTGTGAAATAAAACTGTTATTTCGCTTCAAAATTCCCTGCAACTTTCTTGGTTAGGTGAAGTCAGGTGAATTTTTTTTTTTCTTTCCCCTTTCTCTTTTCCCCTTTCCTTTCCTCAAACAATCTATCCTGTTCAGTGATGGTTTGGGCAGATGGGGGGAGGGATTACTAAAAAGCTATGAAAGCTTGAATGCTTACAGCTTTCATTATATGGTTCTTAGAACAAAGAACCCACTATGGATCTATTCCTTTCTTATGAAGAAAGGTATTACTATCTTAGGAAGTGAGGCTAGTGTCTCAAATTGTACGAATAGCTTAGTTAGAAGTGGGATGGTAAAATTAAAAGAGGTTCTTGCACTCTTGGCCTGTGAAAGCTAAGCCTGGAGAGTGCTGGGCATCCTTCTCTGCTCTGGACTACTTTGCATAGCTTACAGCTGACTGGCTCCATGTGTGATCCGTGCCGTGGAATTACTAGGGAAAAAGTACTGTAAGGTGCTTAGCACGTTGTGGGAAATTCAGGCAAATAAAGGTAAAAGTCTAATGGAGCAACATATATGTATATGTAGTGTCTTATGGTCTACCAAGATAAAGCCACTCTAGGTATGGCTGTGCAGGTGCAGCCTTCTACAGACTCATTAGCCATATCTGGGGTTTGTACCCTCTCTTTTCATCTCCTGAGTGCCCCTAAACTAATTGTGGGTGTTGTTTCCATATGTTTATGACTGTATTCCACTGATCTTAAGCTTTTAGGTGAAATACCTTTCCAGACGAATCATTGAAATTACCTGTCACATGGAGACAGCAAGAAATGAAATCTGTGTTTGTGTTACATTGTGTCTATATCTCACTGCAGCTTCCCAGTGACAAGTACGGTGCCTTTTTTCCCAACAGCGAGAAGTCTGCATTGGACTGGGAATGCAGGGATTTTTTCTAAATGTTCTCTTGAATCTGTAATAACCAAGAAAATGTATTTGAATATGTTAAGTGAATATTTGTATAAATGGTCTTCTGTAGAAAATACAGTGTGTGAAACCTTCCTTTATGATCTGCAGCTGAGACCTTTGATTGTGAACAGTATGAACCTTAACTAAATCTTCATATAGTTTAAGAACTGTCGCGTTTTAAAATAATCATTTATGTTTCAGAAGCCTTGGTATTTGGTGTGAATGCATAAAATACAGATTCTATTAGAAATCTTGTACTTAGCATTTAAGCAATAAATATGGATTCCAATAGCAGTTTGATAATGTTAAATGGTTTTTACTACTCCAGAAAAGGAAAAGGGAAACTCAGGTTTCTCTGAAATACCGTATCACAAAAGCATGGCAAATTACACCAAAATTCTGTGCTAAAGTGTTAAATACAGTTAAACTGCAGGCCTTCTGAAGAAGAGCTAATTAAAGCCAGAGGTTTTAGTCATTGGTTTCTCTCAATGCCAACTGCAGCAGTTGCTTTGAAGTGTAAATATGGTCTGAATGCACTCACCTCTGAAATAGATGGAAAAATTATCAGTAAAAGATGATTGATTCTGAATTAGTGGAGGCAGCATAAGTTTACTGTGTGTCATGATCACGTAATTTTGATAATAGTTCTTTGTCCTTTAGATAAAGTAAGTGTCTACTCTCATCTCTGTTACAACCTCAGTAAAAGTTCATGGACTATGGAGTAGGATTGAGCTCAGTCTGTAATTTTTTTCCATTTTTGCTCAATTTCCTTTTAAGCCATATTAACAAAAGCCATAGAAAACTCGGTGGACAGAACAAGAAAGTATATGGATGTATTGACAAAACTGTCTATTCTAATTTTAAAGTTAGTTTTTCTTTTAAAGTAAAACTTGAAAAGCATTGTATCATATGTCTTTGCTACCACCTAGAAAAGGCAGCATTCTGCATTCAGAGTATTTGTATCCTTCATGTGGTTGTGTGCTAGACTGAAACCCACCAGCAGAATGTTTTCTAAAGCCTAGCTAATTCAAAACAGGTGTTTTTGTACTCCCTAGGTATTTATTTATCTACTTTTCCAGAGCAAAGCATGGCTTAAGTACCACTGTTGTGTAGAAAACCAAATAAATTTCAGTTTGGAGGAGCTATGGCTTCATGTGGTCCAAGCTGCATATAAGAAAGGATGAAAACAACATGCTTTAGGCCTACTTTGTTAACAAAATGTGTAGCAATAAAGGAGAAGCCTTGAGAGTATCTTGCCCTTGATTAATAAATTAAGTTTTAAGCATGGTAGCATGGAGTTTAGGGACCGTGACATATACTGTCAAATTGATAGCAGATAAACGTGTGCTATGTTTACATTTATGTTCGTGTAAATTACCTCTCTCTTACCAAGACAGGAGTAGTGTGATGGTGATGTTTTTAGATTAAAATGATCACGTTTGTAAACTGAAAGATATCCCATGCTAGAACACACTCTCAGAAGGGGAGAAAAGCCTGTTCTAAAGGCCATATTCTAAAGGCCATCTGTTTTGATGATACACAGAATAAGCATTAATTAAAATAAAGGTAAATAGTTGCAGTTAAAATGACACCATGAAGAATCTACTTTTTCCTGTATTTTCTACAATTTTCCAGTAATTTTTATGCAGTGTACCCTATTTAATTTTGTAACAATATGTAGAATACATAACAAAACATATATACAACTTTAAATATAGTATAGTTTTGCAACTGCAGCAACAATGTAAGTACAACTGGTTACTGTAATTTCCCCTGCCAAAGATGGCAATAATTGTTACAGTGTTACTGTTTCTTATGTCTTTGTTTTCCATTTATATTCCACAATAAAAATCCATTTAAAACTTGATTGATTGTAAAGAATAATTCAGTTTGCTTATCTGCACTGGTGACAGTAGTGAAAGCTTTTATCAGTAAATTGGGCAAATACTGTCAAGACTATGCATCATGAGTGGGTGGAAGTAAAACTGCTATTTTGGTGATACTGGCAAACATAACATTATGGTCTGTCCTCACTGCCACTGAGGCTGTTGCAGAAAAAGTGGTATTTAATCACAGTTGTTATGAAAAGATGTTTTAGCATACTTTTCCCTCATATTGAGTAATTAGAAAAATGTGCTTTACACGTTGCCTGCTAGATGGTGTATTACAGCTGGCCTTGCTCTCCTAAGGGTGCCCATGCCCCCCAGAGAAAACATTCTGGCAACAATATTTTGTTACATGCACTATGCATTTAAAGCTTCAAGAGAAGTACAGACAGAACAGAAAATTAATTGCAGCTATAGATGTCTCTGGTTTCTGGACAGGAGTGGGGTGGGAGAGCTTGCTCTAAGGTAGACACTTAAGTAATTGAAATCCAGAAATGTATTCCCCTCCTGATGGTTTAATAGAAGCAGAACTGATTCTGTTAAATTAATCTCAGTTGTGTGATGAGAAATTGGAGTGTTCTTTGTTCTAAAAAAGCAAATTTACAATATGTTATAGAAATCCTAATATGATATTCTTCTGCAATCCCTTGTAATTATGTCATATATGCCTGAGAAGAAAATCTATTTACATCTCTTCTGTTTATTTAATTGTACAAGTATGATAAAGATGCCCCAAAAGCTGTCAAGCTAAGGTTGTACTTGGGTAGTGCTTTGTGAAGACTTAAATCCTTCTTTTCATACTTTATTGAAAGTTTTGAGTTTCTAGATTTTGTGCCCCAACTCTTTGAGTCAACTGAGCTGTCTGAATTGTATCCTTAAATAGTGTCTTATGAATGATAATAGCCACAAAAAGAATTTTTTTTAAATCCTTTGGTGGGTCTTCAACTATGGAGAATTTTTTGTGCAAGCCCTTAATATAATTTTAAGTACCTGTAACTACAGAAAATATAAGAAGTTGTCAGTTGTCTTAATGCATAAAAATAAATGTCATATTCATAAGCAGTTAATTACACTATATGACAAAAAGTTCTTCCAAGACTATGAATTAATTTTAAAGCAGATAAATGTTTTAGTGTTAGCCAAGTGGCATCTGGGAAAGTTTTAAAGATTTTTTTTTTCCTATCAAAATGCAAATTTCAGAAAATAACCTTGACAATCATATTCAAAAATAGCAAGGTATTGTATTTGACTTGTTTCAGGAAGAATAAGAAACAGATGATGAAACACTGTAACTTTGAACTTATTTTTAGTTTGCTTGAAAGAATGCTGAGAGACTAGTTGTCAGAAGTTGTAGCAATCAGCTATTTTTATAGGATTCCTGTATCTAAAGTTGTGCCAGCTCATGGTATAATATCTCTAGATGTTTTCACCTGCATGAGCTCACAGATGTAGGCTGTCTTCTTCACAGGCTGTCTCACAAGCCTATACAAGGAGATTGATTTTCATAGCACAGAAAGGATTTTTGCTCCTGATGTAGGAGTGACTCTTTGCGAGTTGATGGGTGTTGTTCAGGAATAATAAGCCATCATCATAGCCAAAGATTTTAGCCAACTGAGAGCCTCTCAGTTCAGTCTTATCATGTGTTTTACAGCTGATGCCCCAGCTAGAGCATAGGGCTGCCAGGTATACCTAGTTCTGCTTTCTCTGGCAGTTTTGCAGGGTGAATATACATGTGTGGTCATAAGCCAAAAGCAGGCTGAAAAGATTTACCACTTTGGGTCAGCAGGCAACCTGGTGGCATCAAGGTTTAAGCTTTAACTGCTTAATAGGGAAGCCAAGGACACTTCTGAGAAGTTCCTTTTTTCAAATCTCTGTTAAGTGAAGTTCAATTTTTAGGGTTTCTTTTACAGGTTTTGTCTCTGTCATTACCAGGAGAAATCCCCTATTTAATTTTATAGTGTGGAAATGAGAATGTGATCATTTACTCACAGATTTAGGCATCTTTTAAGACTCTGTGAAAAAGCATCTCAAAAGGAAGTATGTTACAAACCTCAATGCTGTCATGTAAAATAGCTGTGCCAAGGAATCCTGAGAGACCTCAACCTGTCACTGATACTTCAAAGAAAATCAGATCTGCTTATCAACATCATTAAAATATAAATTGAAAGCAGTCTGTTAAGGTATGGTTGGGAGAAGAAAGTCACCAAGCATTTGATTCCTTAGATTCCAAGCAAAGGAGTTTTATTACGAGAATAAACATTTTCTTGATTCTTGTTCAGTTGCAGAAAGTAGATAACAAAAGAGGTTTGCAATTAAGCTGTGCAGCCATTGTCAAATATGATGTCTTAATTGAACTTAACAGCCTGGACTTGTAACCAGGTAGAATAGAGTCTCTTTCCCAGATCAGAGATTGTTTTCTCCCTACTGTGTCCCTACAGCTGTCTTACTGTCATTGGGCAGCAGAACTTCTGAGAGGCTCAGTGGCATCATTGTTCAAAAAGAGGTGTAAGAAGGTTCATCTGTTTCACCCTCTCAAAAATGTTTTTCAAACTGCAAAGATGCCATACTGCAAGGCAGTGTCTCCCATAATCAACCACTCTGGACAGCTGCTCATGTCATGCCTGGCTGGGGTCTGCACACAGAAGGGTTGTGAAATAGGATTGTTTTGACTCTACTCCCATTTATGGGGTTGGTTTATTTTCTGAATCTCATTTCCCAGTGTTTTCTAAAACCTTTAGTTACAGTAAAAATAATGTATTTAATAAAGCTTCTTGGAGATTCTTGCATCTCCTCACAAGCTAGGCTGAACCTAAATTACAGTTTCCCTCACAATTGTAGGGAGACCAAAACAGGAATAATTTATTTCATAAACCACTTTAGTCTCAAGTTTCTGTGGGTGCATTTGATGCAGGTTGTATGCATCCACAAAACAGTAATAACAGTAGTTTGGTAACTGTCCTTATCATGGTAATACTGTGTTGCAACTAAAATACTGTAGGTGGAGCTATGAATTTGAATTTCTCTTTGACATCATTAATATACAAGGAAACAGATGCACAAAAATCAATAGTGTTGTGCATTCATTACAAGCTTTTTCTTAAAAAAGAAGAAATTATTTTGATTGTCTCTTTCCAGTGTTATGCACAAAGAATGCTGAAAAGGTTTGTTTCTGGAAAATAATTTTGAATTGTGCTTTTGAAGGTCAGTATGCCTTCATGTCTCTCTGGTCTCAATTCTGACCTTAGTCCTTATAGGGAACCACAAAGTTAGTGCTTCTGTCTTGGTTCTTTAGCAAGTCTCCTGTATAGATTTGGACAAGTTGCATTCCTCTATTTATCTAGTCACACTAAAGAGAATAATTAGGTATCGGATATACACCAACATGTGTACAATGCTGAAACACTGAAGAGGAATACCTAAGAAGTTAGTTAAGTTACTTCATTAGGCAGTATCTCTTTCAATAATAGGAAGGAACTGCATTTGAATAATAGGGGTATTCTAGGCTTGAATTGGTCAAGTGTTTTGGTTTCTTTGGTATGGAGAAATCTTCATGACTCTGTGCCTTGTCTCCATTGGGCTTCCTCATACAGGATTTTTGACTGAATTGTATGGCTGTTTTATATAGACTTTTCAAATCAAGGCCTCTTCTGGTACCAAATTCTGTCAATAGGTGTCTGTCTAATGTTAGCTTCTGTTCCAGCCAGAGTAGATTTCAGCAAGCAGACCAAGGCTTTAAATTTGAAAAATGCAAAAATGTAGACACTGGAGCCTGTATGCATTAATTGTGAGTTTACAATTACACTGTAACACATAGAAAAAGCACTTTCGGAAGAGTACAGGGGGGATGGGAAATAACCCCCTTCTTAAGAAAAATGTAGACTCAAGGGAAGACTAAAAGGTGTCTCATTTGAAAATTCTTTTGCCCAGCAAAATAAGAAACTTGTGAAAAGAAAGTTATTAATGCAGGGGCTCTTTAAACCATTTCCAAAGTTTTGTTTTATTCCTTCGTGCTTTACATATAGGCCTTTTTGTTTCTACAAGGTAATATATTGTACAGAAAAACTAAGAAAAAGGTTACTTTTTTTGAGAAAGTGCTATATTGCTTTCCATATATGTTCTATTAAAAAATCTCACTTTATTTTCCATACTTGTCTGTGTTAAAAATCTGTGAGTTTTGTCAGCCTTCACAACTAAGAAACTGTTAAACCACAAAACAGGATCAGTACATTTCATAGGGCTAATTAATCTTATCATTTACAGTAGTTTACTGAAGTAATAGTAACATGTGCTCCATGCCCTGTTTTACATTCCTTTTAATTTAGATTTACCTTACACAGTTCATTGACAGTAAGGTTAGTGAAGGAACTGGGAAGGAAATTTACTGAAAGTGACCTCACAAGAGAATGAATATTTAGGATGAAGAAAAAGTACCTAATCAGACAAGTACATGACATTATGATGATCACAGGGATTTAATTAAAGTATAAGAGTGAGTTACAGGGTTTGTAAATTATGCAGTCAAGTCTGAATGATATAATACATACCATATTTTACTCCTTGTTAGATTCTTGCCAAGAAACAAATCATATGCCTAATGCTAACCATCTACTGTAATTAAAAATATAGCACGGTTTTTAAGCTAATAAAACCAGAAATCTCTGAGCAGATAACAGTCTAGAGTCTACATATATTTGGCAATCCTTGGAGTAAGTAAGGACATAGATATTTTTCATGTTTATTTATATTCCATATATATTCTTCTAATGTTACTTTTTACATTGAAGCTCAAAAATTTCTGTCATTATGGAAAATGAGTTTCAGTGACATATTAGAGGTGCCTTTTTCCATTGTTTTAAAGGAGAGGAGGCACCTGAGTCTTACTTAATGTGCTTTATTTAGATCTCCTGTGTTTTTTACTATAATAAAAATGTATTACTAGACTTACCTAATATATTGTTTTCAACATGACAAAGTTACATAAGAAAATCCCCTTGTACTTAAAGAAAAATGCAATTATTTTCCATTCTGAATCTTCAGACTGCTGTTTTAGAAAATCATATCTGATTATTTGCTCAGCAGAAGATTATTGAGTTGATTTAGCTGTGATTTTACTTAACAAAGCTTCAACTGAATTCCTACTGTGGAGTCCAAAAAAGGTAGAGAGATATAAATGATACATTCAAACTGTGATTTTTGAGAACAGGGCCATCAATGCACCCCTCGGAGCTAATAGCGGAGATGAGGAACAGTGGGTTTGCACTGAAACAAAATGTACTGGGGAGAAACTTGACCGCAAATGATCCATCACAGGTAATATCTTTTTACCAGTAAGCTGAAAATGTCTGTAAATCTAAATGTGATTGCTTGTGAATTGTTACTTAATGTTTTCAAATATGCATATCCATAGGAAAGCTGAATAGCTATACCAGTAGAAAAATGTCAAAAAACTTACAGTCTTCCAGTTTTGTTTCATGCAGAATGATGAATCATAAATTACTTCTTTTAAAACCACATATAATAAATTATACCCCCCTTCTGGGTGGCTAGAAATTGAATTTTTCATAAAGGGGTGGTTAGGGCTTCTGCTGCATAGTTGTCATGCAATGCTACCCTTTGGATGAAGTTTGAGGCAGTATACACAAATAATTACTGCCAGGAATGCTTTATTTGAAGGGGGTTTTTTACTTGATTCACTATTGTTACGGTTATTATTTCTGGGAGTGAAAATGGTTCAATTGCCTTTACTTAGACTGCACAAAGTATATTACTAATTGAGGTGCTTTAATAAAAGTGTAAAATGAAAGATTAATATACACTCCTTGAAATAACCTTTGTTCATATGGCAGGATAGTCAAACCACTAGCAAAGAGGGGATGACTATAAGCTGGTCTTGAAATCTTCAGTAAATCAACAGTTCATTGTGTTTCCACAGATGAATGTACCTTTGCCTTTAAAAAAAGCTATGTACCCCAAACAACGTAGCATATGGACACTGTTAAATGAATCATGTTGATATCAGTATGTTTGCTGTATGTTAGGTGTGCTGGGGTTTCTTTGTAAGAGCTTTTTAATCTTTATTTCTTTCGTCATACGAGTGTGGCTAAAATTAAACACATCACTGTGGAGAACTGTAGTGTACCAGATGCACATAATTTGAGGAATTCAGGGTCTTCGAAGTAGTTTTGCTTTGCTGATTGGCGTTACTGTATGTAGATTATATGATTACAGTATTTTGCATTGCTAGAAGACTTTGTGCACATTTAAAGACTAATAACACAACAGTGAAGTAGATGTGTTACCCATTTTCCTAATGACTAAACCGAGACAGAAAAGTAATTTGCTTAAATTACTCTGAGTTCGAGCAGGACTAGCATCTTAACTGTTCATCCAAGCGTGATAACAATGGAGTGACTTATCCTGGAGAATCGTGGGCTCCAAAATTGGCTCATTTTTATTAACTATTTCAGAAATGTTTCTTTCCCTGGCAGGGATTTTTTCATATGTTAGTAATAACTCCTGTTGTATAACCCCTACATTATAACACCTACTCAGCTCTGAGAGAGAATGTCGGGGTTTTTCACTTGGTAGTGGGTATTCTGCTCTAACCAAAGTGTCTTAGACTGACTTAGTAATATGAATATATTTGTGTCTATATATTGTGCAAAAATAAGGTATATAGAGGCACCACTTCTAAAACAGAAATCTGAATGAAGATACTATTTTTATATTTAAGAACCTAATGTCTTACTGCATTTTTCTAGGAGTTTGTTACAAGTGAAGGAGATGATGATCCAGAAGTTGAATTTTTAAAATCACTGTCAACGAAACAAAAACAAAAACTTCTAAGGTAGGTAGGTGTGTGTGGTACCTAGTGGAGGGGATATGTATCACCGGCAGTTCTGACTACATCTGTGATTGCCACTGTAGTGCTTTGGTACCATTCAGCACCATCAGTACACAAGAAAATCAGCTTAGTGTAACACTTGACCACACTTGACCACAAATGGCATTATGTAGAATGATTTTTTAATCTGCTTGTTTTATTTTAATATAGTTTTGATGTCTTTGACTGGGGCTCATTTCCAGTTTAACTGGGATACTGAAATACTAATTGGCTCACTAAAGATGCTGTGCTGCTATTTTAAAATATTATTGTGCACTCCATTGTTTACAGTATCTTCTGTGATTAAAGATTCTATGTTCTTGTTCACTGGTTTCAACTTGACAAAGTTTATCTTCTCCCTGTGGCTGAACTGAACCTGACCCTGCACCCCAAGGCCAAGGTTGGCCCAGCTGTACCCTGTGCTTGTGTCAGGGCTTGCAGCTCACTGCTCCCTGCAGGTCTGAGTTAATGAGGTTCCCATGCTTTGCTTTTACCCATGTTGTGTGCCAGGTGACTTAACGGGTTTTTTCTCTCTTAAATTGCAACCTTACCCTGAAATAACCTCAAGATGTATAAGATCAAAAATACTAACTACTGACTGGTAGATTCTATATAGGCATATAGATAAAACAAGCTTTTAGATTAAAAGATGTCACATATATGGGGAGTGGGAGGAGAGGGGGAAGGTGAATGGCTAAGCAGGTACATGAGTAGGTAGGTACATATGGTATTCACATATGTAATAAATAATTCTCTGAAAATAGTCGGCATATTTCATGTTCCTTTTAAGTATGGAATGTGTATGTAGTTAGAGTAATTTAAAATGTTATTTTTGTTTGAACTTCTGCTGGCTCAACACACTGTAATTTTTATAATCCTTCCTATTTTAGAAGTTGAAGTTTAGTAAATATTTGGGTCCTTTAGGCTTTACTAGTGTGAAGGGATTTTTTTTAATACACTGGAAGCAGTTTCACTATTCAGTTGCTGATTTTTTGAGCATAAATACAGAAAGCAAAATAAAAACTACATGAAAGTGGTCAAATAGCAGCAAATGCATGTGCATGATGGAATATTGTATACTTACAGAGAGAAAATGTAAGTTTCTAGTTGTGGAAAAAGAGGATACTGGAAATACTTGTATTATTTGCCTAAAGAACTTGAAGACGTATGTTTTAGTCTCAGTTTTCATCGTTATCAGAAAGTGAATACTAATTGCATTTTTTCATTTTCAAAATACCTTTTTAAAATGCACAAACAAAAGCAGCAATACTGTCCTAAAGTTTCCAGAGCAGCCTGACAAGGGGAAAAAACAGCACTACTGAATCTATTTATTCCTCGTTACAAGGCCCAAATTAACACCTCTTACTTATCTTTTTGAAAATTAAAGAATTAAAAAATTTTATTACTCCTGTTTTGAGGGAGCAGCTGTGGATTACATACTATGGGCAATATCAGGTTAGAAGTTTTAATATTAAACTTTGCTGGAAAAGGAAAATAATTCAATGTGTTTTTATGGAAATTAATGTATTTACTGTGTAGGTCATCAGAAGTAGTGAACTTTAAAAGACAATGACTTTGTAATCTAGTATATCTTGCATGTCTGATTGTGCCATTCTTTTATTTTGAAAATAAAAGGAAGTTGGATCGTCTAGAGAAGAAAAAGAAAAAGAAAGATAGAAAGAAGAAAAAGCAGCAAAAGAAAAAAAGCAAAAGTAAACACAAGAAACATAAGATGAGATCCTCTTCCTCATCCTCCAGTGAGACTTCAGTAAGCAGCAGTGATAGTGAGACTGACAGCAGAGATAAAGCAGCACAAAAGAAGATGGATTCTAAGAAAAGAAAAAAAGACAAGTTTTCAGAGGCTAGCAGCAGCAGCGATTCAGAAGGAAAGGCAAAAACGAGGAAGGAAAAACTTTATGAAGATCTCTCCAGTAGTCACGGTAACAAGGACAAAGATAGGGAGAACTACAGGCTTTTAAAGCGAGACAGTTCTGCAGAGAACAACAAATGGAACTCCTGTGAGGGTGAAAGAAAGTCCACAAGCAGATACCATAGCACCAACACGAGAGAGACTGAAGGAAAGGAGAAAGATAGTAGGAGCCAAAACATGAATGAAGGGAGCAGGAGAAGCCCGTTCTCAAATCACAGCAGTTCCAGGCAAAGGCACATAAGAAGAAGTCCAAGTCAAAGCCCTGGTGAAGAGCGGCACAGGAAAAAGGAAACCAGAAGCCCCACCACAGATGTACACAGAGAGAAGAAAAAATGTAGAGAAGGCTATGGGGACAAGTGCAGTAAAGCAGAACACAGAGAAAGGAGCAGACGCAGTAGAAGCAGAAGCAGAGAGAGGAGAAAACATAGATAGTATAGAGGACAGGTACAAACAAGAATTTCTCTGGATTTTGATGAATACCTTTTAACAAGGGCTCAATATCATACTGCTGTTCATTTTCCAACCTCTGTAACTACCACTTCCTACGTAAAGCCAACAGCATCAATTCTATCATGTTGGAATATTTGTAAATTAGGTTTGAAGGTTAAGATATTTTTTTTACTGTCTAAATATGCCTATTGGCAAATACCTCTTGTATACATGCAGTAATTCATAGACCTGATTTTAGGATTTTAAAATATTTAAAAGCAGTATGTGGTACTCTTGGTTTCATCCATGATGATTTCTGTTTAGATGCAACTGTGAGTGGGAGCAGAGGAAGAAGCCTGGGATATGCTGAATGCTAACAAGCATTTGAGATAAATAACTTCTGGATAAGATCACTGCTTTAGATATCAAAGCATTGTCTTGTAGAGGGTTTTGTTTTCTTCATACTGAAACATTTTTCCTAAAGTTCCCTGTAAGAGATCAATTTCATGAGTTTAAACAACAGAGAGACATAGTTCACATAAGTGTATAGCCAACATTTTTTGGCCTCCTGCAGTGTACAGCTTGGTCAGGGCTATCTAAACATCTTGAACCCCTGTTGGTAGGTGTCAGTACAATGTCAAGTTATTGTTCAATAATCTCTCAAGACATGAAAGGAATATTTACTGCCTCAGCTGTTTCAGGTATTTCATTGTTTGTGGTAGGAAGTTAGTGTAAATAGTCATCCTTTTGTTTTCATGAACCTTTTTGTGTTTATCGTGATTGTCAGTCATTTTCTGCACACGTTGTTATGAAGATGAACTTCCATAATAAAATATCTTATTCTTTAAAGCCAGTAATAATTGCCATCTTCTTCAGAGTTCTGAGTCAGTACAAATGTTGCACAAGGCAACACTTCACAAGGTTTTTATTGCAAAGGAAGGGCTTCTCTGCTCTTTCAGAATGGCAGATGGAAGTACATTCATTAGTGGACACGTGAAACAGTCACTGTGCTCAGTATTCCAGCAACTTTCTTACCCTCCTCACTCACAGGACAAATGGGACTGTCTTTTATTACCAGTCCACTTCTACTTCACTCAGAAGATTGTCAGCACTGCACAGAGTATAATAATACACGGTGAAAGTGACCTGGCTTATCGTTTAAGTGCATGTGAAGAGTTTGAAAGGGTGAACCATTAAGGGATATCACCTTTTCAAAGTGTCTGCATTAGGTTGCTCTGGGCATTCTTGCTGAAGTAGCTGGGAGTTAAAGAGCCCCTGCAGTAGAGTCAGCGCCCCTATACTGATATGTGGAAGCTCTGATTTAGAAAGAACAGGAGGAGACTGCAAAAAATGCCAGTTTTAGCAATCTAAACAAAACCTCCTGTGAAGGATTTATTATCCTTCTGTGTAAGAGAGGACAAAGTAATGTGATAGGGGAAAAGGCATATTCTGGTAAAACATTTTCTTGTTAAGTGCAGCAGGAAATAACTGGAAGGTGCCTCCGTTCCAAAGAAGGGTCTCTCCAGTTGTTTTTTGTTTGGCTCAGGAATCCTGCCAAGTACAGTGCAATTGACTCCCACCTGAAGAAGAGTGGGCAGCTCGACATCCACAGCTCTATGCACTTTTGTGGGCTCTGCACTTTACTCCTTTCCATGTAGTTAAACAGTGTATCCTGCCTTTTCACATAGCAAGGGACTGGCGGAAAAATCATGACATTTGGATGTATATGTCTAAGACTACACGTGGAAGAGTTTAGAAGCAAACCACTCATCCCGCTTCCACCGAGGGGAAGGTTGGTGTGGCTGTGCAAGCACTGTCTCGCTGCTCCCGGTACCTTCCCTAGGCCAGTTCGTGTTCCCTCACCGGTACGGAAGCGAGCCTCAGGGCCCCAGAGGGCCGCCCTCGCCACAGGGGGCCCAGGAGGGGTGCTCGGGGCTGTCCTGGAGCGGCGGTGGGGCCGGGCCGGGCCGGGCCGGGCCGAGGCNCGCCCCGGGCCGAGCGCGGCGCTCGGCAGAGTTGGCGGGGTCCGGCAGGAGGTGCTATCGCTCCGCGGATGGAGGTAAGAGCAGCTCTAGCGAGATCGTTATTCCGTTATTTATTTATTTATTTATTTGTTTCCTTAAAAGCCGCGGAATAGAGTTAACCCTCTGCGGGGCTGAGCGGCGGGGGCCGCTGCGCCGTGAGGTGGTTCCCTCAGCCTGGCAGGGAGGGCCGGACCCGTGGCAGGGACGCCCTGGCGCCAGAGCAGGGTCCGGCGGCTCTCCTGGGGCGGGGACGCGGCTCTGCCGGGCGTTCTCCTGCTGCTTGCCCCGCGGGCTGGAACTGCGTCGGGACGGGGCGAACTGGGCTCCCGGCCTCGCCGGGTCCGTCGGGCGGCTCTCGGGGCGGGCAGGGCGGCGGGGAGCTCCGGGCGAGGGGTCCCGGGCCGCTTTCTCTGTGTGCCGCCCCGCCGGACCCATGGCTTAGAATTAACGCCGAGCAATAAATTAGTGCTACTCCGAAAGTAAATAGACGGGTGACTCCCATACGGGGCTCCTGCTCGGATCGGTACAATAAATATCCCTGAAGGAAGCTCTCTATTTATGTTGTCATTGATTAATTCTCGCTACCTCATTTGATTTCGATTTAGAACGATTTGATTCTAATTTAATTAGCATGTAATTTGGATGTACATAATTACTGTAATTATGACATTCAGGTGAGGCAGCTTTAGGCTGAAAGGCAATTTCAAATTTTCTAGCAGCCTACTTTGTGCCGGGGAGCGGACAGGGACCCCGCGCCCTGCCAGCCAGGTACCAATTAGCACATCTCGGGAGCAGCGCTGCTGAGCGTTTGTGGAACAACAGCGGCGCCGAGGCGGCGGCGGCGGCAGAGCCGCGCCCGGGGCC
>VZTR01013440.1:45907-70868 GCA_013400775.1 Chaetops frenatus | reverse complement strand
TTTTTTTAGCAACAGTTCTTTCGTGCGAAACCCCCTCCCCCCCTCAATTACACTCTTCATTTACGTGATCTAGAAGCCAGCATTGATTATCAGAGCAACTCAGAGGGGTACCTGGTGATAAATTAATAACTTCAGTTAGGAAAAGGCTTCCCCACTATTCTGCCCAAGACTAGCTACTACAAGGGGGAAGGCTATATAGAGATAGTGTTAAAATACAGACCTTGGTGCCTGTTGAGTCCGCTGAATTCTTTCCACTATAGAGTTTTTCATTTGTGGGTAAAGATGAAGTGCAGCTTTTGATTAGAAGGAAATCTTTCATAGTTAATAAAAAGGGAATGAGCACTGGGATCAAATAGATCATGGAAATTAAATGAAAATTATTATCTCCCACAATTTCTGCTTGATCTTTCATATGATGTTTGTTACATGGTGAACTCCCCTCTCCTCCTGCCCCCTGCACACTGAGCCCCGAGGTGGAGCATCAGGCTGGGCTTTCATCTTTTCCTCGATCTTTAAGGTGACACTATTTAGGAGTAGCAGGGAGACCCATATAACCCTGTGTTTAAAAAATCTGCCCAGTAGTTTCAGAAATCCTGTCGCCTACTGAACGCAGTCAAAAGCGTGTCTTTGGAATTAATTCACTTCCGCTAAATTTATTTGGACCGTGTATTTTAAAGCTCCCTTGTTCTGTTTATCTCAGCCGGAGACACGTTAACAATTCAAGGGAAGACTAGTGTCAAAGGAAGGAAGGTGACTGCAGACTGGATGATGATTTTAATTACTACAATTATTGGGAGATTATTCAACAGCATCATAGATTTGTTTTCTGCC
Organism: Chaetops frenatus; assembly: GCA_013400775.1. Taxonomy (NCBI): domain Eukaryota; kingdom Metazoa; phylum Chordata; class Aves; order Passeriformes; family Picathartidae; genus Chaetops; species Chaetops frenatus. Next base: position 70,037 of record VZTR01013440.1, on the reverse strand, counting down.
TTGGTAGGAAAGTCTGAGGAACACTGTGCGAGAAGCGTTGTACGAGGATTTTACCTCTTGGTGCACATGCTTTCCAGTACTGTTACGATGTGTAGGTTAGGCGTGACAAGCTCAGACTGCAGCAGGTTGGAAATTCAGCCAGTGCTAGCGTTCAGAAAGCTTTCTTAAAACGCAAGTGTTTCTAAATAGAAAGAGTTTAATTAGTAAACGCGTGGACCCAACGTTTATAGAGCGTAAAACCGCCTTTCCACACAAGTCCATTAAAGCAGCTCTGCTGACTCGGTAATGAGGTGTGTGCGGTGAGCAGGGCAGNCCGCTCGGGGCGCGGGGAAGCGGCAGCACCGGGCGGGCGGGCAGGGCAACGGGCGGGTGCCTCACCGGAGCAGTCTCACCGCGGAGGAGTCCTGTCTCCGCGTTTCTCCTAGCATCCTGCTTCCGGTGCCCTTCTAGCTTTTTACCCCATGTTTTTGGATAGGCGAGACTCAGAATGTTGATTGTGATTAAGCAAGCTGTCTGTCTAGAGATAGAGATATGTGGCAGCATAATAGGCAGGATGATTGACGTTACAAAGTTCTCTTCGGTCCACAATGACCAATAAATCCTCCTGCAGCTTTTGCCATTTAATGAATTGCTGGTTTGGTAGAGGAAAATATGCCAGACCCCCATTCCTATGTTTCCTTCTTCCCGCTCACCCTGTCCTGGGATTAGGGCAAGGAAAGAAGGGGAGCCATTCATTATGCTCTTTCTGTGTTCTGTAATTACTGGAACTCAGGCTTAAGGTGAATTTCAGCTCAGATCATGAACCATTTCACGTTCAGATGCAAGCTTGCAGTACTTTCCTAGTGGCAATTAGGAGCCTATTACAAGCCATTAGATTGATCAATGTACCTTAAACAATGTGAATGATTTATATGGCAAAGAAAAAACCTTCTTACATCCATTGTACTGTTCCAGCGACCAACCTGGCCCTCTGTCTCCATTCATCACAGCTTTAAACAAGAAAAGCAATTTATTTAGTAAAACTTAAATGCAAAGAAACAGGCTCAGTTCTTCGTCAGGTAGGGCATCTGAGCTTTATCTCTTTATTGTCAAGAGCTGTAGGCTGGAAGAATTCGAGTTTGTGGGGGAAAAAGGGAGGGGTGGATTTGCTGCTTTCCAAATGGATTAATTCACCTTGTACCTGAAAGAAGGAAACAAAGAGATCCCTGACTGCCTCCTAAAGAAGACACTAATCTGTTGTGCAGATGCAACACAAGGAGGAAAGCAGTGGCTTACTCATGTGTTCAGCAAAGTGTTTGGTTAGATTATTGTAGCCTTTTAATGAGTGTGGACACAGAACCACGATCCCTGGAAGTTCCAAGACAGCTAAGGAGTGGAAAGCAGGCTGGGATGTGCCAGCTGATGGAGGTACAGGGTAGGTGCAGTCTTCTCCACCATGGATGATTATTCTAACCATTCTACAACTAAGAAACTACAAAATAACAGCTACTATGAAAGCCAGAGCTGCTACCCTGTAGGCCTTGGGTCTGTCTTTATTTGCCTCCTTTCAGAAGGCCCAGGGAACCTCTCACACCTGGAAAATTCCTCCTAGCTCCTGGCAACCCTAGAGTGAGGGTTTGGGAGAGACTGGTGCCTTTGCACTTGCCACCAATTTATTAGGGGGACAGAGATTCAGTTCAGAAGGAACAGAACCATGATTTACCATTCATTGAACAGAGGTCCTCTGATTCTTGCATTTTTCCTTACCTTTTTGCTAACCTTATTCACCTTGATACTTAGCACTCCAAAATTAGTCTTCTCTATACATACCAAGTGACTGAATGAATCTTTGGCTTGGTGTTAAACAGTTCTGACATGCTCCAAATTAAAACTGCTGAGAAACAAAACCCCACACATGTGAACTAACTAAGCCATTCTTTAAAATATGACTTTAATGGGACCAGTGTGACTGGTGACAGTGTTTGTTAGAAAAAACCAAAAACATTGGTAAGCCTTGGTTTAGCTGGAAATTTATTTTGGAGTATCATATGAGAAAGCATGTTATTAATTTAAGATTCCAATTATTATTTGTGTTTCAGTGACAATCTGGTCTCTGGAAATTGCTGCAATGCTTGTCAAAAGTTACTGGTTTATCCCATAGTGTTCTGCAAGGAGGTAAGCACAGAGCTCCTCAGTATCGGTACAAAGAAAAGAAACAAGGGATGGGTGTCAAATTCTGTCAAGAGATACAACTCTTGTGCTACAAAACATGGGTACAGCCATTCCTCATTTTCCAAGCTGTCCATATGGGATTGATACTATTCACTTATTTAGTTGTTGGCTGCTTGCTTTCTTGCTAGCAAAGGATTAGTAAAACACCATTTCTACTGTGTAAAAATAATGGTAGTTGCAATAGGAATAAGAGCTGTCCTCCCCCTTCCCCAAAAGAAATCCCACATCAAGAGGACTGTTTATGTTGAGAGAAGAGCATTTCTGTTGAGTTTGTCACACACTAAACCCAGTTACTCCCTTTCTTGTAGACCCTACGCTATCAAGAGCTTTACCCATTGAATCAGCAGTGTGTCCTGCTTACCTTAAACTTGCTCTTTATCATGGAGGAGACAGAAGAATAAAAGATCTGGAGGCCTCTTTCAAAGATTTTGTAGAAGTTGTCCATTTAGTCATATTGTGCTTTAAAGTCTTTTTCCTTTTCCAAAGCTTTGTATTTGTCCGTTTGCCCAGGAGAGTTGCTGGGCCAATCTCCTCAGGACATGTTCTGGCCTTTCTCTACTCTAAGTATTGCTACAAAGACAGTCTACTTGAAGAGATTTCTGCAATCCTTAACTACACATATACAAAAGCAGCCTATGCTTCCTAATATGCTGTTTCAGGCCCTTACATTCCAATCTGGCTTGCATTGCCCTTTAATTATCTGTCTTCTTATTGTGATCAAGTGAATTTTTACTAATCTCCACATTTATTGTTAAGGTAAATAGATGCTGCTTTTAATCAGTATGGAGGGCCAGACCAATGCAGTTTGAAGTAACTTAAGTCAACTAGAAAGGGTTCAATGTGTGTGTAATTACAGAGGATGTCAGCTATTCACTCCAGTCTAATTCAGTGTCTCTTTAGAGACAGAGCTCTTCCTTTCCCCTGCTCCCTCTCTCACCTGTTTTGCTTCCCACTGTTCCACAAAACTGGCAAGAAGAATACAGTGGAGGCCAAGGCAGCAGCAGCCCTCCTGAACTTCAGGCTGGATTAATTTAGTGGATTGGAACTCCTAGGTGAGTATAAGCATACGGGTACAATATAACACCTTCTTCCAACAAAAAAGATTGATTGCATCTTAGCCTCGGTATTAAATGTGCTATTATCAGAAGAAGCTGGAATAATGCATGCAGTCACTTTAAAAGAAAGCAGGTTTCCTTTGCGAGCACACTTATTATTTTAACAGTATTTGAGGACTAGTTTAATAGTGGCCACGTTGTTGCTTACTGAAATATATTTGAATTGAACACATATATATCAAGGTATTTTTTCTTAATTTTAGTTTGAATTATTCCTGAAGTTCTCATTAAATTTACCATTTGTAAAGGACAGATTAAATGAAAATGGCTTTTAGAAAAATAGAGCTGGAAATTATTTTGACCTTTGTGACCTGGAAGAGGTGATAATTTGCTGCAGCACTAGATGCTGGACATATCTGACATTTTAGGTATTCCCTCATAGTTTCAGACCTTTGTACAGATGAACTCCGCCTGGGACAACTCAGCAGTCAACTTTTTGTTACCTTAATGTAAATGAGAAGACTACAGCCATCTTAAGCAATCTAGGTGGACACCACCAATAGAAAATTAAACATGGACAGGGGCAATGCTAAGAAAACAATGTCTGTTATCCACAACAATGCTCCTAATATTTTCTAAGCAGCTGTTACCTGTGTCTGTCCATAACTGTCCTTGTTACAGTAATGTTGCAATCGTCCTTTCTGAACAGTTACAGAAATCTCTCTCTACTGACTTTTCCATGTGTAAACAACCTATACAGCATCTTGTAATGTAAAACATATGTGGTAAGGAGGTCCCACATTAAAAAAATCATTTTGAGTGGAATGTCTGAAATGCTCAGGGGATTTTGAGGGGGAGGTTAGAAAATACCACCACTTGCACTCAGTTTCCAAATGCATTCCCATGTATGCAGATGAGTGTCAATGGGACCCATAGAGCAAACTGTTGCTGAGTTTGGATTGTCACTGAGAACAAATAAATCACTTTCTCTTTTGCAAAATGATGCAAAATAAGCTGTAGTGGATTTTTGTTATCTAATATTTTTCATGGCTTTTACTGCACATGAACATAACTAAATTTTTTTATTGACAATAAAAATATTTGTCTATTTAGAAAACAGAATGACTGCAAAATTCCCAGTTACGGCAAAACGAATAAAAGGCAAAATCTCTATCACCCCTCTATTTGTAATCCTTTTAGGTAAAACGTGCTTGTTACTATAACTGAGATTTGATTCTCTGTAGGGGCAGACCATTATACACCTCAGAGGGATTGAAAGCAGTGAAACAAAATATAAGTTTCACATTTCTAAAATCTCATCTCCATATTAAGAAATAGGATGTTTACTATTTTGCTACAGTACTTAACACAGTGTAACTTGATCCTCCATGATGTATTTTGGAGGAAATTCAGCAAAGCTCCAAGGTTTGTTCACTTGATATGTACAAAAACGTGTCCTGTTTGTGGTTTTTTTTGTAAACATCTTGGCTGAAAGCACAGCTCTAAGAGGAAGTGCTGGTGGTGTCCTCCAGCTCTTTCCTATTATCACTGTACATACATCAGAATGTAAAATCAAGTAGCCAGACCTTTCAGCCAGTACCCAATTTGTTGTGCACTAACTTCAAAGGAGACTTTGTCTGTGTGAGGATTACATGCTCCTATTGAAAGTAAGATGTTGAAGTTAGTGCACATAGAAACTTGTGCTTGTTCAGAGGAAATTTTCTGAAAAAGTGTGAAGTGTAAAATAAGGCTTTGGAAAGATACGTTGCATGATGCTTTATCTCCAAAGAGTGTTTTGGAACCCTCTTTTCCCAGCAGTGAGGGGAGTGCTGATTTCCAGAATACAGAGATGAGATACTGTGTTTTTCCAGGGGGTTGCTGTGGTACCCACAAATTGACTAGCCACATTCCATGAAGCGACAGGAGCACAGGACCACCTCTTTGTGCCAGAAGTGCATACTGGAGATGCTGCAAAATGTGGTTTATTGCCATGTGAGGGATGGACTGAGCCCGTATAACACCGGATATTCTAATGGTGTGCAAAAACCTGCAGTATCTGCAATTTTGCAGCTCCAAGACTGAAATTTTACAAACACAAATTACTTGCAGATGGTGCCTTACCTTACTTACAAGTGTGAGTGTCTGCACTCTCACACTTGTAACTGCATAAGGGACAGGGAGGGGATCTCTGTAAATAAACTGCTTAAAAAGAAAACCAAATAGTCAAACTAACAGCTTGGTAGTTTGATATTAAATTGCCTATTGTTACAGTATTTTTCAAATAGCAGTTACCATAACAACATATTTTTTCTTTAAATTTTTTTAGCTGTTTGGAAGAAAAAAAAATCATGCCAGAATTCTTCCATAATAGCTTCCATTAACAGCACTGTCTTCTGTTGGGGAGGCCAGTGCTGATGTCTCCTGCTGTCACAAGTCACTCACACATCTAGCAGATGTTTTGTTTGATAAGGCCAATTTGAGCTTTATAGAACACGTTGTGGTTTTTAATCCATCCTTGTGGTTTTAGTTCGCCATCCTCACATGGGGCACCAATTCAATGTAGTGGGTTGAGCACTCTGGCTGAACATTAGTGCACCCACTAAACTTATTCACTTATTTTTTGCTGTGAGATAAGGATTAGGAGAAATGCAAAGCAGGCTCAAAACATTTAAAGGTATCAAGACAGTTTTATTAACAGAACTAAAAGAAAAATAATAAGAACCAGAATAAACCTTCAGACACTTCTCCTCCCCCCACCTCATTTTCTCTTTCCCACCAACAATGTAAAGGGACAAAGCCTGGGACTTTCAGTCAGTTTACCACCTCCAAAAAAAGTCTTTCTTCAATTCAGTTAGGGAGAGTAGTCCTTCCTGCCATGCCATGGAGACTTTTCCACAAGAAAACAATTCTCTTGTGGCTCCAATATCACAGCAAATCTTTGGACTGGAAAGGAAATCTGTTTGCAGTGTGAAAGTCCCTTCCCTCAACACACAGTTCTTCCTGCAACTGCTTTCGAGAGCTCATCTCTGTCTGCTGGGATACTACTTTAAGGATGAGCTGTTTTGGTAGAAAAGCAAAGGGTCTTCTCTTCTCTCTCTCTCTTTGGAAGCAAGGTTTCTACTGTCCCTGGGGCAAGGGTTCTCATCTCTCCCATCTCTGTGGCATGGTTCCTCATCTCTCTCTGTTCAAGTTTCTCATAGACCATAGCTACTTCAACATCTGCTTGCTTCAGCACAGGTGCCTTTGCTCGGGCTGCAGTTAGAATGCTGCATCCCTCCAATTGCATTCATGAGTTACAAGGAATAGTCTAATATATCGTAGTCCGTCACCATGGCCTTACAAAAGAATTTCAGCTTAAAGCATCTCCTCTTTCTCCTCCCTCTGGGCTTTGGCTCCTTCTTGACTGACCTTGGGGTCTTCATGTTGGTTTCTTCTTGTGTCTTCACTCTTCCTCTTACTCGAGAGAGGATTGATGTCTGTAAGTTTCATCTGTGCACTGAGAGAGTTAGTATCGCTCCCAGGCTCTGCTGTTGGTCACATGATCTCTGCTGGGCAGTGGCTGAAGCTGCTGCAAACTTTCCTTGGGAGAAGGGAACAGGAGCTGCAGGATCTCAGCAGCCAGGCCAGGATTCAGCTGTGGCAGGATCTCAGCAGCGCCCAGCCCAGCCGAGTGGGACTTGCCCAGCCCAGCCCAGCCCCACGGAGCCGGCAGGGCCCAGCCGAGAGGGCCTGGCCCCGGCCCAGCCCAGGCTGGCCCCACCGGGCTGCGTGGGCCCCCCGTTACCTTTTCAGAAGCCAGAAGCAAGGGAGAGATTCCCGGACTTCTCCTTTCTTAAATGTGAATCACAGAGGTGTATTCGGCTTCTTAAGTGGCTAAACAGAGTGTCTATCTTAGAACTAGCCAGCTAATTGGTTCTCCAGGTCTGAAGGAAGCTGTCAAGTTCCTTACAGGTAAAAAATCACTTTTCAACCTATGACAATCCCCAAAGAGCAAATATCAGTTAGGATGAGATTCCAAACTGATCATTTGCTAGGAGACAAGGCGCAGGATGCCTGCCAGCAGAATGTGACCCACTCCTGAAAAACTATCTCAGGCTGAACTGTAAAGGTTCTCCTTTAACATAGCAATAGTGTATCAAGCACCAAGAGACAGACCTTGGAGCCGTACATATGACAAGAACAAAAAAAAAGTGAAAAGGAAAAGGAGGGAGAAGGGAGGTAAAAATCCATTAGGAGGCCAGTATTTTTCTCTGATTCTATAGCACATATATTACTAAATTCTTAAGGTAAATGCTGTAGATGAAAGTGGTTTATCTCTATAAAACAAAAGTAAAAACAATTGGAAAAAGTGAAAGAAAAGGAATCCGCTTTAAACATTGATGCTGCCCCAGCAACACTGACAATTTTATTTTGGATTCAAGTAATTTGCATGACTAAGAAATAATTGCTTTTCCAGCCCCTCCACACACTTGAATGTGGCAAACATGTCCAGATTATTATACTTAATAATTTGTCTGCTAATACCATCTTGTTTCTGGAAACAGAGACACAACTATTTATTTTTACAAGGCTTATTTTATAATCAGTTTTTTTATTTTATAATCAGCTAGGACCGTATTTTAGTGTGAGTTATTTTAATTTTTTTAAAACATTTAATGCAGAATAAGAGAAGGTTCCATGAAATACTTGAATGCTATATAAGATTTCTCAGAGGAGAAGAAAATATTGCTGTATGTTATTTCTGTGTTAGTTACCTGGATCAAAAGGAGTAGCAGCTAGCCAGCCCATAGGGTGTGCTACTTTTCTAGAGAAGGTGTGTAACTGTGTACATCCAGATTGTGCATGTGTGTGCCCATGTTTTCTTTGTACTAGCTAAAATTAATATTGAAAAATCTTTAAAAAGTGTTGCTAAACAGTGTACTTTAATTTCCATACTCTTTTATGTAAATCTACATTCACAATGTTTAAATTCATTCCAGAGAGGACATTCCACATTTTTTCAAGTGTAAATGGCACTGAAAAACAAAGTGGTTATCTGTTTGTAAGACTTCAATGAGACTACTGCCACAACATCAAATCTGTTTATTTGTGAAGGTATAAAACATTTTGGTGAATCTGAAGACAACATTGTTGAAAACAGCGTCACAAATCTTGTTGCTCTGTTTAAAATTCTAAATAGATAGGGTGAAGTTCAGATTTTTTTTCCCATGTGTAGCTGAAAATATTTCTGTAAGTAAATTACTTCCCCATATTTCAGTGTATTTAAAAATATACACACATGGATGTATTTCCACTTTTAAGAATGCTAGTTCCACTTTTAAGAATGCAACAACTCCAGCATTAGTCTGTCTGCTGGAGTTTCTGGTTTAGCATCAGAACTATGTTGGGTTTAACTAACACATTTTAATCACACATGATTTTACATGAAAAGGGGAAAGTGGTACTACAGATGCCTGTAAGTTGATTGATAATGTTAAGAATGTTCATCCACACAATGGCCATTAGATTTGCTTTGCTGAAGTGAGGTTACTCAGCCTGAGATAATTTCATACAGGCAACAAATCTGAAGTTTTGAAATCTAGTGACAAGTACTACATGCTCCTCTTTCGTGCTCCGTAGTGGTTGTATGTGCTTGTAATAAGTGTTAATGAGATGCATTAAATTTATTAGCAACAAAAATCTCTTGCATTCACACCACTCTGCTGTAACTAGAATTGAGAAGACAAGCTTTAAACCAAAAGAGCTTTTATACCTTGCTCCAGCAGTGTGACCAGTTGTGGTAGATTGCTCTTGGACTCATAACTACTGAGAGGACTTTTGAAATGGGCACTATTTGAACTTCTGAGCATGGTCTATAATCTTGCTTAATAATTACATCAACTGTGACAGTTTAATTCAGTGTAGGTATCTAAAACTATTCCTGAAATTAATAATAGGCATGCTTTATAGCTTGTGCATGTCAAAAGTTATAAAACAAATCTCATCATGGAATGTAACTATTTTAACATGACTTTTAAAATAGTCCAACCATTTAAAACAATTACATAACATTTTTTCTCCCATTTTTAAAACAAAAAAATATTTCTTTGTATTTATAGGGTTGAATATGGTTAAGTGACCTCTACAAAAACTTCCTCTTTGAAGTGTTCTCTGAAGAGATCTTCAAGGCAGCTGAGTGCCTCAGACTGTGATTTTGTAAGGTTTTGATGCTGGAAAATTGTTTAACAAACAGCTCCAAAATATTGAGATTTTGATTAATAACATACAGTGTCATGGTATTTAAATAATATAAAGTTTGAAATCTAACATGTGGCAGAAGAGTATGTGTTCCACATGGTTAGGAGAATGGGAATGGGAGCATACCAGTATCTGAGCAGGAGGGAAATAGTTCTACAAAGCCAATTAAACTATTATTTAGGAATATATTATACTGCTGTCTCTACTTGTGCCAGAACTTTTCCTCTAAATTCATAGCTGAAGAGGATGCTCCTTCAGCAGAATAAGGAGTTTGGGTTACCATTGCTTTGCTTTTTAAATATACATACTGTATGACTCTGCAGAACACTGGATTTGGCTAACATTGACTTCTCAGCAGAGAACAGTTTGGGAGTATTAGCCTAATTTCTTAATACAGTAATATGTGAATAATGTAACTCAAGGAATCTAGTTGAGTATAATAGTCTTAAAGAGCAATGCTGACACTGAAATCAGTCTCAGAGCCTCAGAACCTTTCACTGTAGTTAATTTCCTATAGAGTTTCATACTCTTCTCAATGTTGAAACTTTACTCATAAAAGAGTACTCTGCCAAAAGAAATTTTACTCTAAGGAAGCAAAATACTGCTGTATTTGGAGTCTTTCCAATGACAAGATTTGAACTAATGTTAAGAGATGCTGTACTGTTCTACACTGAGGGGTTAATTTAAAAATCCCTCCTCATTTATACCCTCAACCACTAGATTAGGATCTCATCTAATCCCATAGTAATTATATATTAGCTGTATATGTTAGCCCTAGGGTGGGATCTGATGTTTGCATACAAGTATTTATTTTACTAAGTGAAAAGCAGAAAAGACCTACCCAACTCTGCCATCATACATCTATACCTTATTTGCATATATACCTTTTAAATTCTAAACCAGAAAAAAATTGTAACTTTTATTTCTATTTTGGGATAAGCCAAAAGGAATTTTTAAAAAGCCAAAAGCATTGGTTTAAAAAAAAAATTAATTACAGGAGCAAAATGCAAACTAGTTAACTATTTGATGTGAATACATTAACATGAAAACATGCAAGTTGCCATTTACTGTGCCATTGCAATGCTGCAACTGTTCAGACATAACACTGTTGGAAGATGAAGTGTACCTGTAGTTCTTAGTGATGCCAGCATTTCTTTGTTGTTTTTAATAGTTGGAAGTAGCGGGTCACCACAGAGATGTACAGTGGAAAAGATTCATAAGCTACATTTCTGAGCAATTTTGCATTTGGTCTATCAGTTCGAAGAAAATACTTCCAAATGCAGTCCTCTATTAGTGATGGGAAGTGGTTGCAATATGGACATGGTTTCAGCAGTGCACTATGTAAAATGGACAATGAAACTAAAGTTATTCTGTCTTCAGATCAGTGTAGGCACAAATCTTAAAAATGTGAATAAAAGATCTCCTTCAGCAAGCCCTACTAATTAGCCTGCATTTGCAAATAGTTTAATTGTGGATTGGTATTACTAAATCTTAAGGATTATTTTGCTGTTGTTGGAATCAACATTAAAATTAGTCTCCATTTAATCTCTTTCAGAGATTATTCATTATTTACAAAACTAAAATGTAAATAATGAATAAGGGTCTTATAGCCAAATTATTATCTAATGACTGGAATCTAACTTCAGAATCATCACAGAACTTTATTTTTAGTGTTCATTCACCCCAACCCAGATATAATTTAATAAAGATTTTAAAATAACATTTTAATAAGCAGGAATTTGACAAATCTTTGTGAGTTAGGGTTTTGAGACTATAGATTACTATTTTTAATCTCAGCTAAACAGAAGTTAATCTCTCAGAATTCTTAAGTACAAATACATTTCAGTTAGTTTTTTTTTGGATAAATAGTTTCTTTGGGTGAATTTCCAATCTGTTGATGCACATACCTACCACAGCTCACAGTCTATTGCAAGTTCAAATTTCAAAACTAAGGCTGGTATTTCTTCAGTCAATAATGCTGAAAGGTACATACTGAAAAAGGAGGGAAACACTAAAAACATCAAAATATAAGTATTTACAAAGTGCTTAACTCGTGGAGTCTCCAGGAATTACAGAAATTTAACACCGCAATGCTGAAGTTGCTGACAAAATGCTTTTTAGTAGTGAGCTCTTTGTCATGTATGAGAAGGCTAATCAAAGTCTGAGGCAGCCTTGCTGTTCCAATTTCATCTTCTCAGAAAGTCTGGTCTCTGAGATACTGAGGCATTGGGTTTTCACTTGGTGGATTGTTGATGAGGCTTCACAACCAAATCCTCACGGTGTGTGAGTTACAGAGCTGGCTCTAGGCAAGTTCAAGTTAAGCTATTTGTATCCATGTCACTTTGGACGTGTCTTGTTTTATGAGCAATTAAAAAAAATAGGTCATGTTTTGTACTCTGGAGATATTGCTGTTTGTGATTCTCTCAAAATTTAAACATTTTGCATGCCTCAGACCACTTGCTGGGTAAATGGAGTCCCCTGCTGAGTAGCTAATAGGGGAACTCACACTTTCAAGAAAAGTGTGTCTAATAGCAGGGGATTACTATAAATCTCCTGGTTTGATGTACACCCTCACTTAAATGTTATGGGAGTGGCTTTGGTATCCTGCAGGTTCTGCATCCCACTTGTAGCTGCAGCCAGGCATATTTACAAATTCATTGAAGGCAGAAATTTTTAAAGAGGAGTTATCAGCTCTCTTTAGAGATATCAAATATTAAGTAATCAGTTTACCTTTCTTCCCTCCTTCAAAATGCAACACGTGCTTATTATTTTCAAGTTGGAGTCACAGCTCTGGGGGATTTTTGAGTTCTGTGATATTTGAATATGGACTGCATATATATTTATTCAAGTTTAAGTAGAGAAAGTAAAAGAAGTAAAACTACTTTTGAAATAAATTACTTCTGAAAACTCAGTGCGTTGCATATAGTACTATGTGTTGTACTAGATAGTACTGATATGAAACTGACCTCTGAAGTAAGAAAAAAGTCCAGAAAATATTTATTTGGTAAATATAATGATTGCATTTGTTATGTTATACTCTTGGATATAGCAACTCCTAGGCACTGTTTGTAATTCCCAGACTGCTAATTATTTCTAAAAGAATCTCTGGGAATTTTCTGAAAAACTAGGTTCATCCACAGAACATCACTTGTGCAATTAATGGTTGTCACTAATTTTGAAGTTTCCTGAAGCACTAGAGAAGCTTCCTAGATTTTCTTTTCTAGGACAAAGATCTCTTGAGTTTTGTTTCCTGAAAGCCCTTGCTTGAGTGTTTCTAAGACAGCTTGATGTTCCTCAGCTGGGCAGAAGGCATTCAACCAGGTGGTAAGTGTAATAAGGCTAGATAAGAGACTGGTCTTGTTTTTATTTGCCTTATTCCCCTCCTGGCTTTGGGAAGTGAATGGTGCATCATGATTACTCTGCTGCTTATACTTTCAGGTACAGACTGGGGAGGTAGCTGGGATTTGTGTATGTTACAAACAACATGTTTTTTAAATGAAACCTGGCTATTAAAAGTAGCTTTGTGGCTGGCACAGCTGTCAGTCTGACAGCAGACATAGCTTCAGTTCTATGGAGGTCATTTACCCCCTTGTGTTATCACAGCAGTGAGGTGAATACTGGCACTGGTGACTGTCATCTCTTTCCTGACTGAATGCTGCTCTTAGGCATTTTGTGCTTCACAGTACACCTCTCCAGAGAAGTGGGAATCTTAAGTGTGAAAGACTCCTGAGGAAAATGGTATTTCAGTCTCATTGAAATCCAGTGAGGCACCAAGCACTGAACAAAAACCCCACAGAAATCACAGATGAAATAATAGGAGAGACTTGAAATCACCTGAATCAATAGGAGTTCTTGCCTTGCCTTACAGATAGGTGAGTTCTCAAATGTTGCTGCTGCTGTTGCTAATTCCCTTGAATACTTGACCCATGAGACTGAAAGTGAACTGATAGGGTGTTGCCTGTGTTGCCACACATGAATAACTCAAAAATATGCAGAAGATATAGGCAAAGTATGATTACTGTTTTCCATTTGAGGAAGTCTGAGTTGTTAAGTGTATTGCGGTTTGTTTGTGTTGGGTGGACTTTCAGTGGCTCAGAAGTTTCCTTGATTTTTGAACGCCTTTAAAAGTAGCCCATATTTCTGCTGAGATCATGCAGAAAACATTAGCCAACATAAGTATCACAGATAATTGCGGTGCAAATGGTTAGCTGTATCTCAGATTCATCTGTGAAATCATCTGGATTTTTATTCAGTGAAACACACAATGAATGTGTGAGCCACTGTTTTTGTTCTGAAGTATATTTCCTTCACTTTTAGCTTATTTTTTACAGTGTGAATCTTTCTATTTTTTTTGTGTATTTTAATTATTCTCTTGCTTTGGAAACAAGACATCGTTTGTCTCTTTGCATAGTAAAATTAAGAATGATATCTTGACTCTGCTGAATTAGGGAAAACAACTTGAATACATTGAAACATTTTATAACTTTTGTTTTCCGTAATAGGAAATAAGGCTGATAGGGATAGTAGTCACATACTCTTTGTGCTAGTCCTACTCTGAAACAAAGGATGATGAGGACTGGAACTTGCAAATTCAGAGAGGGCAAGTATGTTTCCATTCTAAGAGTTAAGAAAAGAGACACAATCATTCAAGTTATTATTTAATGATGGACTGAAACTTGCATTTGAGAAATGACTTTGTAACTTATCCCAGATAAAATGAAAAGAGAAGTATCTTTTACCTGGAAGATAAAAAAAAAATAGTAATATTATTGTCAAACATCTACTTAAGAAAATTGGGTATAAATTGATGTAAATTGGTTATTGAAGCAGAGGTACCACTAAAACTGTGACTGATTCTATTAAGTCTTCTCCCACTTTGTGCTGTGAAGCAATCTCATCTTCTCATTAGAATGGCTGGAGACAGCTCTGTGAGTGACTGTAGATTTCTTTTCCAGAGTCTGTAAATGTTTCAGATGTATCTGTCAGGCCATACACTAGTTACAGGTTAACATTTGCCAAAAATAATGACACTTCATTGTTACTGAACTAGCATAACACAGCTATTCAAACTTGGCCACCTACCTACGCATTCCAATCTACAAAACACTGTGAGGGAAGAAAATTGAAGTGGGATCATCATTTGGCAGATACATATCATAAATTAGCAATCTTCCCAAGGCTTTTCACTGAACCAGCAGTGCAGCTAAATACCTGTCACTGAGGCACCATGCTCACATTGTAAGGGAATGGAGTAAGAAGAAATCATTAATACAAACATTATCAAACAGTCATTGATTCTTTGGGAGATAAACTGAGAGGGACGTAAAAGCATTCCCAGCTATATCAAGGCACCAAGGTAAGGAGTGTCAATTATGGAAAGCTGCTTGAGTCAGGACCCCGAGTGAAGCATAAATACATGACAACCTTTTTTCTACCTGCTGAGGAGCTTGGCTGCCTGTGCTCAGAGCAGGACTGACACCTGGGATCAGGTGTTGTGAGTGGACCTGTGGGAGAGAGTCTCACTGGGGACGGGGTTGTCTGTGCCTGAGAGCTCCATTTACACTCAGGTGTGAGGTTGTAGGTGTGCCAGCTCCTAGTTCCGTGACTTTCTGTGAAGGTCGTGTGATCTGATCTCCAGTCTGTTGTCACTTGGCTACCTGGCTCGACCACATGCCTGTCACTACTGATTCTTCTGGCAGTGAATGATTTCTGGCTAATCTTGGTTGCCATTGCCAAACCTGCTTTGCCCTTTTTGATCGGGTATTAAGGGGAAGCTGTTCCCACTGGTCTTGCTGTCACCCTTTGTGCCTGGTTGGAGTTCTATGGGTGGTTCACCTGCTCCAGGCCATCAGCTGCTCTGGTGGGAAGGGGGCAGTGTTTCCAGCCCCTGGGTGGTTAGCTAGAGCCACCAACAGGGGCATTTCACACTTAGCTTCCTTAGAGAAATTAAAGGAATTTTGATGCTTTTATTTCAAATGGAAGGACACATAGGAACGAGGTTTTCTCTAATTAATACCACAAGACCCATTTATTTTGGTGGGAGAGACTGTAGCCAATTGTAAATACCATTTTAAATGTTTTTGGAAATGATGGTTTACTTTTGCAAGCCTCTCCAGATCTTTAAGACCTTTAAGCAAAAAAGTAATACTGAAATCACTGACATACTTGGCTAGTGTTTTGTAATTAATGTTTTTTCCTGTTTAAAACCACTAAAGCACTTTGTGGGCTAAGTTACTGTGCCACTACTATCAAATAACCTAGGAGATATTTTATAACATTTTGATTCCTATTTTTACCCCAATTTACATTATGGAATATTAAAGAATTCCATTGTTTAAATTGGTGAACCGATGTTTAACTTTAAATGTTTTTACACTTCTGGTTTTCATCATGTATTTGACATAACTCTAATGTAACTAATCAGTACTGAAGTACAACTTTTATCACATTTTTGCAGATATATTTTTAAAACATTAATTCTAATTGTTTATTATGATATGCTGATTCAAATTAAAATGCTGACTTGTTTTAATAAGAACTCTGACATCTGTTCATACATCGTTCATGTAAAAGACCTAACAAGAATTCTGTTAATCCCATAACATAGTGGTGTTGCTGTAAATGTCACAAAGACTTTATGTTTTTTACCATTTTAAGGAAAAATGTTCAATGCTAATACTTATTCCTCAACTTCAATATCTTTTTGAAACTGCTATTCTGAGAAGTAGATAATATTTGAAAGAAGGCGAATTTTTAATGCAGAGCAGCATAATCATCAATAGCCTACAAAATACACTTTAAAAATCATGCTTTTACAAACATGGCACAGACTCTGCTGTAGCACTGTATGCTCTAAAAGCTGCAGATATATTTTGGAAAACACTGATGAAGCCATTACTGCTTCATGCATTTGTTCATAGTATATATCATTATTCAAGAAATTTAAGAACCATAATGATGGAAAATCACACAGAAAGAAAAGGAACATGGACTTTGTCAGAAACAAGGGCTACATTTTTATTCAAGAGGCCCATAATGATGGAAAATCACAGTGAAAGGCAGAGACGAAACAAGGATCCCATAAAGGGACTGACACACCACAGTGGCACAAGTAGTAGAACCGTCATAGCAAGTGGATAAAAATAAAGACAACAAAATTAACTAGAGAAGAGCTGGATTCAGGGCTGAAGCAGAAAACAGAAACAAATCACAGTAAATGCTGAAGATTAATTTCAAAGAATCTGCTGAGAATGAGTGTAGAGACAAGTTCCATCAATATTAATGAAACTGAAATAGAACTCCAAACGACCATGAGTACAAAATGGCACACAAAGCATTTTCTTTTAAATAGGTTGGAGATTAGATCATAAGACCTTCCCAAAAATGAACAGAATACACAAAAGATGGTATTATGGGAAAAACTATGAACAATCACAACATAATTAATATTTCTATAGTTCTTTTTAAGATTTATCAGCACACGCATTTATTATAAAAGGATGGTTCATAAAAGAGATATTTAGGAAAATAAGCAGAGAAGAATATTTTTTCAAGTCCAATGTTCTACAAATACCTTAAAGGAATCTTGTATAACTTCAAGTAGCAGTCTTTGGCTGCTTTTTTTTTTTTTTTTAAAGCGTCTAAAAGAGCTCGATACCTCAAATCCTTAATAAAATGTTCCACTTTAAGTTTATATAATGCATAAGAAAAAATTATTACCCACTTTGAAGTGAAAAAAGAGTACCTATTATATGTAACTTGACAGTCAAAGCTCTGTGCAGTCAGGAAATAAACTTTTCTTCCTAAATTACTTAAGCTGCCCACTTGTATTAGACAGCCAAGAGTACAGGCCATGGATCTTTCAAAGAGTCTCATATTCTTGACATTCAAAATTTTTGCCCCACCAGCTGACAAGTATATTCACTTCTTGTCAGATAGCCTATGGTTAGAAACAAGGGATCACACTTTAAAAACCTGATTTCTAAAAAAAGACCAGCACAAATGTGTAATTTCTTGGATGATGTTGTCAGGAGTCCTGTACATTATGACTGGCATGTCAAATATTTTAAAATCTTTAGCACAAGAGCAGAGCAAGTGAGTACCTTTTCTGATAAAGATTGCTCTCCCCTATGAACATTTGTTGTGACAGGCAAAATTTCAGTGTCACAAAGAGAGATACAATCAATCTGTTTCACTTACGTAAAAAATTAAACTATTAAAGGTTTTTTCATCTGTCACTAGAGTGGCCACATCTTTCTTCTCATAGCAGGTCACTGATGCTATTTCAGTGCCTTCCAACAGCTGATCAGCAGTAGTTCTTCTCCACTTTAGGTTCTCAACGCGCTTGCTGCCAATGCACAAACCTTTCTTTTACATTGTAGTAGAGATGTGATGATCTAAATAAAGCTATTGAAAGGAATAAAAATACTTTGTAAGACAAAGTTTTGGTTTAAAAGGGGGACTGGGATATAAAATACTGGAATAAGACTAAAAAAAATATGTAGATTATGTTTGGCAGAAAAACAGTTATTTGTGGTAGGCCATGCTCTTGCGTTTCTTCAGTGAGACAGAAATTACATAGCGGCAGCCAGTAGTTAAACTCTGGCTTAAAAACACTCTTCAGAATCTATTTGGGTTCTGAAATCCAACAGATTTCACCCTAATGAAATCTGTGTCCAAGTAGTCTGGCTGTTAAGACCAACTTTAGTTGCACCCACAAAAACATTACAATTGTGAGGTAACAGAATTCCCATGATCATGTGTTATTTCTTAATGTGATGATAGTAATCTTTACCACTTGATAAGTAATTTCTTAGTGTTTGGTAATGGGATTTCACTGTCTTTCCAGAACTCCTCCACAGAGGAGAGAGTTGTTGCCAGATGATGGTCGATGCAAAGCAACTATGACATGGCACCTTTAGAGATGAGGACTGCCAGGGTCTCTGCAATTGCTGTGGACGCTTGGTTTATGCTAGCACCACCAATAGTGTGCATATACAGGTTGATTCCTAAGTTAAAATATTGCAAACCCCACATTTACAGATGAGAGTGTACTGCACAGTTGAGAATAGAAAGTTAGGAACAACTTTGTACGTAAATTATGAGGAAAACATTGGTATTGAATGAAGCCTTGCTGAGCTTCTAAGCTTTTCTGAATAGAGAATTACAGAATTACAAAGTAGCAAAGGATCCTCTCCTGAACGCACAAGTCAGGCATAATTGCGTTGTGATTTTTTCTTTATTTATAAGAACAGTACCCTGAAATTAAAGAAAAATAATATATATGTGATCCGAGCTTTAAATTGATTTTTATTGGATTTTTGTAATATAGTGGCTGAGTTATGAGGAAGAAATGATTGGATTTTTATTATAACCACGAGAATACAATATCAGCAGTATGCCATTAGTATTTACATGTAAAATGAAGCATTGTACAGAATAAATCGCCTTTGTATTTACAGAGGTCACTGTAATCCTAATGTAGAACAGAAACTGTCATCCCACCTTCTCTAGGGGTGCGGTGCTACCTATGACAGTGTTTCTGAATTGGACTGAGGTATACACTCATCTGTTCATGCTAAACAATATACCTTCATGAGGCAAAACTAGCTGACTGCAGCTGTAAACTCTTGAAATTTACCTCTGCAGTCCCATCTTGAAGGTGTAGTCTGTATCCCTGTTACCACCTCTCTATGTGCACAGGGCTGATGTGCTTTGGGGCTTTCATGAATAAGCCCAGAGGAACATGTCCCACCCCTTTTCTGTGCACCAGGCTCCATATCCAGCCATTTGCAAATAGTGTCCTATTTCCCACAAGTAACTCTTTTTCCAGGCCTCTAGAAATGTAGATAACTGTTATTAATCCCTTTTATCTGAACTTTTCAGGTTATAAAATATTTTACAATCTGAATTTAAGAGGTAGAATAAATATAATATGGAAAAAATTTAAAAGACTTCCAAAATTGCTGCACGATGTCTTTCAATATTTTGTTTGGTTTTCATTTTACAGTCATTTTGCAAATATGCCGTGTTTAAAATGCATCATTATCACCTAACTAACACACTTTATTAGGTATCTCATTTTGTTCTTCCATCAAAAGAGAATATATCTTATCAGGCTAGAATGTAACTGCTCAATCTGAAATAGATCCAGAATGATGTTTGTGGCTTTTTTCCTGAGATCCTGGTTTTAAGTTCAACTATCCAGATTTCTCTGTACATATTTCTGCTGTGTTCAATAAATGAAGTCATTCTATCTATCCTAAAAAGTTACATCACAAACATTTCTCTGCCCTAGAAGAGAAAGATGCAATGTCTTTGAGAGCTAGCAAGAGTCTACTGTTGTTGCATAGACATTTAACTGCACGGTTAAAAGTTTAGACTAAATGCCAAAACTTACATTATTTTAGCTTTTGATATTGTAACTTCAAACTTGTACCTCACAGAAAATGTAGAGTTTAGAGACATTTATAGAAAAGTAACTTTGTTTTCCCTAAGGTTTCTTTCTTGCCAGTGTCTCCCAGGCTGCTGAACATTGCTCAAAGATTGCAAAAAAATGATTAAAGATAACTCCTTCTGTGGGTTTATTACTAGCCAGCATTCTTACAGGGTGGGCTGGTTTGGATTTTTTTTTTTTGGCTTTCTTTTTCTGAAGTACACAGGTATAGTCCAAATTCAGAGACAGAAGTCTCACTACTTATAAATTCGAGGATCTTCTTTCGTGTTCAATAATACCCTGCAAGGCATGAGAATTATTCAAGACTTATGTTCCTTTTTCATAGTTTGTTGTTCAACTATCAAGCATCTTGATTAATACACAATTTAGTGCTAAGATCTACAACACCAAATAAAATGAAATCGACATCTTTTTCTTAGACTGCTACCATTTGTTTTTCTTTTTAACAGTACTTTCACGTCATATGGTTTATTTGTTGGAAAAAAAAAGGTCATGCTAGAATGGTCCTAGCCTCTTGGAGGCCAAGAAAAAGCCTAGTATTGCTTACCATGATTAGTCCCTATTTAATTTTTTTCCTCTGTTTTTATTGGTATTAATAATAAAAATATTCTTATTTATAGTGGTATTCTCATTTTGCTAAGGTACTGAAATGCTCAAAGTAGACCTGTCATTCTTGAAGTGAAATTTTATAAATTCATTGGTAATTTGTCCTACTATAGAACCTCTCTCTTCTTGGCTTTCTCTCTTCTTGTGAGCAAATCTCTTTCACTATTCTCACTAAGAACATCTCAGTATGCATAATGCCTGTTAGTGGCATTTTCCATGTTAAGGTTATGAAATTCAGCTGACGTTTCCAGAGTTATGATCTAGAAATATTAATAATGTGTGTCAGATCAGACTGTTCTACACAGCACTAGATGCTTCTAGATTGACGAAGTCTGGGATACCACAGAAAGGGTGAGAGAGATCTTTATGCCACCGTAGCACCTGACCATCTTTGGAGCTGCACTAACACCATTAACAATCTGTTACCATTAAAACAAGGACAGTTATCACAATAGAAAAGAATGGAAGTGGGTAAATATAAAATGCGAAGGGTAGTATGAATGTAAGTGTATAAAGAATGGAGTAAGATTAGATTCTCTATAAAATCAGCTGAATCCACAGCTAGAAGAACAAACACTATTGAACCCTACCAAATAAAATGTTTAAAAATATTGTATTCAAGCAGAGTTCAGCTGTATGATGACTACCTTTAAACTTCACAGAACTTGAACACCATTTAGTTTAGACAATGCCCTTGAGTGTTTCTTTTTAGTTCTGAGTGTATTTATTACTGGGAGTCATCTGGCTCCCTTCAAATGTCAGGGACCCAGGTAATTCTGAGCTGGGGTGTGCAAAAGCAGCTGTGCTCTTCTCACCCCCTGTGCTGCACTGAATATTATCTGGTCACAGCAAGGATCAGGGGCTCTGTCTTTATTCTTTCAGTTCTACAAAACCACTTATTTTTGCAGTTAATGGTGACTTTGCTGTAAATATATGTTCTGGGCAGCAAAAAGCAAAGACTCTTGGTGGCAGAAACAACAAACTGTTTTGCTACTGGCCCTTAAACATTGTTTTTAATCACATAGAGTCGTTCTAGGGCTGTTTGGCTTCTGCATGTGATCCAGCTGTACAATAAGTTGTATTTGTGCAGTACTTCAGTGTTGGAAGGCTGACATTGAGATGATTGCCTTCTAGATGTTTGTGGTTTTTTTCCGTTAAACTTATAAAACATATTTTGTATGTAAGATGGTCAAGATTATTATGGTTTAAACTATGTATGCCAGTTTAAAATGAGGTTTTCAGCATTATGACGGATTTGGATAGAAACATTCAGCCAAATAAGGCAAACCTTGACTTTAAAAGCAACTTGAAATCAAAAGCATGTAAAATGAAGTGTTACATGGCCATGAGTCGATTTCTAGCTGAAGGAATCAAATGCTTTGAAGTCCTGTATCTGAATTTAGTGAAGTGGCCATGCTAACAGTAAATTAGATATAGGGACTATGGAGGGGAGTGGGGGGGAGGGAAGGGGAGAAGGGGGCTATTATTACAGTGTGTTAAATGGACAGCATAAATTAAAAACTTATATTCAAACTTGCACATTTTTGTACACACGTCACTGACTTTGGTACCATATGTAGTCACATTGAAGTAAAGCAACAAAAGGATTTTAGTTGTTTTTTCTCTCCAGCTGTTTTTCCCAATAGCTAAAATCAAAACTATACCTATAGTAGGCTTTATTATTTGTGTATGTATATATACACAAACACACACACACGCCTTTAATTCATGTATCAAACTGCTTAGGCCTGTATTGTGCTTACAAACCAGTAAGGTAAATATTTTTTTTTTAAGAAGACAGTCCAAAAATTTTATCTACTCAGAGCTATTGAGCCTAGATTAGACAACAAAAATGTCTGACAAAATGTGTGGATAGTGGGAAAATTTAATAAGCAGAAAAGCTCTCCAAAAGTAGTCTTTCAGAAATTTTGTGGCCTTATTAATAGAGCTAGGCAAATCCATCCTGTGCTGTTGCTGTGAAATAATCTTGCAAAATGCTACTTCCAGGACAAGTAAAGTGTCTTGAACTTTAGAAGGGTGGAAAATGATGATGTTTTTATTTTGTTCCTGAAAAGGAAACCAAGTTTGGTTACTGAAGATTGTAATTTACAGATGTGAAAGATGCAAGGGCTGCACTGAATTTATTTATAAATAATTTCTGTTAATTTCAATATTACTGAATGTTTGGTGTAGTAATAAATTAGTTTTATGCAACAGCTAAGTAACTGTATCTTAATCTGAACTAGATATATTTTTCCTCTCTTAAGTGTATAGTGATAGATTTTAAGACAGTAGAAAGACCACATAAATATATTACTAGCAAGAACTGTTATTATCACTATACTATTAGAAAAACTCTGAACAGATACAGCATTCTCTTCCTCAATATTATTGTTGCAAAACCCTCATATTACTGAAATATAAAGGTTGTAACATACATTTTTAATGTATAATTTCAAATTAGGCTTAGTAAAAGTGCCTTTTCTTTAGAAAAAAAATTATATTCAATATTACATTCCTTTTACAATGATAGAGATCATATATATCTGATGATACTCTCACCTTGACTCCTTCACTCTGGTGTTTTTCAAGTTTTGTGAATTTTATCTTATGGACTTAAAATAGGGCATGCTATAAGAATAGTTCTTACTGCCTTCTCTCCTTCAATTTTCTTAGCAGGCAACACTTGATGCTGCCTGTCTTTAATAGTTCAGAGAAGCAGAGCCTGAGTTAAAGAAAATATGTAATTTTTTTGAAAAGTCCTGATCTGACTTCTGTAACACTCTGCAATTAATTTTTCATATATTCTAAGTGATTCATTGTCATAACCTGTTTTATTCCTATTATTTTATTCCTATTATTTTATTAATTTGTCATGTAAATTGTTATAAATCAATCATAATGTATTTACAAGGGTCTCCTCCTGGCCATACAGCTCTTTATATAGATAAGCAAGAGGAAAAAATCTAGTGGTGTGCCTAAGCACCAGTGCTCCTTTGAATCCAAAAAGCTCATAGCACTTGGGTATTTCATCTTTCCAGTGCTTCCTGCTCTGGAGCAGGATTGATGGGTTGGCAAACAGAAGACCGGGACCTTCGCCTGGAGAAGGAGGCTCAGGGGTGACCTTATCACTTTCTACAACTCCCTGGCGGGAGGTTGTAGCCAAGCAGGGGTCAGCCTCTTCTCCCAGGCACCCAATGACAGGATTGGAGGACATGGTCTTCTTCAGCTGTGCCAGGCAAGGTTTAGGCTGGACATTAGGAGGAATTTCTTCACAGAAAGAGTGATTAGATATTGGAGTGGACTGCCCAGGGAGCTGGTGGAGTCACTGTCCCTGGTGGCGTTTAAGGAAACACTGGACGGGGCACCCAGTACCATGGTGTAGTTGACAAGGTGGTGTTTGGTCATAGGCTGGACTCGATGATCTCAGAGGTCTTTTCCAACCTCACTGATCNCCGCCGCTGTTCTCTGCGGGCCGTGCCGGGCAGTGCTGTCCCTGCCGGCCTGTGCTGGCCCCGCCGGGGCGGGCCCGGGGTTCGCCCCTCCCGGCCGGCGCGACCTTTCC
>VZTR01013440.1:15091-45780 GCA_013400775.1 Chaetops frenatus | reverse complement strand
GCCCTCCTCTGTGCTTGCAGATGCCCCCGAAAAAGGGAGGCGACGGGGTTAAGTCGCACCCGATTATCGGAAGGTTCGGGACGTCCCTGAAGATCGGGATCGTCGGGCTGCCCAACGTGGGGTAGGTGTTCGGGGGCGGGTGGGAAGGCTCCTCGCTCTCCCCGCGTTTGGCCCTGCGCCGAGCTGGGACCTGAGGCGCCGGCTGGGTGCGGACAGGTGCGGATCCGAGCTGAGGGACACAAATCTTACTGCTCTGTGATAGACTTCCATCTTTAGCTGCAAGTACTTGCAGGTGGAGCGGCGCAAAATTTGGCAGCGATAGGCAGGTGTGTGCGAGTCTGGACAAGATAATAAGGGCTCAAAGAAAGGAAAAGTCATCGTAATTGCTGATTTTATAAAACACTATGTCCTCTGCATTTGCTTACTTCCACTGTTGTGTATGTGCAATGCATGTTTTCATGCGAATACTTAGACATACGTGCACAACAAATTCCTTTTCTATTTTGGGATGATGTACACAGGAGGGGTTAATTATTCCGTGTCATTAGCAGTGAAGAGGACTCTCATCCTTGAAACTTCTTCAGAGTTTGTAGTTAGACAAGCCTAAGTGACAGCTTGGGAGAGATGATGGAAGGTTTATCATTGATTCCTGTCATGCTTTTCATCTGTAGTTGTTATGGCTCATCACAGGAGCTGTACTTGAAAAAAAGGATGACTTGATTACCTGGAGGTGATCGCACCTACATGTGAAACTTTTGGTATTAATTTGTGTATCCTATTTACTAAGCGAAAGTCTCAGCATTCTCAATCTTTAAATCTGTAACAAATTAGAGGACAAACTTTTGTTCATGTCTTAAAGCTGGAAGCATTGCTTTCTTATGTTTTCATTATAGTTTATTTTATTTTTCAGGGTGTAGCTAAGATTACTCCATAAAGGAAATAATTAGCTGTAGTGTTGTACTGCACATCAATGCATTTTCAGTTATGTTATGATGTAACTTTCAAAGAAAACTGTTAGTGAATTTTGAGTATGTTGTCTGCATGCAGAGCAGCTCTGAAAAACTCAACAACCTATCTATTGTAGAAGATTTGGGAGTCAAATCAAGAATTGCTCTTTTGGTTTAATAAATGCCAGCTAACAAAGTAATCTGCCTCTTGGTTTAAGGGAAAGTGTTTGTTTTTTTTTCCTGATAGAGTACTTGTAAGCTGTTTTCCACATTAACAAGGATGAAAATAGTTTGGTAGGGTACAACTCTTTCTTCATATACACAAAAGATTGCTTGTAATTGATTAACTGATGTGGTTTGCTTTCTGTGCCACTTTTTTTCTCTTTTCATTGTTGATTTTTATTGCTTAGATACTGAAGTTGTGTTACAATGTAAACACTTGTGGAAAGGGTGAGTCATGGCAAAACCAGTTCAAAAAAAGTTTCAAGCATCCTTACCAGTGTCTCATTGTACTTGAAGAAAAAGAGAAATGGCCAGTAGAGCATTGCTTTTGACTTAATTTTTTTTTTTACTAACACGTGCCTGCAGTATACTTGTGTAGGGAAGAGGGATTAAACATCACTGGGTTTCAGTGGGGCATTCCAGTTGCATGTGTCTCCTGCTAGAATCAGGGGAATGGTCACTGCTGTTGAAGTAAAGGGAAAGCTCAGTATTGCACTGGGTTAGAATAAATGTGGTTTTATCTAATACTCTTAAATGCTATTAAATGGAACTGCTTTAAGAATGTGTGTATTTTGTTTATAGGAAATCAACCTTTTTCAATGTGTTAACAAAGAGTCAAGCGGCAGCGGAAAATTTTCCTTTCTGTACTATTGATCCAAATGAGAGTCGAGTACCTGTGCCAGATGACAGATTTGATTTCCTATGCCAGTATCACAAACCTCCAAGGTAAGTAAAATTCTTAATATTTTTCTTTAGTTATGCAGCTGAAGTAGTATTACCGAACCAAAACTTTTCATAAACGTTTAATGCAATTGTAATGTCTAGAAGTTTGTTAGTGAAATCTGTGTTAGAGTGTGAAATTATATGTCTGCCTGGATTATACGTTCCCCATGCCTCTGATATGACTTTTATTGTAGGAGAATGATAAATGTAGGAGCTGTCAGTCATTGCTTAGCACCATTTGGTGCTTGGTGAAGGTGGTTGCTCCCAGGTGAATTGGAGGATCTTCTGAAGAGATTTTTGAAAATGAACAGTAATGGACATACCTGACATGTCATAAAGTTGCTCATTTGTAAGATTTCTGCCCTATACTTTGTATCATTCAGAATTGTATGTGTTATAGGTAGCTAAACAAATACCTGTCATTATCTCTGCATCCTCAGTTATTTGGCCGTAAGGTTTATGGGTAGTCTTTTTATGTCCCCAATTTTCTCTTCTTTTAATAGGCTCTGCTACTTGTTCTGTGGTATATTCAAGGATATTCCTACACTACATTGCTTCCAATTATTTCATTATTCTAGGAGTGTATTAATTGTCACATCATTTTTTTTTGCTGTTGACTGTGTCTGTAATCTCTTCTGTATGTTCAATGTAGGAACTTTTTCTTGCTTGAACAGCAAAATTTCAGGTATTTTCAGAAAACGGAAACTTTAAAACAGGGACTTGTGACTCATTAATTTTAGTTTACATTTACTTGCAGAGATACCTTGATTCAAGTGAGTGTACATAAATAATAGGGTGAACTAGCATGCACATGTGTGCTTTTTTTCAACTCCCAGGCCTCAGTTTTAGAGCCAGATCTCACCCACAGTTAAAATAGATTGATTAGTTGCTAATCAAAAATCCATTTTCAGACTTAATTTTCAGGTCTAAGCAAGCTGTTTCCATCTAACTATTCTGCAGTTTTTAAATATGAAGCTGTTTGTTTAGGTGGATTGTTATAACATGCTAATCTTGTTTTTCCTGCTCAAGTCAGTGTTAAGCATGATGGTTAGTGCATGGATCTTAAAAAGAAAACTGATGAATTAGAGACAGCTTTTGGGCTGTTGACTGTGCAGAGAAAATGGTGTGGCTTTTAAGTTTTGTTGGCAGTTTTCTTGTAACTTGCCCTATTAGTACTGCTTTGGCCATGTCAGTAATCCCTGTTTCTTCTCACTTAGCTGTGAACGGCTACTCCCAAATTAATAGTTCAAGTGACAAAGAGATTATTACCTCTCCCCTCACCCTGCCATCTATCTTTACAAGGAGTGCTAAGATTGTGTTCTCTGACTAGCAAATTCTTCTTCCCTCTCTCCCTCCTTATCACTCTAAAATATTAATGAAAATAGTACAGTTTCTGAATCTGTATTAATATATACTCAATATACTGAGTTTGATAATAAGCTGGATAATCAGCTTTTATTTGAATCGTCTTTTGACTTTTTACAGACATTTGTTACTTAAAGTTAATGGATGTGAGCATTAGTGGATAGTTACAGCTGCTGATTTCACCTGTGCTGCTTATGTGATTTTTCTATTTCACTGTAACAGTAATAAAGCAGAGATAATTAGTGATAGTCCGGTAGGACACTAGACTGAAGTAACTTACTGGGCTTGTCTGCCTGAGACTAACTCAGGAAAAGAAGGCTGTAGTCACAAAGATATGCTACTGAATTGTAATTTAAATGTCTTAATTTCTCTGCATAGTCTTGATTTTGTTCTTCATCTTTATGTAATATGTTCTGTAGTAATTTTCTGCTTGTTTGGATTAGTAGACGTAATCCATCTGTGCACGCAGAATGTTTTATCAACAGTGAATTCTCTTTAAATTGGACTCTTGTCTAGCCTCAAGATTTTGTCTTTCAAAATCTGAAGCATTTGGTTTTTTTATTTCCCTTATGTTACACTTAGTTTTCAGATAACTGCAGTCATTGTGGGGAGATAGGGAAAAGTAAAAAGGGGTGACTTTGTCTTAACTGAAGTAATGTATGACAGGACAAAGAGATCTTGCCGTGGTGTGCCTGATGTGAGCCAGGGGAGGGGAGAGGGACAGGGCTGGGCTGGCAGTAGCTGTCTGTCCCACCGAGCTGGGATTGCTCTGCTGCAGCGAGATGGACTCTATTGCCAGGGACATTGCTGGCATGAGTTAGTGGCTGTTGTGACATCAGAGGAAAAGTTGGGGTCTTTGGGTACTGTGTGTTGCTTGAAGATCCATTCCTCACTCCAAAAGAGGAGAGCCTCAGCTTGGTTGGGACTGGTGTGCTGTTACTTGTTAGCTCATGCTGAAAGCTGACTGGTATTAATTGGAAATGTAAATGTTTGTAAATGAAATCACATACTATCTACAGGTAAATCTGTACTTAATAGATTAAGGTACACTGGCAGAACTTGTAACTTGGGCTTTTTTTCTTTCTGCAGCAGTGGGATTATGTGACTGTTGACAATAAATAAGTTGAATAATATGTACACAGAAGGTGGGCTCTAATAACTTTCAGTAAAAACTGCTATGTTGCCAAATGATACAGATGATTTCTTAGAGCTTTAGTGTTACTACTGCTTGCTTTTTGGTGGGAATGAAACTGTGGATACTAAAAAAGAAGAAATCCTAATATATTAAACACAATTCTGAATGCTTGTTATTTTAAGGTATTAGTTTATATGATGTTACTAACTTAATGTATGTATTTAAAGTACTTGTTTGTTATAAATTTCATACAATATTCAGTGAACTCATTTGTTGCATTGTGCCCACATGTAGCTTTTTCAGAAAGGAGGTGGTTGATTTTTTTATATTGTTGTCCTGCTACCCAGTTCCCCCAGTACAGGTGCTTTCAGGCAAGGTTTTACAGACTAATGATTTCTTCCAGTTTAGTAATTAGAAAGAGAGTATTTTCTGTGACTGATCCACTTCAGCAGGAACTAAAACAGCAGGTGTATTTCCCCCAGCTATCTGTGAATCCTAAGCAGGTAGCAGAGGATGAGGTCTGCTAGTTCTGTAATGGAATTGAGATGTTTTTCATCTCAACAAGTAGCTCCTGACATGAAAATTATGACATGGAAGCAAGAAAGAGTTGCTCTGTTAACTGCAATTAATATTTTATGGGGCATCATGTGTTTAGGAGTGATGGATATCTCACACAGAAAAAGAACTCTGTGTATAGTGCCTCTGAAGAAATTTTAATAACTTAATAAAAGCTTTAATGAAGCTATTTTCTTGCCTATTTTTTGTTCTAAGTTTAATTTAAATGTTGCTTAATCACCTTAAACTTAGAAATATTTTTTTAGTGTAAGTATGCCAAACTCATGTAATTTGAACAGTGATTTGTGTCCTAACTCACAAATAGCTTGAAAGCCTCTGGGTGCATGTACCCCAGCAGTCTTAGCCAACGTGTCCTCCAGCCTATTGCCACAGCTGTAGTGTGCTGTGCCTGACAAGGAGATGTGCCTCAGGTGACAGTGGAGTCCAGCCTCAACATGATTTTCACTGAGATGGTAGAGGAAACTGCAAGTTACTCTTGATTTGATTTATATTGTGCCCCAGTAATGTCCTCATGGCAATTATTTGCATTTTTTTCTACTCTAAGCTACATGACTAACTAGAAAAAGTACTCAGGAAGAAGCACTGTAAGCCTAAAGTAATTAACCTACAGCCTAACTGTAAGTGATCACACCTGTTGGCTGATAGGACTCAACCTGTCTGAAAATACTAATAAAAAAGGTGATTTTAAAGTCTTTGTTTCTGCTTCGTCCCTTGCTTGAAATCAAATGAGATTATAAGCAGGAGTGAATCAGGACAGAAGGGACGAATCAAACTACTTAAAAGGTTGTATTTGTTTCATTCCTTGTTTTCACCTGTGAGTTGCCTTGCACACATGCATTCACAAACACAAAGCTTATTGTAACCACAAACATTTCTATTCCACCTGGACTATTTCTAATCTATCTTGGATGTCCTTTTCAAACTTAAATTTTAAAGCAATTTTGTTATCTCAGAGGATAATATATAAATTGCAACTACCCCATTTCAGCTCTAGCACTGTCCGTTATACCTCAGGATCTCTGTCCTTTTTGTCAGCAGATTGCTTTGATTTATTTTGTTGCATTGCAGATTGATATAATTCATTCATTTAGATCTTTAGTGCTCAAATGATGGTTGCTGAACTAAATCTGAGTAAATCCCATTGCTGTCTCGATCATGAAAGTCCTCTGCAATATTAAATGAAAGTTCCCTTGAACTCATTGTAGGATAGCATACTCAGATACGTGATAAAGTTTTAAAGTCGAAATTATGTAATCAGTTGCTGGAAAGCATTTTGTAGAAGCCAGATCAGCAATGGGACTTTCTGAGGGACATCATGTGGGACTTAATCGATGTTTAAGAGGAGTGTTTATGTAAGTGAAAATCACCTGTAGTTTCGGAGTGAGATATCAATAACTTAGCAGGATGGAACTCTAACATATAAGCATCTGTGAAAGAATCCTGTTTTTTTTTACTGAAGATGACTGAAATTTGGTAACTATATCCTATTGTTAGTGTTCTTTTTTGTTAGGTATTACCGAGTTTGCCTACTCTTCAGTTTGTTCTGAACCTGTGTAAAGCAACTGGGCTGTGATGTGTGTTCTAGCACTGCATATTTGCCAGCAGTGAATGAAAAACCTTAAATAATAGT
This sequence comes from Chaetops frenatus, assembly GCA_013400775.1. Lineage (NCBI taxonomy): Eukaryota > Metazoa > Chordata > Aves > Passeriformes > Picathartidae > Chaetops > Chaetops frenatus. The sequence continues at coordinate 39,182 of VZTR01013440.1, read as the reverse complement.
GACTTGAGCCATCTTTTCTGCATGGCAGGAGAAGGCAAAATTTAATTAGTTATATTTTGTTGGTGTAATAACTTACTGAATAGTTTGAGAATGCAGGTGTTTGGTATGTACAGGACACAGAGTATGTGTTGTAATCCACGTTGAATCTCTTACCTTGTTGTAATTCAGAGAAGTGCAATTTAATTAGCAGGTTTTTCACTTTTGGTTCATGTGCCATTAGGTTCAAGTCTTGTTTGTCAGTACCATGGATAAAATGCTATTAATGAAATCATTCTTGCATAGAAATTACCTGAGTTCATCTGCAGTACCTAGTTCTTTGGAAACAGATTCCTTTTAACTGCCCAGTGAGGAATTTTGCTTACATTGGTCAAAACTGCAAGATTGATTGCAGGAGCTGTAATAGGGAATACAGTCTCCTGTAAGAGGGAGTTCCAAACTGTTGTTTGGAAATGAGCCAAAAATAGCAGTGAGGACAGACTGAGAGTTGAATGGCTCTCAAAGAAATTGTCACAACATACACATTCTCTTTCTGTGTTGCTGCTTTTACTTCAGGTCATTTGTGAGTGGTAACAGATGACTCTTACTTGAGTTGTATGAATTTTCAGGAAGGAAGAAGAATTTCTCTTTTCTGTAAACTATGTAACCCTATGGATGCATAAGCCTCTTATTCCTGGAAATGCCCTAACCATTGCACTGCAAAACTGTACTTTGTCTGGCCCAGTGAGTCTTGTGCTCTTTACTGCATGGTTGCTCATACAGTGAAGGTGGTACACTACACAAATTCAATGCTGCTGTTTTTCAAAATGAGGTTAAACATCCCTGCTCAAGGATTATACCTGTGGTTAAAATATAGAGATACTTCTGGCTTGGCATTCTTTTTCATGTTATAAATCCTTGTGACATGCTTTATAGTAGATGGGTGTTGCACTGATTTGTACAAATGATCAGTTGATGCCACCTGTTCCTGATGATCATTTGAGGCTCAGTGACATTATGCTAATGCTGACTAACGAATCTTAAGAAATGGAAATTAATTTGTTTAGAGGAGGAGGGAAAAAAAAGCAAAATGCAATTAAGTCTTTAATAAACCATATTCAAGATGTACAGTACTTTTCCCCCATTCTGTGCAGTGTTCTCTCTTTATTTAATTTCATAGTATTTGCTCTTTGTCCTTCAGAGTACAGGCAAGTGTGATTAGCTTTTGCCTTTTTCTGCTTTCTGTGTATTCATTTTTCTATGATGAAACAGTGATTTAGGCCGGGGAAGGTGCCTGCCAGTGGGGATAGTTTTAATTCGCTTGGAATGTTTTGAGGTATCCGAAGTGAAGGTGAGAAAGCACCCTGGAAACCCACATACTTCAAAGGTCTCTTGCTTGTATTACTCATCTGTGAAAGAAATGTGCTGGGGTTTTCTTTCTATTGTGTAGCAAATGAGGTTGATTCTGGTGATAGAGAAGCCATCTGCATATGAAGGTATCTGTCTTGCTCTAATGTGGCATCTTTGTAGTGAAAGTGTGAATTGTTCTGATGGCTGGCCAGGAAGTTAATCCTACCAGAAAGGTGAGAGGGGAGCATAGAACATTTCTCACACCACCTTTGTTTTCCTTAAAACACAGTTTAAAATGACAATGGAGAAGTGCTTTAAAGAGAGGCATTTTTCTGTCTTGCTTTTGAGTGAGTAGTTACGTGTCAAAAAGCAAGGACTGGGAAGTTGTCCACAGATTCTTCTTAAGTATGTTCTGTTCGTGTCAGGCAAAAGGAGTTACTGGGTTAATGCATTAATATTTACTGGCTTCTATCTTCAGAATGTGAGTTACTCTTGGTAGTGTCTTAAATAAGGATTTGTTCTGAGTCTGTGTCCTGGTAATTAAAAAAATATAGTGGGACAAAAATGTCAAATTTGCAAAATTGGTTTACTTCAGAGTGTACTTATATTCATGTTCTTTTGACTGCATTCCACAGCATTAATTTGCAGCACATAATATCTGTCTTCCCAAGGATGGGCTCTTCTTTTTGTGGGTCTAGTGAAATTTAAAGTCACTATTGTGTACTTGAATTTAAGTAACATACGGTATCACGTCAAATAATCGCTTCTTTATAAGTATATCACAAAGATATTAATTGCATGAAACATGTCAGTAAGTTCCTAATTTATTACACCTTACAGGCTTAGTGACACTTTGAACTTCACCTGGGTAAGCAAAAAGATTTTGTCCGGATCTTGTATTGTGAAATTCTTTTACTTGAAAGCAATAATTTTTCTTTGGAAGTGTTAGAGCAAGATTGAAAACAAATCCTTTAGGTCACACTCTTCCAGAAATAATTGATGTTCCATACTCAAACAGATTCTAGTGAATCATCTCTCCCCAAATTAGAGAGTTAGTTTGAGTGAGGAAGCACATCTGCTGATAGGTGTTATTGGCAGTCAAATGAAAGTGGGTTAGCACCAAAGAAAAAAAAGTTGAAATTGTGTTTTGTTCTACCTAGGTCAGTTGCTCAGAGCAGAGACAATAATCACTAGATTTCTGTAACTGCATTTTTTTTTTTTTTTTGTCTGGGCTACAGCTGCCATTGTACCAGGCTCTGGAATAAGAAGAGAAGGGTGATTTTCCTGCTGGTCGAGTTTCCTGCTGTTACAGATTTGACAGCAGTCATGTTGTCAAATATTTCAGTATTTGGAAAAAGATATTTATCAGCAAGTTGTCACATTGATAAAAATGAAGTTTAGTTTGGGCTGTGGACAGTAAAGATTTCAAAAGTGTAATACTGCCTAGGAGGTTACTGGCTAGGTCATCTGTAGCCCTCATTCCCACCTTTGTGGTTGTTTCTGTCTGTGAGCAGCACTGCAAAGGTAGATCTTTGGAAAAGGCATTTTAAGGTAGACCACAGAATCTATATCTTTGGATTATGACTCTTGTGTTGCAGAAGACTCACCATAGAACAGAACATTCCATTTTCCAAATCAGCTCTGTCTGCTCATGCCAACTGCAGGGTGTGTCACACCCTTCTCCTTGGGGGTGTGAAAGCTGTGGCTTTGGCTGTTTGCCACTGTACTTACTGCCAGTAAAACAGTGAGCTGTTGTACTAGTCCTACCATAGTGCTAATGAAATATAATGGGGATGAAGTGTTTGATGGGAATGAACTACTGTTCCAGTTATTTATTTTGGAGCCATCAAGCTGGAGATCTTGAGACTGTGGTGTGCAGTTTCTGGTCCTTTGCAAGAGAGGGATTTGCAGCATTTCAGTGTGGTTCTGTCTCTGCCACTGTTCATGATGATGATGCCATTTGCATAGACCATATGAAGGTGCTTTTAGTCAACACTTCATCAAAGTTTTAGCGATTTCTTGGGTTTTTTCCCTGACTCAACTGGACTTCGAGAAGTAATTTGGTTTAGAATATACGTGGTAAGTTTAATGGCCATTAAGTTCATTTTAAAACAAGTTGAGAATTTGTGATGGATAGAAGGTTTCAAGTTTATAAATTTCCCATAACTTTAAAAGCTTTTTTCTTGTTGTTGTCAGCTAATTTGAACTTACTGACTATTCTGTTGTTGCTGTATAAAATGTCATGTGAACATGTCTGCTTAACCTTTTACTGTTCACTGTGTTGGAAAACATCACAGCTGTTTACATTATAATGCCATCTTATCTACTTTTTTCCAAATTGTTTGCATAACCCTGATGACTGCTAATTTTAATCAGCACTGTATGAAAAAAAAGTGCTCTTCTGAGAAAGTTGCATAACTTACTGAACTAAATGGTAACCATAGAGGTGTGCAATAGCAGAGTGCAATGGACTTTTGTGACTTACTACTTTGGTCCTGTGAAAACTGTGCATTACTGATGACATATTTATGCCTCAGTCTTCCAGGCCTGCTTGATTATTGTATAGTTGTCTGTATGATTCCACACTTCAAAACTAGTTTACTGAATTTTACATAAATATTTACAAAGAATTTAGAGAATGGATGTTTTACATGGGATGGGAGAATTTTGCCTTATGCATTCCGTACTGTGATGTTAACTTGTTCCAGGAAAAAAAAGTGTTGGATTTTCATGTTCTGAATTTATTTCTGTGCTAAAAATTTTGGCTAATATGCTTTAGTAATGAAACTTCTGACTTTTGTATTTCAGCAAAATTCCAGCATTTCTGAATGTGGTGGATATTGCAGGCCTTGTGAAAGGAGCCCACACTGGACAAGGCTTAGGAAATTCCTTCTTGTCTCACATTAACGCTTGTGATGGGATCTTTCATCTGATGCGTACGTAAACTTCCTTATCTGCTTTCTCTAGTTTAAGGACAGCATTGTTTTACTGTAATTAATAACTGTGGAGCAAATATCCCCTGCAATTTAACTTTTACCGTTCAATTCAAAGCCATCAGGTCTTGGGTTTTTCCAGCCAAGACAATCCTCATCCTCTGCTATCTAACAGGTACGCCTTTCTTCATTAGGCTTATATCGAAGACTTAAAAAGAAAGTGGGCTTTTGGAAATCTGCAGTAATGATGTGTCATTTTCTTTTGCCAGCAATGCATGGCAGTTTGTTTCATTTCATGAAGAAGGAGGAATGGAATGTGTTAATAAAAGACAGAAATGGAAGTAGAAATCTGCTGCTGTTGTAAATCCTTAAACTTTCCAGATCCTGAGAAGATGAAGTTTCTTTGTTGCCTTTTACTGGGGTTTGGTCCAAGTTCCTGGTGAACTGTGCATCTTCGGGAACCAGTGCCTTGAAAGCAGCTGTCAGTTTTAAGCCTGGTGGGTGGGCAGTGAACACTGAATCTCTGCAGTCACAGTAGAAAGTGGCTTAAGAAGAACCCATGCAGACTGCTCATGTTCAAGGGCAACAGGCAGGGGACTGGAGAAGGGAGACTTGTATGCCAGCAAGCTGGAAAGGAGGTGTTGCTGAAGATGAAGAAGAAAAGAATTATAAATTCTTGGTAAGAAGAGCCATAACAGGAAGTGATCTGGGGATTGTGTGTTTTCAAAGCATGAAAAATTTAGTGTTTGTTTTAATTTTGATTTGATCAGGAACATATTTTCACCTTTGAACACTGGAAGTGTTGCTCCCTGTCTTTATACTGTTGTGATATGCACTACTACTGCCTGTGGTAATGGGAAGCAGAGTCCTTCAGAAAATTGGTCTTTTTCTTTTTTTATGGATGCCAGGCAGGAAGTCAGAAGCAGGTCATTGTGGATTTGTGCTGTAGACTTCAAGCTCTGCATGCCTGAGTATATTGAAGAAAGGCTTGTTAGCCTTTGACTTAGCTTGGTTCAGTTGGTAATTTTGCAGAAAGCAGTTTGAGAATTAACCAAATTGTATTAATTAAGGTAGCAGTAAGTAAGAAAGTGGCTTGATAGGAATGGAGTTGAGTGTGATGAGACAAATTTTGGGTAGCTCACTAAAGGTATTTTATAGTTCTAGGCTAAAAGTTTTGATCCTGTTTATTTATTGAGCATATGTTAAACTGCATTTTCTTTAGGACAGAAGGTTTATTTGTGGTTTTTTTAGCTGCAATAACAGAATACACTGTTGCTACTTCTTTGTGTTCTGAGATGTTTTTTGGAGAAGGCTGTTCCCTATCAGGTGATCTACCACAAGGCACACAGGTGAGCTCTTACATGGCATAAAGCTGAGGAGAAATGTGATCTGTTTCCACTTGGCTAATTCTCTATCTTCTTTACTTCATTTAAAAAGAGACAACACACCCGTCATGAAATGGCTGTGGATTTCCAGCCTTCAAATTTCCATATCGTTGTTAGACTGTTACTTTTCCTGAGATACATGGTTTTCATTCAATCAATTAAAACATTGGTTGTATGTCTGAGGTATATTTTAATATATGCAAAGAAACAGTCAGCAGATAGCAACCACACATGGTAGGGTAATAGGACAAGTAAAAGGAGAGGTAAGTTTGTGTTGAGCACCACTGTATTTTTATACATGGTTAGTGACAGGGTGAAGTAGGTTTTCTTAGCTCAGAAAACAAGGCAGTTAAGTTTTCCTCTGCAGAATAGAGTAATCCATTCCTGGGTTTTGATACTTTCTGTACACTCCTTTTCTGTAAAAGTGCACAAACTGAAAATGATTTATGGATATTTATACAAACCAGTTGGTCTTCATACACTTAAAAAGAAGAATTTCAGGTGTTATCCTAATTTCTTAGCGGGTAGGGATATAATTTACTTTTGGCCACATCCAGTTATGAAAACCTCAGGCAGATGTACTTACTTAGTGGTTGAGTGAATGGGGGATTTAGTTTTGAAATTGTCTGTCCTGGATAGTGGTGTTTGCAGTCCCACAGTAACCTGACACATGCTTTAAGGTACTTACAGCTTTGTTCATCTTCCAAGTTTCACAGTTTAATTTGAAACATTTCTGACAGTTCTGTTCTCCGTGTTTCAGGTGTACTGCAGTTTTGACTGAGGCAGCAATGTTTTTTGTGGTGACAGAAGGCAGGCTGTTTGAAGGTTATGATAGTGTCTCTTTCCCTGTTTCATGGCTTTAACCACCTTTCAACTTTTATGGCAGATCGGTCACAAGTACTTGTAGAAAATTACTTTCTTTGTATGGTGAGCTATAAATGGCACCTTTGTTACAAGTGTAAATTTACAAATTATGCTTAAACAATGCTTCAGTGAGGAAAATGGTAGATATCAGTATTTAGTCCCTGCTATAGCTCTGTCAAGTTTTTGAACATACTGGATGTTAAACAGCCAGAGCTCTTCATGTTTTTTAATTTCTTTTCCCACTGATATTCTGCAGTCCTAGTTTTCTAGAAAATGTGTTACACATTTTTCTCTTATTTTTAGTTTCTTTAATGAAATCCAGTCTTTCTCTTCAAAGGTTCTGAAATTGGGAGGAAGCTTGTCTGTAAAAGTACTTTGCTATCAAATGCTCCTTTTCAATTAATAAAAAACATTAGGGTTGGGTGCCCAATGCTTGAAGTAGGGCAAGCAGCATTGGGTTTTGTGGATGAACTTGAGAACTCACCTGTGCCATCCCCCTGGTGTGCCAGTCCTGCAGAGGCTCACGTGAGCTGCCTCCGGCTGTCGTGACTCCGGCTGAGAAGCTCCTGCTTTGCTCCTCTGCAAGTGCTCTGACTTCACAGCAGAGGAGCCCCAGCTGCCTTTTAGCAACAGGATGGGGAGTTTGGTAACTGATAATCCGTGAAATCTTGTTCTTTGTGATAAGAGTGAAAGAACTATGGAGCTAGGTAAACATCCCCTGCGGTCTTACAGAAGTGACTGGTGTGACCAATGCAAATAGGTTCCTAGACAGCTTTAATTGCTTTTACTCCAGTTTTATGTTTGTTAAAACTGGAAATGTTTAGTCCACCCCTGATCCTGCCTCCTTCAGAGTTTTAGGTAACTTCTAAAGCTATTTGTCATTACTTAAAGCTATGAATCATGTCAGATGAGCGTAGTTTATTCTTACTTGGAAAAAAACAGTAATCAAAACTGAGTTTGACAGTATTTTTGTTGATTTTTTTCTCAGCATTTAAAATTAAGTTGACTTTATTTTTACCATCATGAGGGGTAACAGTAACTCAGAGTGATACTGCCAGTGTTTTGATTTGCCTGCAAAAATCGAAGTCATGATAAAGTCATTTAACTGAAAACATACATCCTCTTTTTCCACTTATTTTTTTGACTTTTTATAAAAATGTGTGTATTTCCTGTATAAAAATGCTAATTATCTGTAGCTTTTGTATACTTGAGGCATGATGCATTTTCCCCCCTTGTTCTCTCTGAAGAAATCATACCTGCTGGTTGCTGCTCCTGGAATCTGACTGCTACTGAGAGGAGGCATGTAAGGATATCACTTAGCCACACTCCACTGCACTAGCACTTTAGTGAACAAAGTAGGAGTTACGTCTCATCCTTTCAACATGTGTGTTCTGTGCTTTGGGAATCACAGTGGCTCAGTTTATGCAGATGTGGCTTGGCTCTGTCACTTCTAGTATCTGAAGCTGTTTTTTCATGTTTATAATGTGTCAAAAATCACCCTGAAATGATGTAAACATATGTCTTAAAAAAAGTTTTATTGTCTTTGACATATTTTGGTTGAGGATGCTTAGGTTTTATTTTATATAACTATGTCTAATTGACACCTGTTAAAAAAGGTCTGCCTGTTTACAAAAAAAAACCTTTCACTGCTATGCTACTAAAAGTAGTCTGCACATATTAAACTTGTTAGCGTTACACACTCAAGATGTATTGATGTATGCTGTTGAGTAGATGATAGTTCCTACTGAAATTTTCTCTTCTTATTTATTGTTAGAGCAACCAAATTAAAGTTTAATGAAATATTTGCAGGCCTCATAGTTCACCTAAACTTTCAGTTGTCTTTTGGTAACTTCACCATATTAAATCCAGAAATTGTGAAAGCTTTCCAATTAAACTGGCAGTTGTGTCTGCGTATTAATCTAATGCTTGTGGGGTTTTTGTTTGTTTGGGATTTTTTTTGGTTAAATATTGTGCAGTGTTTTGGTTTTGAGAACAGGCTTTGCATAGGAGGTTTTTCTGATCACAGAGTTATGAAAAATGGCATTCTCCTTTTAGCAAAATCGTCACCAAAAGTGAAATAATTTATATTTGCAAGGCTTTTTTTGTATTCCATGTTGCAATTTCAGAATGTCAGGTCACAGAAAAAAGAATCCAGGGCTAATTGTCTTAGGCCATGTATTACCTGTCTTTGAATTTTACCTCTCCACATTCCGATACTAAGCCCACTGCCTTGAAAGGGAAGGTATGCTGTTAATACTGCATACAAATTGCTTACCATTAGTTTTTCCTCATGAAAAAAAGCTTTTGTTGCAGGAGAAGAGGATTTTTCAGAGGTTACTTAGCTGTGTTTTACTTTGGAGCTTTTATTCATGTAGATCTCCTCCCTGCAGCAGCAGTTTTGTACCTGCAGGCAGAAACAGAATGCACATGTAGTGAATGATCCCTGGCTGCATCTTGTCGGGCCTTTGCAACCCTCTTGCTACTGTACCACGTTCCTTGGTAATGAGCAAGACTGGGGACAGTCCTTTCTCAAAGCAGGTGAAATTAAGCTCTGACTTCTAGGGAGCAATTCCATATGCATACAATTCTTCTTTGACCTTTTAGATAATGTGAAGTAAAAGGAAGCATGTTTGAATAAACTCTTTTTTTTCCTTAGTTTGGATGTAGTATTCAGTTGGAGGCAAAAAGACCCCACAAAGTGCCTGATAAAAAAGGGACTTGATGAGACAATGAGTCATGGAAGATTTATTCCCAAGAAGTACAGTCTTGACACAAGATTTCTTGCAGGGAAATCTATGGAGTTGTCATTAGTGTTAGGTACTAGCTTTAAGATGTCCTGGAGAGCTAGTGCTGTCTAATGCTGTTGGATTTTTCTCACTGGATCCAAGGATGGAAGTACAGCAGACTCTTTGCTCAGAAATTTTGTTGGTAGAGAAGAAGTGTTCGTACAGACTTCTGTTCAAAGAAGCTTCTTGAGAAATAACCACATAGGATTTGAGTGTTTGTGCAGCACCCAGCAGTAGAGGCTGTGGATGTAAATGAAATTCAAGTAGATTCATAATCCACTCTCAGCCAGAGCAGGCAGCATAGTGGCTGTTGTCTTTCTTATGTGCCTACTGTTCAATACAAGAATATGAAAAGAGACATAGGATGAAGTCTGATGCTTAAAAGCAGTTGTTTGTAGAAGTATCTGAAGAGCAGAAAAGAACCTGGTGTGTGCTTTGGATACTGGTACATTATTGTCCAAAATGCTGATAGTGGAGTTAAAGGACAAGGATGGAGTTCTTGTGATTCTTCTCTCATGAAGTTTCATTTACTGCTACTTTGAAACCTACACCTGCAAGAGGGAGGGAGGCATTTTGTACACCAGCATCCTGTTCAATAGATCTGTGCCAGTGCAGGATCAACTAGCCTCATTTGGCCAGCTGTAGAAAACTTTTAACTAATCAGATTTTTCACTTAGGCAAGAAGATAATTACAGGAAGGGCAATAACCTCCCACATTGAACAATTGCAGAAAAACTTTGCAAGACCTGTCATCATCCTTGAACATAATGTTAGTGTGTTTGAGATGCAGGAAATCACATTGTAAAATCACCCTCATCTCCTGTTTCATTGCTAGTGTTTCTTTTCTTTTGGTGTGTGTACATGAACAAAATTTGTGGCTTTGTACATCAAAGCTGTTTGCAGTATGCTGTTTGCAGCTTTGTCTCCAGCAGAGGAGTGAATTTGTTTTACTGGGCACATGGGAGCAAAGTGTGGAATAGGTGCTGGAAAATTGTCATCACTGTAGTGAGTTAGCCTTTGTCTGTATTGAACAGTAAATTACATGGCCAGACTTAAGTGAAACTGATACCTGAGCTTTAATCCATGATCCTCTAAGGCCAAGTATTTACAGTTTAAAGCACCAATAAACTCAGGTGAGGGTTTAAATAGGTTTCATTCTCAGGTTTCTCACAGGTAGTTCTTCTGAGAGCTGAATAAGCCTCCCCAAATATTAGGAGCAAAAATTTATATGTATTATGTTAATCCATGATAGTTAAATAAATGTCTCTCAAGGATATATGTTACTTCTTCAGATAGAGAAAGCTATGAATGTTCAAACATTGTTATTAATCAAACAGTCCAAAATTTGTTTTATGTTGAGGTTTCCTCTTGATGTTGCAAATTGAATTTTGATTGTATAGTTCCTAGGAGGTTTCAGTCTCAAATATTGTGAAGTCTGTAATTTTATTTAATTACTTATTGAGAAGGAAAATTACTGTTCTTGCATTATTGTCTAGCCTTTATCATAGTTTGATAATGCTGGATTTGTTAGTATCATGCTAATTGAAGTGACAGTAGATTTTGGAACCCACTTTGTCATTCATATTTAGCATAATATCTTATGCCTCTTTATGTCCAGTTTCTTTTTCGTGTCAGAACAGATGAAAACATAAAATTTCCTGTCTAAAGGCCACCACCCTTGCTAGAGTAGCAGCATCTAATGCCATTCTATTTATAGATGGAACTTGTTAAGTTTCCTCAGCAGGGACTTAAAGCTATGACCTCGTAGGCCAGAAACAGGAGAGCTACCTACTGAGCTACAAGGGCAGTCTCTCAATTCTAAAGAATACATAGAAAATTTCTAATATACTGTACTGTGAGTCATAAAGTACTTGACCAGTAAACCCTCCCTCCCCTGAGAATAAAGACCAGGCAGGCTATCTTTACTGAGTCATTGCTATTATTTGACCTACAACTACTTTTATCATAGTTCTGTGTGTGTGATTTGGCAGTGTGTAATTGATATTTAGGCAATGCAGATGAATTTTTCCTCTGTAATACTTTAAAGAAATTGTCATTGTGTGATAGAGTTCGGGTGTTCAGGTGACTCTTTTTGAAATACATGTTTACATGTTTGGGTGTCTTTGCTCATGGTGTAGGGTATCCTGACTTTTTAAAAACAGTGATAGTTCCATAATTTATTAATAGTTTTTTATTTGCTGTTCTGTGGACTTTCTTGAAAGCTTGAAGGGAAAAGTACTGGAGATGGATTTATTTTGTTTTTCTAATATGAAATGTGAAAGCCTGTTTTCCTTAGGCCAGAGGAAGGCTACCTCAGAAAAGGTAAAGTAACGGTTCTTTGCAAAAAGATAAGTGGCTGAGTGTTTTCACTTCAATTAGCTGCGTGACTGTGTAAGAAAGGTGAGTGGTTTGTAAACTGGGAATATTATAACATCCCTTTCAGAAAGTGCTTTTGAGAAAGTGTTTGTCNTTTTTTTTTTTGGTTTGTTTTGGCATTTTTTAATGCAGAGTTTTAAAGAAAACTAATTTAAATTAGAGAGGTTCCTAGAAGCAGTTCTGTTTCCCAGTTGAATCATAGATGCCTATGCTGCCTAACACAGCTGAGGACATGGCCTGCCCTGGGTTTGTAAATGACAGTAGGAGGTTGCTGATGCTGCTCAGGGGCTTCATCACTGTCCCTCATTGCCTTGGAGTGCAATATTGGGGTGAGTCAATACCATATGAGCTGAGGTGATAATTCCCAAGGCTTATGTGACTTCAATACTTTAAATAGTCAAGGAGCAGTTGAGTATGTAATTGCTGTGTACTGAACAGTGGAGTAGCTACTGCAAATGAAGACCAGGAGGGAGCTGGCTTTGGATTTCTTATTTTGGCTGTATGTTACTTATCCTAGACAAACTAAACAGGGCTTCTGGGTTAGTTAAAATACACTGTTGTAAGACTTAATAGATACCTCCTTTTTTGTTCTGTGTCAAGCAAATATGTCTGAGATCCTTGGGGTGTCCGTTTAGAGTTCCTTTGTCTTTGCCTCTGAGAGTTTACGAGGCTGTTTAATAAACTGACAGAAAAACCTCTGGTTCAGTTTCCTTTCAGAATTGCTATTTATTGGAGCAGCCTGGTTTCTATGACAGCCACAATGCCACTTCTGGAAAAATAGGTGTCTGTGCAAGTCATACGTTGTGCCAGACTTGTGCACTGGATGGGAAGGTCTTCTGTGAGCTGAAGCAGCTCTGTACTCTGACACCTTTTCTCATGGATATGCTGCCACTTGCTTCTGTGCTGTTGGAACTGTATCAAACCATGTAGTAAAAGGGCTTTTGGTTCTTAAAAATAGCCATGTTCTTCTTGCTGGGTTATTTTAAAAATAGGTGATTTCTCTAATCAGATTTAATATGTAATACAGGAAACAGTCATACTGTTCTAGCTGAGGGAGCATCAAGCTGAGATTGGTAAGATGAAAAATGTAAAAAGGCAGCATAGGAAATACGTGATGCCAGTTGTATCCTTTTTTCCCCCCCTTTTTTTCTTCCAAGTTTGCAAGACTTGGGGATATTTTCTTTCAAACCTTGCATGTTGTCCAGAGGAGTCTGAAGAAATCTGACTTTCTTATGACTGTTACTTACTGAGTTGTTATTGAGATGCAGGGTTTGGTTGCAGATGTGCCTTTGTGCCCTTGTAGTGCTAAGGTATTGATGTGGAAATCTGCTGAGTTCTTTTGGTGAGCCTTCAACAAAGATAGTTGGTATGTTTTCAATATGCTTGCCAGACTTTCTCTTCTCTCCTGTTGAAGTCCAGCTTGACTTTGGCTGAAGGTGAAGTTTTGCTTTTTTACTTGGGTGTACAGGGGATCATGTATTGATCAGTTATCAATGACATCTTGGCAGAAATTCTTATCGCCTGTTTTTTTTCTGTTTGAAACTTGTCACTCTTGTATTTGCTCCACTCAGTTTCTCCCAGCTATTTTTTAGTGTATTTCAAGATGTGTTTTTATCCTGATATCTTCTGTGGAAAGCAAAATCAGCAATGGGCTGGATTTAAATGCTGGGTGTTTATCAGCAGTAGTTGCTAGAGCTGCTTTGGAAACTTGCTTTAGTTTTGATGCTAGGGGATCTCTAGCCTCAAACAGCACTCTGGGAGCCTCCATGCCTGGAAACAATTAACAGAATATCAAGCCAAACATTTACTTGTTTTTGCAAAATACCTCAGAAATGCTATTTTCAGTTCTTATTTAGGTTTTGCAGTTAAAGTGAAGCTTCATCTGTTGTTGATAAAATAGCAAGAAGATTCTTCAGAACCTCAGTGTTTATCTTTAGATATGTAATTGGATTTCTGAATATTCAAGTAATACATGGTTAATTTGTTTTCTTTTAAATTAGTTTAAGAGACTTTCTTTGCAACATCAAACATCCCTTATTCCTTCTCTCTATCTTCTTCATTTCCCCCTTCATAATACAGGTTTTTATCCTGATAAGGCTCATGGCAGGAGCTTCTGTACCTCAAACTCACTTTACTAGTTAAACTTTTAAAATATGTTTGAGCATAGGTTTGCATTTCAGCTGTTACTGAGATAACAGTTCCTTGGTGCTTACTGCTTAATTTTATGCACCCAGCTTTGGTAATTTGATGTGAAAATTGATGTCTCAAAACTAAATAGCAGTAGGAATAGGAAGCTGAGTGTGTGAAAGAGTTGCAAAAGAGCGGAAGTGCAGATGTACAGGAATGTAGACTACCTGAGAGGAATTGCTTGCTTTCAGACAAAATATGGAAAGAAGCAGAGGGAATCCAAAAGTTGGGCAGTTGAAGACTCTGGGTTGGGTTCTCTGAAGTGTCAAAAAGCAGAAATTTAATCCAGTGAACATCACCATAGAAATTGTGTAGTGTACAAGATAAGAAATACTGATGTGATATTTTTAGTTGTTAGGGATGGCATGTTGAAACCGCCATACAGAGGACAGCCTAATACGTTGTATGTGAGTTTAATCTATCCAAACCAGCAAACACTAAAATGTTTTAATCATAAGCAGATGATTATTTCATAGTTTAATTACAAGGCAGAATATAAAGATTGTTTTGGTATTCTTACTGCATTTTTGTCTTCTCAACTTATCTTCCAGTTTAAAAAAAATGTAACAAAATCAGTGAATACAGCTCTAGGTTATTTTATTTTAGTTCTGATCTTTTAATCTGAATTATCTTTGTATTTATGGTGTCTTTTATTTTGAAGTCCCTTGCACTTAAATGCAAATGAAGTATTTTCCTGCATTCTGTGCAGTGTAGCTGCTTTAATTATTTTTTAATAACTGTGTGTGTGTAAAGAAAACATAACTGTTCATTGGACTGTGCAGTATTTAGGAAAAAACCCACGTTGTTTCTGTAATGCCGCTCTTGACTCAAAACTACATTAAGCAACAACTGAAATGCATCACTTTCAGTTGGTTATAAGGCTTGAAAATACAGTTCCAGCAATTTCCTTCCAAGGGTACCACAATATTCAGCTATTGTTTGAGATGGATATAGAAAAGACAGCAAGAAAATAAAAAAAATTTGTTTTAAACTGATTTAAATTTATATATCGCAGGGTACTGTTTAAATATTGAGTGCTTTGTGTGATGACAAAACATTGTGAGTGTAGGCAGAGCTCAAGTCAGTAGGATCCAGAACCTTACCTCAGTTTCAGCTTTTAGCAAAATAATGGATAATTTTCCCTGAGCCATAGTTCATCTTTGTAGTTAGTATGTTGAGCTTTTATTTGTAGAGGCTGTTTAGTCATTATGAGAAAACAGATTATAAAAATTTTGATAATGAAGAGTTAAAAAGCTCTTAGTGTTTTCTTTTTATAAGCCACCTGTTGCCTTAGATGCATAAGTATATGAATTCGAACAAAGTGCTCATCACTTGTCAGCCATCAGTGGCAGCATAAAAATTACTTGTGGTGCTTGCTTTGCAAGAAGTTCTTTTGTGTTTGTGACATCAGCTTTGTTTTATACAATTAAAGTATTACACGCTAGAATAATCTAAATTGCAACCACTAAATGGTGATGTAGTTCTTTTTTCATAGAGCTGAATTTGTTTACTGGTTGTATACAGCTATTGACTACCGTTTAACATGACATGTCCCTTTTGCCTAGAACAGTCTTTGGAAAAGGTGGTTTTTTGTGTCCTGTTCTTGTCTCCCACCCCCTCCATTCCTCCTCCCATCTCCATTATGGAGAGCTTTTCTCGTACTTTTTTTAACAAGTAGATAAAAATACATGTTAGGCTTCAGGGTTTTTTTTTTTCCCCAACTAGCAAATTAATGGCACATGATGATGTTGCAACAGAGAAAAAAAAGCATGCAGTGAAGTGCTCTGGGCTGCAGGAGATGTTTTGTTCCATATGAACACGTTTTGACGTGAACAGAATAGTTTTTGTTTGCATGGTTTTAAATAAAACTCACAAGCAAACCACATTTTCCTGATTCTGACCCTACTGTACTAATGACGGTTCAGATACCTACTGAACAGCTTTCTCTGGTGGAAATACCTAACAGAATAACCTTCTGTTCCTCTGTTATTGCTGTATTTTTCTTTTATTTACATGTCTTCCCATTTCAGAGTGAAAGGGAAGAATTTGCATGTGACTTGGTTATGATTTCTTAGTTTTTCTCCTTTTGTTAAAACAGATACTCAGTGCTATAGAAGTTACTGGAAAATTTGCTGTCCCCTTCTGAAATTACATTTTACTGAATAAAATGTGATTTTTGTGGAAAATTCAACCAAATGAGTGAAGTTAGTATAGTTTTTTGTATGTTGGCTGAGTATGCAGTAGGCCTGTCTTGCTCCCCATAACCTTAGAAAAGTATAAGGTCTCTTCAGAATTTCCATCTACCTGAAATCAGGTGAGGCATAGTTCCCATTTGAAGAAATTAGGCCATAACTAAGCTACCTTATTGCTGATTTTTGTATTCAATTGCTCTATTTTTGGAAGGAATACATGACTACTATGTAATTCCATATTAATTTGTGTGCAAGAGTTACTGAGTTCAGTGGATCTGTGATAAAATCTCTGTGGTTGCATACTAGTCCTGGAGCATTAAAGGCTCCCTTCCTTCAGCAGTCACTCCCTCTCCTTGGGCCTGAGGCCCTGAGACAGGAGTGTATAAATTTGACTTTCCTGTTCTTTGACACTGGTCTAGTAACCTGCCCTTCTGAGGAATAATCCAAGTTAGAGATTTAGATAGAAATAAAAGTAGTTTACAGTCAAATAATGACTACAGCACTGTTCCAACAGTAGTCCTGTAGGGATGGGATATGAAAAGAAGATAGATGCAAGCTGAAGACCATGCTAAACAGTGTTAATAAATATAGCTCTCATATATAAATGCATCTCTCTTCCCATACAATGGCTTTGATAAGAATATGAGTGTGTTTTAACTGGTAAGCCATTAACAACATTCACTTTATTAAGATACTTCCATTTTATTATTCCAACATAATTCTAGACTGATCACTGGCTAATTATTAATTCATGCTTTCCTGTTGTCATTTCTCCTAAAATGTATATCTAAGCAAGTAGGAAGAGAGAACAAAAGTGACCTTTTAAAGTACTTCTGTATTTTTTCCAAGGGTGCAGTTCTTCTATTTAGTCATACCGTGTGATTCAAATTCCATGAATTGCTGTCAAGTTCTGCTCAGTGTGAATGAAGATGGCTTGGTCTGAACCTTAACTAACCAGTATATATTTATAGAAAACAAAAATAAACACCTTCCTCTCTTCTGTATTGATTACTTTTGCAGACTCACATTAAGGTGACTGTGCTATTTAGAGTGAATAATTTAGTGTATGAGTTAATTGATAATTTACAAATTCACATTCTTCTTGTGAGGAGATAGATTGTTTTCTTCTAGTTGATTTGTCCCACACTAAAATGAAACAACAACACTCACATGCTTGCTTGTTTTAATTTAATTTTTTTCCCTCTCTGTGTGTGTTCACTGTGAGTAGTTTTGAGTATTAATGGATACAGTTGCATTCTGAGTAAATAATTGTGGGGGGGTCATTGTGTGTGTATATTTTCCTTATGGAGAAGTATTGCAGTGTTATTATTGACTTGCTCTAGCCATTGGAGCTGGGAAGTGCAGCATGAATAGCAGAGCAAAGGTACTGGCAGCTCAGTTGGCTACTCAACTTTTCAGTTGTCTTGCTCACTTAACCTCAGCAGGGTTTTAGTTCCTAAGAAAAGATAAAAGCATTCAGAGTTATTTAATCATTTGTTTTTAATGAAGCCCCCTGGTTTTTAAAAAAGTGTTAGATGTTATTAAATTTTCATTTTCTTCTTACATGGTCAGTATAATGTTGCCATGCTAAGTATTTTGATTACCTCATTTGAGCATTGTTGTTGAATAATGTGATGGATGAGACACTTCTAAAGGTAAATAGATCATAACCCTGATTCTCCTAACCAGCCACCGTTTTGGGGTTTTTTTGCAGTTTTTCCTAGTCTTGCTGTAGATAGAAAAGTGCAGCTTGCTGGTCAATGAATTCGGGGAACAGCTGAGCCCAGGCTAACAGTGTATCTGAGCCGTGTGGGTATGTCCAGCGTGCTTCCCACACTGTGCCTGGTGGATGTATCTGCATTCCCTGAGCAGGGGGATGAGCTGATGGCTGCAGGCTTTTCCTGTGTGCCCTACACTTGCCCGTGCTGTGCAAGCTGGGTGACTTCCTTTGTTTTGGCTGTCCTTATGTATTGTGAACACATGGGGCCATATTTGGGAGATGGAACATGGGACTCTTGAGAAGAGTGATGCTGGGGAGCCTGCAGGGCTGACTGGCACTGCCTGCCTGGAAGGTGCCCTCAGCTGCCTGTCTATGGACAGCTTGGTGCAGAACACCAGCATTTCCAGCTTGTGTGTTGCAGTCACACAAGGAGTCCCTTCATCTGGTTCCCATAAGCAACATCCAAATTCCCTCCCTGCTGGAGAGAAATGCTGCTTTTGTCAGCTAAAAACATCAAGTTAAGCTTTTCTCTCATCTCTTTCTGTTTATGGATTTTTTTTTTCCAGAATGCCTCTGCACGTGGTTTGCTGATTTGAGGGTTTTTTTCCCTTCCCACTTCTGTTTTCTTGCTGTTTAACAGCAGGGTGATGTTGGTTAACTGGATTTTGTACATCAGTGGTGCTATTTACTATAATGTTGTTAATTTACTGTATTAGAGCAGTGAAAATACGAGAAACAATAATTTGTTCACAGTCTCAGAGAACTACAAGCTTCTTGACTGGAAAGATATGTCTGGGACCACTGCAGCTATAGGAAAATTGTTTTAAGTTGAAACATTATATTTGCTGGAATTTGATAAGTTAGTACAAAGCAATTTCAAATCTCACCCATAAAATCACTCTGAAGTTACTTCTTTTTTGTTTTAAACTTTGTCTTGGAGAATAAATAACAGTTTTTGTTTCAGAACATACGTAATTATGTGCAAGTGCATTAATTCTGTATTATACAAGCACTGCATAGAACTATTTCCACATAACTAGGCTGACATACTCAGCATTTTTGAGAAGAAAGAACCTTTTGGAAATCTTTGGTAAGGGAAAATACTACTTGTGTTTAAATGCAGCTTGGAGTTTTGATGCAGTTTGAGTTCATAAATCAGTATCATATGGCACCAGTGTTAATGTCTCAATGGAGTGAGTAGATGGGTAAGCTGGGCTAGGGCTGGCAGTGTGGGCCTGCGTCTGAGAGCAAGGCTGTGTTCCTGTGGAATGCAAACAGGGTCTCACTGCCTCTTGTAGGAGGAAGGAATATTGTAATATTATCAGCAATGTTGTATTGAAAATTGAAAACAAGTAACTGAAAGCACATTGTAAAGAAACAGATGATTTAAATGATTTGGAGAACATTTCTAATGTTACTAATCAGCAAACCACAGAGAAATTTGCTGGTGATCAGAGTTCTGATTTTTCATCAAAATGAAAAGCCTAGTCAAGGGTAATCCATCTTCTGTTCACTTAACATGTTTTTTCTTAGCTATACTGCTTACCAATTTATTTAAAGAAAAATATTTTTTATGTGTATGTACTATTAAATAAATGTCAGAACAGAAACTTAGCAGCTTTATAGCTTTTTGGAAGTTCCCTTCTTCTGCTGTAGCATCTCATAAAATTTTGAAAATTTTCATAGACAGAAATTGTTTGAAAAATAAGCATTCAGTTAACATTGGCTAACTGAAAACCGAAATGCATCTTGTTTTCATAGCATTGCAGCAGCTATGCTTTCTTTAAACTTCTTGTTTTTTCTTGTTTGGTAACAGAAAAGTCTCTTCTTGGTTTATTGAGTGTTTCTTCTAAACTTTTTGAAGTTTAAGCATGATATTTTCAGAAGATCTGAAATAATGTTTTCCTGCCATATGAAAAGGAAACAGTAAGGCTTTCATTCTGTGTTATGTGATATAGTTAGGTTTTTATTTTAATCCCTGATCTAATTTAGGTTGGAACCTTACATTATGTAAAAAGTACATACAGTATTCTCTATCAGGGTTGTTACAAAAGAGAAAAATTAAACAGTGAACTGTATTTTTATAACAAACTCATTTGGAATCATAAGGTTAGTTTAAAATAGGATGTAACTCTTAAGGGATCTTCTTTTCTGTCAGATTCTTCTCCTTGAGCTAGCAGGAGCAAGAAGTCTGCTAGAACCGTTCTGGCCTCTGGCTTGCTCCTGTCAGCTCTGTCCTGTGGGCAGAGGGTGAGCAGGCTGTAAGTTGAGTGAAACTGCTCAACTTGACTTGCTGGGCTGGGGGATATCTATAACAGTAGTGTTAGAGGCATCTATGTAAGTGCTTGAATATTGTATATGCCTTTCTCATACCCTTTGAAATTTGGGGAGTTTTGTCGTCATTCATTTATTGTGAAGGAGTTTAAGTATTGTGGCTCAGCATCTTCTGATGACTAGAGTCTACTAGTTTTAGGAACCCTAAAATAATTCTTTTTTATATAATAATGATAGCCTCTTCAGGATAGATGTGGTCCAAGACAAATGCTACATGATAGCTTTTGGGGAAAAATTGCAAGGAACCTTCCTACAATGACTAGATGGAAGATTTTTTATATATTTAAGGGCTGATGGACAAGGACTTACTTTAGAGACTTCAAAAAATGCCACAAGCATGATGGCCAGTATGATCATTTTCTTTTGAAGAGTTTCTTTGAGTGTTTTGAGATGGAGAGAATCTTCATTCTGCCTAAGAATGATTTTTAGGTTTATTTTATCAGGAAAATAAGACCAAACCTTGAACAAATGATGTTTTGTTCTGGAATTAGCAGTCAGCATTGTCTGTTTCAGTGTTTTCTGAAAGTGTCTCGCTGAAGGATAATAACATTAGGGGTCTTTTTATCTTTCTGGAATGTTTGAATTTTAAATACTTTTTGTTTTATCAGAGAAGAAATGTTTTAAGATACATGTTTCCTCATGCTAAAAGGCCATTTGAGGTGGCCTGCTTGACTTCTTTGCTGCATGATACAAATGTTTGTACTGACATTCATGTGTAGAGGATTTTGAGAATTTGAGTGTACCTTTATATAAACATATCTGTTGGATTTCAAAATTTAAAGAACCCTTCAAGGCTGCACATAGAATTGCCAGCTTATATTGACCAGGAAACTAAGGCAATACTTCTGATAAGGGCAGTCTGCCATCAGTTGGGTGTTGGCCACCAAACTGTGTACTGCCCTGTGCCTATATGTGAGCACAAAATTAGCTGTGGTTGTGTGCCAGACTTTATGGAAGGCCTGATCTTGTTTACTACTAACCAACAACTGCTTTGTAGCTGTAATCCTTGTGTTTGCCCATCTAGTCATCATGGAACTATGTGGAAAGATAATACACCTTCATATGCACTGTGTTTGGAAAGCTTAGAAAATGTGGCACATGACACAAAATAGTTCCTGATGTTGAAAAGTTCTGTTAACTGATAAAAATGTACCAGGACAGATAAGACTATATAGAAGCTGGTAAATAATGGTGTGATAGAAATAATGGGGAAAAAAAATCAGAATATATTTTCATATGAAAGTGTTGATCTCCACAGAGACTGCTTGCTAGAGCTGAGTGTACATACAGTTTTACCTCGTAAGCATTTTTAGGTGTTATTCTTAATACAGACAGATATAAAACATAAAATACGATGTAAGAAGTAGAAGGTGGATTTAAAAATAGCAAGCAGAGGTAAAATATTGTCACTGTTTTAAAGTGGTAATCCAATAGCAAGGCAGAAAATAATTATCGAACAAAGTCTGCTGCTGCGCTGGCGTTGCAAACCAGTGTGTTCAGAAGAGCACAGAGGCTGTCTGGCAGCCATCCCCTACCTCCAGCCCAGAGTGCCTGTCATTGTCACAGCCTGAGTTAGCCTCTGCTGCTTGTCCCTAGCTACAGTTCAGGTGCTGTGGTGATGCCAAAATACTTCCTGCTGTCATGAAAATAGTGAAACTGTATTATTTCTTCAACGCTGCATGAATAAGGATAATGTAGAGGCTGGGCATGGTTATGGATAGTAAGCTGTCCTGAGACATGCAGCAGTTTATGTGAATGGTCCTTGCCCTACATGAACCATGTGGTGCAAGGATAGTACTTAAATGGCTTACCTAATCATGCTTAACGTGCACTGACATTTTAAATTCATGAATTAAATGGAGTTTAACTTCAAATTTCAAAGTTGAAGTTTTCAGTGTTTTAAACAGAAAGGTTCATAACAAACTCTTTCTCATGCTATGGTGTTTTATATCATCTTTGTCTTTTTCTAGCATTAGGAAAAGTGTTTCTGTAATGTTAATTAGCTAGTAACTGCTGTTTTCAGTGTGCTTTAATTACTGTATGTTGCTTGATTATATGTTATGAAATAAACTTAAGGTTATTCTAGATTGTTAAACGGTGAGCTAATATATAACTACTGTGCTAAGATGAGGTTTTTCAGATATGGTGGTGGGAATATTGGGAAGAGGAAAAGCTGCAAGTGCAGCTCTCATTCTTAGTGACATGTGAAGACAACTTTAAGAATTGCCTCCTAGATTCTAAAATTACTATTTATGAGAAATATCTGGTAAAATACCATGAAGCTACTTTAAAACATGTGCATAATCATAGAATAGATTGTAAAGATGTACCTCTGGGGTGGTTTGCATATGTGTTACTAATAGGTATCCTTTGCTGACAGTCTAATTGTACAATGCAAGATACTTATAATTTACTATTACTAAAGAATTAAAAAAAATGCTTCTGTTCAAATTACATTACATATATGTAGTTCTGTCTACACATGTAGGTTTTGTTGCAGTGACAGTTGTACTTTTTGATTAGAATGATGTTTAACTTGGTGGTCATGGGCAGTTTTATTTTCAATTTCAGCTAGAACAAATACTAAATGAAAGGTTGTACATGGTGGTTATGTTACATTTGGTAAACAGACAAAAAGAAATAAGCTAAGTATTTTAGATGACTTAAAACATTTGATAACAAAGATACTTGATTGCCTTCCATACTAAAATAAGAAAAGTTGAAAACTTTCTTGAGCAAAAATTTTGAGTATTGTAAAATGTATCCTGTAACTGCTTTGTCTCTTTAAAAAGTTATTTGCAGTAGTAACTCATCTAGCATTGGAAACCGCTGAGAATTTTAATATTGTTCATATGTAATTGCCGTAATCTCTGGTCTTTGCAGGAGATGGTACTTAACATACTCAAGGTTTTTTCCCATGGTGTTTCTTTCTCAGATTGCTAGAATATAGTCCGTGTTTATTTCAGTCAATTGTACATAGAAATAAACAGTTTACATTTTTAGTTGATGCGTAACTTTTTTGTTTGCTTTACTCTATCTTAAATTCTAGCTTCATCCTTCGTTAAATTTTGTGGTTATGTTTACATGCTTCCTCTCAGATCTTCAGGTAGTAGTGTAAGCAGCTGTATGGCTCTGATCATGAGCTACTTTGCAAACAGTGCAAATTAAATGAAGATAAATCCTGTATTGTGCCAGTTTATTCCCCCAAAGATTTTTATAATCATTTATTTTACAGTAATTTTTCAAAATTACTTTGCGGATATATTAACTCTCAGTAAGCTACCACTCAGTAAATCACGTATTCAAGATATTTTAGTTTTATGGGCTATTTTAATAAGTTTCTAATTTTCAAAGAGTTTTGCTTTGAAGTAGTGTAAGAGTATGGCTCAGCAGTGCTGGTTCCTAGGAGAATAAGGTCAGCAAAGGGGGGAGGGGGTTGTTCTTTTCCCTGTGGGCTATAAAATGTGGCATTTTAAGTGCTGTAGAGAAGGTCTCAATTGTGGGCACTCTTGCAGTTAAGTAACTGCTTAGGGACAGTGAATATGCATTTTTTTCATTCAAAGAAAGTAAGACAATTAAGTGTTCCTTCCTCTATGAATGTTATAAAATATAACGTATATGTTAATTTCCCTTATTTCACTATTCTTAGTGGATACTGAGGCTTGGGTGCAGGTGGGAGCCTTCTCTTGTTCCTTTTAAGTTTGATGCCTTTTACAGCTGTTGTTAAGTATCAACATCTCACTGCCAAGTCACTAAATGGTAATTCTTTAATTTTTTTTTTTTTTTAAAGTAAACTTACTACTCATTCTGTGAAAATATTAGTGGCATTTTGACATCTAGAAAGTTTGAAGTCTTCTGGATTCTTTAGTCACCCGATAACGATGTTAATAACATAGTAGTGTATAGCAGTGTATTGGTGAGATTTTAAAATATTTGAATTTAGCTTTTAGTTAAGGTTTATAAATATGAATGAATCAGCCTGGGGTTT
>VZTR01013437.1:0-14795 GCA_013400775.1 Chaetops frenatus | reverse complement strand
CCTTTAAACCACAACATGTGGTTTAACCCTGGTAGTCAGCTAAGCACACACAGCTGCTCACTCCCCCAGATAATTGGAAGGTTCCCTTTTTCCATCTGCCATAGCTTATAACTAGCATTTAATTTTAAACAGACTGGTAATATAACAAATCAAAAAGGAGCTTGACCATGCTGCTTGATTTGGGAGATGTTTCTTAATTCCTGTCAGCTAATATGTGTGGTATCCAACAGGCTTACACTGTGGTGTCAGTGTTTTTAACCTGATTTTTTTTGGTCATAGGCTTTCAACTAGATTGTCTGATACTGAACACTACTTTCCTTGGGGTTTAAAGACAAGTTCAAAAGGTTATATCTGTTCATTTTGAAAATATTAATTGTCAAGACAAAGGAATAGCTTAATTTAAAAAAAAGCAGCTGTCGAAATTACTCTGAGAAGTATTAACAGTTGTGATTGTAGTGCCATACCTTTGCTTTTTATTAATAGCATGATTAAGTATGGAAAAAACATTATATATCCAAGACTGGATAGTATTGTCCTCAGAATTAGCAAAATAGTATGGATGCTGAACTCTTCACACTTTCTAGAAGAATCTATAGAATATTCAAAAATAAAGTCAGTAAAGAGCTTAAGTTGTTCCCTAGGACTTACAGCTATAATATTGTATAAAAAAAATACTGATTTCCTGTATAAGACTTTTTGGGTATGAGCACTGAAAGTTCCTTGTTACTTCAAGAAGTTTGTCACTACTGAATCTTGTTTACAATCTGAAATATTAACTGACTGGAGGCTCTCTGTTCGCTTCTACAGTGAATTGTGAAATGGGGCTTGGATCTGTGAGGCTTTGTTAGTAGTAATAAGAGTATGAACATAATACAAATAAAATCTTATAAGAGCAGGTATTAATAGCAAGGATAAAAAAATGTTAACTATAAGGGGTTCACGATGTTGAAAAAAATTCACTTTCAGAATGCCATGCTTAATGATCCAAAAGGATCTCAACTAAGAAATCATATTTGTGTGCATAAAGTTGGTTACAAGTAAGTCCTTTAAAGGTATATATTCAATCAATTATTATGGAGTGTATTTTATAGTTTGCTCATCATCTTTTAAAACAATAGATGTAATCATACAATTGAGTGTCCAGGAAAACTGAACAGGGACAGACTCTGCGTTGTATGCATTGAAGTTTGTATACAAACACATCTCCCTTGTCTTTCCTCTGCACTAATTTGGGTATTTAAAGGATTTTTAAAACAACTGATAAAAAATTTAATTTTTAAAAGAAAACTAATATCCACAGAAGTTCACAGAAGGGCCCATTTTTATCCTGCACAGAACTTGAATAAAAAGGGAAAAATGTAACCAAAAGTGTTCATGACAAAGGCAATTGAAAAATTAGCCATTTTGACTCAAACTGCTTGATCATTAAGGTTGTATATAGTACAAGGATACTGATATCCAATGTAAATATGTACTTTTTTCTTTAAATTACTGAAAAAAGTGTCTAAAACAAGGGCTATTTTGAGCTGTGTGGCTTGTAGTAGTATGCTTGGTGTATCACAAAATCAGTGGTTTGAAGCTCAAGAATGTTAGGTGTACTGTTCAAGGTTTTAGATCTGACTGCAAGTGTAGTGGCAGAGTAACTTGGTACTACAACAAAAAAAGTATTACTGCAAATGTCATTCGTTTCTAAAATATGTTCCTACTGACTATTTTCCACAAGTATCCCCTCTGTTCAACAACTTTGACAGTGTTGTTATTGTTTTAGATTAATTTAAACTGAATCATATTACTTTTAATATTGTGTGTACAGGACCTATATGGGTGTATACAGGTGATAACACTAGGTATGCTGTATTTTCTAGATGATGGAACAGTGGGGAAAACTTGATAATTTTCTGTAGAGATAAAAGGGAAGTTAATAGAATACCTATTCTACTTACCACTTCAGACAATTAACTTCAGGGTCTTAGTAGAGGGGAATTTACTGTTAATAAATACAAACATGCTAGTGAAGTCAAGAAAAGGAAGAAAATAACCTTTATTTATTTTGCTTGCTTTAACAGTTGTTACTCAACCAAGCCCATCAGTTTCTCAACCTAGTACTTCACAGAGTGAAGAGAAAGCTTCTGAACTGCCTAAACCAAAGAACAGATGTTTCACATGCAGAAAGAAGGTTGGCCTTACAGGTATGATAGTACTTTGTCAATATTGATTAGACTTATATGATTATTTGCCTCTTACTAGATTAAATTTGTTGAAATCGGTAGGCATTAAACTTTTGCTTGCTGTTACAAAATCCATTATGTTAGATCCCTTAACAGAGCTGATATTTGAAAATATTCATTCCACTTAATCTGTTTGATACAGAAGATGCACATACCCCCTTTGTACTGGCTAAGCCCTTAATTTATAGCTGTCTTAAGTCTGAGGCTTCCTAGTGATGTTGCTTTTTCTTTTCTTTATTATACAGGGTTTGATTGCCGATGTGGAAACTTATTTTGTGGACTTCACCGTTATTCTGACAAGCATAACTGTCCGTATGATTACAAAGCAGAAGCTGCAGCAAAAATCAGGAAAGAGAATCCAGTTGTGGTAGCTGAAAAAATCCAGAGAATATAAACTAGTCTATTTGTGAAAAGACTGACTTTTATTTGTTTTATTTTAATATGCCCTATGAAAGCATTAAAGAGCAGATGCATGGCCATTTTCCTTTATTCTCCAAAGTTTTAATTTTAGCCTTGTCTGTCTTAATGTTTTTTCACAATGTTTGGGTGTTTGTTAAAGGCAGAATTGGATAGATACAGTCCTTGAAAATGTATATGCTCTCCTCAGAATATGATTGGATGGCTAGAGCCTGCACAGGAATACACATGCACAGAAGACAGACTCTAGTTCACATGTGCTAAACAGATGTTTACTTCATGTTTGCAGAAGATCTGCCTTTTGAGATGTTCAAGGTGTTTATGACTAGCCAAAGACTGTGCCTGTTTGGGAGAAGGATATGTCAGAAAGGCTGATGGTCTACTATCCATTTAAAATCTTATTCTACTTTTATTTTCCACGCTCCATTGTATTCCAGCAGAATATAAGACATGTAGAGGGCTCTATCATGCAATGAGTGTTGGTGCCATATTTAATAAAAAGTCATTTAGCAACTGCAATGAGAAAAATGGAAAAAAATCAGATATGTATGAGAAGAAAACTATTTCAGAACAGATAACATTAACTTTAGAATAATGAAAAAATTATAATAATTTCCCAAAGGAAATGTCCTGTTAGAAACTTAAGAACTGTCCTGCAACAGTTGTCTGCTTTTCCTTGCATAGCTAATAATGTTGTGTAGCACAATATTGTGCTAAGATTGACTTAGAAAACAAAAGCTATGGGTGGGATTTTTAGACATACCACAGCAACTCTATCAAGTGACACATGCATCTGTGTAAGTTGCAGAAGTATTTGAGCAGTTTATTATTCATGTGCTTCTTAAATTCAGCACATTCTGAGTTCAAAACACTATTAGGAGCTTTTTTCAGTTAAAAAAAAAGTTTTAAATGTAACAATTGTTGTGTATGGGAATCATACCCAGCATGACTCCTGTAGACTTCAGTGGGAGCTGGAACCACTCTTGGAAGGCTGCTTTATAATTTTCCATTGGATCTGGGTGTTGGACTGTAGTGTTCTTTGGCGTATTGCATGGGCCCTTTTATCTACAGCTTTGTATAATAACTAGAAAGGACAGTATAGTTCACTGATGCTTGTCTGGTAATATCATTTCTGTGTTATAATGGAAGGGGGTTTTGTGATGTATGAAACTTGTGGTTTTTTATATAATCAAGTATAGTGTAGACTAGTTGTAATGCCTCTTCTCATGTGTATGTACACAAGATGCTACTTATGATTTTTATTGCAGTGTTCAATCTTCGTTTTTTAGTTCACTATTAAAAACATCAAGCTTTTGCTTTAAATTTGTTTTTTCAATTTAGTTATCAGATATGCCAGCATATACAAATAGTTCATACTTAGGTATTGCACATAATCACACTATCCAGCATCTATGCTCTGCTGTATTATGTAAATAATAAAAATCATGTACAGAAGGAAATACTTTCTGTGGTAGTTCATTGGTTTTAGTTATTTCTGTAACTTAAAAGTGGCCCTGTGGAGGTTGGGATACAAAACTAATACTATAGATTTTTTTTTTTCTTAAACCATTCTAACCTCCTTATTTCTTATTTTGACATACTGACTTCTTTAAGATGACTTGTTGAGGTCAGAAAAGCATGAACAGCTGGAATACTGGTAACTACTTGATTACCAGATAAAGATGTCAGCAAACAACAACATGCCTAAAAGGGAATGAAGGAAATATTAGTAATGAACCTTAAAAGTTTCCATTCTGTTGTAGGTTTGGGTGGGGTTTTTTTCTCCTTTTGGCTACAGAAGTTATTTCTGGTGGATCTGTTCTAATACAGCCAGTATACCAACTACATTGTTTTGTTAAAATCTTCATCAGGTGGCCTGGGCAGAGTTGTCAGGATATGTATCCAAATATGAATGTCATATATGCCATACGTACCTTTCCCAAGGAAAAACAAAAGTACAGAGCACACAGCACATGTTGACTTGAAAGAAGCTATCTTTGCTGGTGAATAATACATAATAATTACTGCTGCCACTATGCTTCTGATAAGGGAGCAAGGGCATGTTCTGGGCCTTCATGTACCAGGATGAATTTTATTTTTTTTAGTTGTGGAACTTTTTTAAATCATCAAAGTTATATTTTTTCTACCTTTTTGTGTTAAAATCAAATCAACTCAACTGCATCAAAAAAAGCTTGTTCAGTTTGGGGATGGGTTTTTTTGTTTGCTTGTTTTGTGAATGCACCTTGGAACTGGATATTTGGGGAGAATGTGTCCAGATTTGTGATATTGTCAGGGTGAGAGTATTTTAGGAAGGATAACCATACTGATACTAGTACTTAGTGATTCTGATGGTCCCTCTTGCATTCATTTCCTTTTTTAATCTGTACAAAGGCTTGTTTAATTTAACTCAATAGATCTGAGGAGGAAAGTATGGAACGAGAAATCTCTCATTGTTCTATAAAATCATTAACTGTATCATGTGTAAATTGTTGACAGGTGGGATAGGAGCCTGTATTCAAAACTAAGCTTTATTCTGTTAATAATTCATATTGGGTCTATAATCATTCAGGAGCACTAATTCCATTGAGGCTCATTGAACTTTCAAAGAGGGGGAAGGCTGGTAAGAGTGGGTACTGAAAAGTCTGATAAATGGATCTTTAAATTTTAGCACAAACAGTGCGGTACATATCCCTTGGCAAAAAAAATTATGAATACAGGTGCAGAACACTTTGGATTTTAGTTACTTGGTCCTTAAATCTAAAGTGATAAATGGTTATGACAAGGTTACCCACCTAGTTGATCAAGGGAAGCCAGTTGATAAGAGAAATTATACATTACCACATCCTATGACAAAACAACCTTGGAAAGTCCTGGAAAATGCAGACTGAGCTCTGGAAGCATAGATAAGATAAAAACAACCTTCCTAATTGCTAGAAACAAACTGCGCATGTTCAAAACCAGGAGTCAACCAGAAGACACCACAATTTGGGGAACAGACCACCAGAGATCCCAAAAGAGACCCCCAAGGACCAAATAAGGATTTCTGATAGGGATGGGACTATGCAAAACAAGACAATGAATATACATCAAGCAAGCAAGGATACCTGAAGAATATGTAAACAATATGTATAATAAAAAGCCTTACTTGTCTGTCTCGGGTTACACAAGATTAGAGGAAATATTCCTCGTGTCCAGCATGCTGCAATAAAAAATGCCTGCCTCTAATACTCAAAACTGTGCTAATTTCTATCTGGCAGAGTTTGGTGTCAGAAATGTAGTTCCAGAAATAGACATCATTGATAAATCAGAATTCCCCAAAGGACATCTATGATCTTTATAACAAGATACAAGTGAAATTTAAGTCCCTTGGTTGAGAGATCCTCTGGATTCCACAGATTTGTGAGAGAATTCTTACCATGGTTAGGAGTGCCTGAATTAGAAAAGGAAATAGTGAATATATCCAGAGTATCCAAACAAATGGAAAATCAGACAAATGATGCAATCAATGCCTTGCAACAAGAAGTTACCAGCCTCTCAAAGGTAGTCAAGCAAAACCAAATGGCTTTGGATTTGCTTTTAGCTTCCAAAGGTGGGGTATGCATGGTTATCAACACTAGCTGCTCTGTATACATAGATCAGAATCTGAGAATACAGATGAATTTGAAAGAAATTAGAATGAACACTGGAATCATTCATGAAATAGAAAACATCTAGGGGAAGATATATTTGGTTGGATAACATCACGGATTCCAAATTTAAATGTGACTGTAAGAAAACTGATTGGCATAATGATCGTATTCTGACATTAATGCTTTGTATATGGATTCTATTCCAAATCTGCAAAATAGGATGGAACAAGATGCATAAATCTGACAAGAAACATTTTTTTCTAAAAAGGTCTCAAAAGGATGGATGATTACTCTAACTTAAATCTTTTTACATAGTGTTAGGAATCAGCATTAATAGAGTACTAAATAATTTGAATAAGAGAAGTTTGCAATTGTTTTGATGAATATTTGTATATGTTTTAGTTTTGCAGTATGTATATGAATTTTCTGCAAGCATTGCTTTGGAATGTTTGTGGGGTTTTTCTCTGGTTGCCACAGTGGGCAGAGAAGATTCCACCCTAAATTCAGCTTGGAAGCTCACACAACATTTCATACAATTTTGGAATCAGATTTGTGTAGCTCTTCAGAGCAAAGTATAAAATTACTATATTGAAGGAAGTGCATGTAGTAATGGGAAACAATGTATGAAGCATGGTTGTACAAAACAAGGAATGCTAAACTTTTGATGGCTCCTGGAGGAAGGGAGAAAGAACTGAAGGAAGAAGAAAGAACCTTTGGGTTTGGAAACCAATGAAGTATTTGGTAAAATTGGGAAGGTATTTGGTCCAAACCTAGGACCCTGACTGGAGTAGTACGCTGAGTAGGTGAGAATTATTTGATTTCATTTTACCTTTGATTCTCCCTGAGGCAACCAGACTATTGTTATTGTGTAGTAAAATTCTTATATTTGTTAATGCTGAACTTAACTAAAGAACTGTATTAAGAAGCATGATTGAAAGTGAAGGAAGTTGCTGACCAATCTGCTGAACTCCTCCAATCACTGCAACTGAAAAACAGGCTTCATGAACCCTTTTTCCTGGATCCTGGTTTACATCACATCATTCCTACAGTTTTAAGACTCAAGGAAAGGGAAAATCCTGGTCTACACAAGCTGGTAACATCCTGGAAGGATGCTTCATTTGCATTGTTCCAAATTACCATGGATACTCTGAATTTAATATTATACCCTGTTGTTATAATATTAGTTCTAATCAGAATTTGTATTTTTGTTAGTAATCATTGTGTACATATACAAGTGTAGTACCTAACCCAACACAAGGACACTAACCACAATGTTTCTTGCCAAAACTAGTAGCTAATTCTACATTATGCTCCATTTAATCTTACTAACTAAATTCTGGTTGACTTTATAACAATTTTCAATATAATGTATGATGATAATATAGCCAACACCCTTTTAAATTACACGAGCTAAGAAAAAAATAGTAAAATTTAAGATACTGATGTATCTCAACATACTTAATGATGATGTACACATATACAGTGGATGCTTTTATTGATGTCAAAAAGATTTTTGCTTTTTATACATTTTTCCTATATTTGTAGCTCTGTAAACTACTATTATATAGTTATAGATCCTTAACTAACTCTAGTATGTTTCCTAGCAATAAGCTGACCTGCTAAACACATTCCTGAAATACTGTTTAATCTTATTGTCAGGAAGAGGACCTACAAGAACAACATTTTGTTTTCCTACCGAATTCTGAGAAGACATAACAAGAAGTGGGGCAAAGAAGCCCTTGGACCAACTCCAAGGGGCTGACCCAGGGGTGGGTTACTGGGGCAACTGAATCTCCTATTGGATGCACCTGTTAGATATCCTAATTAACCTTATAAAATTGTGGAAATCTGGTGCTGGGTGTGCCCATCACCAATGGGACACCTGGAAGCTTCCAAATAAAGGTCTGCTTTATGCTTTACGCTTTACTATTCTAATGCTGTTGCAAGGGGTTTTTTCCTCTTTTGATGATAGGCAACATTATAGCATGAAGGCAAGAGGTACCTGCACTACCACTTCATGAGGTAAAGATAGTTGACTGCAGTCAAGGGGTGTAGTGTGGCAGAATGCCTCCAATGCCTTTTTTGGGACTATCTAAAAACAGAGGCCAGACAAAATTAAGAGAATAAAAAATGGATATATTTATTGAAGGGCCTTCAGGTACATTTCAGGCACCCCCAGGGGCTACACCCAAAATGGACGACAGGTTTTCACACTTTTATAAGTTTGGTCCATTTGCATATTGGGGGTTAATCTTCCAATTACAGCTTCAGGAAATGAAGTCATTTACCTCCAGTTTGCTCCCCCCCAACTCACTTTTGTTTACATTTCTCAGGGTCTGAGACAGNGTAAACCGAGGGGAGGGATACAATTTAAACTAACCAGTGGGGTGTCGTACTTTAGGAGAATTCCAGGGAGGGGTAAAGGGATTGACATTTCAGGGGAGTGTTCAAGAGGAGGGGATAGCTTTAAACCAGCCAGTAACAAGTGCAGGAACCAGGAACTTTCCAGGCATGGGGAGGGAAGGGGAAGGGATTGACAGCTTCATGGGCAGGGTCGGGGTTTGACAAACTGGGAAGGAACCAATAAACCCAGGGGGAACCAGCAAAACCAACTAACATAGAACCAAATCCAAAAATACACTACAACAGGGGCCTGAGACAGTAAGGTGTCCTTGATTCCCAGGCCTAGAGAGGAATTGTTTTGTCTGACCAAAATGTGAAGACAGTAGCTAGCACTGTATATGGAGTTTAGAGCTGTACACTAAAGAATTACAAGATTGCAAATATATGAAAAATATGCAAGCTAAAATCCTAAGGTATCAGCTCACCCCGATAAAGCTTATCTGCTTGGCCTGGAATCCGGTCAGAAGATAGAAACAATGCAAAGTATCCATGGTGAGCTATCTGTGGAGGCACCAGTGGTATTTTTTGGTGTTGGATATGCTAAGAAGCCACTGGTCTACCATCTTCAAACATGCATCTCCCCTTTGAACTAAGGTTTGACAGATAAGCTGTTAAACTGCCCTGAAGGCATATGACTTGCAGTCAACTTCTTTACACTATAAAAGTCCAGTATACTTTCCATACAGTTAGATTCTTTCATATACTCCTGGATGTATATGGAGTTTCTCCTGTGGATTGGGATGCATCTTCATGGTTACTTCCCAGGGACTGAGAGAAAAAGGAAGCAGTATTCCACAAAATGGAGTGTGGCGAGATACATCAAACCTCTATTTAATGCTTATTTTTCTAGCTTTAATAAATAATCGTTTTAACATTATTGCTTTAATATAGTGCACTTTGCCATTTTATGTTATAGTTGACTAGTGCTTTTAGCTTTTATACTGTGTAGTAATTCTGATTAAGGTCTTCTGTCTGTTCATTTGTCTTAATTAATCTTTCATAAATATATCTGATTTGCCATCTTTAAAACTTGTGGGATGTGTCAACTGCACGGACTCAGATCAGTGGGGATACTATGTTTATTGCAAAAAGCAAACTCTTTTTATACACTTCTTCAAGACACCATCTTTTCTTATATGGTCTTTCATCACTAAGCAACCTATGACCCATTGCCACCATCAGCAGCATACATTAATGTCCTTATATGGGGGTGATCACGTGGTGTTCACTCATTCAGCAGGCTCCAGCAGGCTCCTCTCTATAGGATGTCTGCCATGTGGCATTTCTTCCTTTTAAGGTCAGGCGGAGACAAGCTTCTCTGTGCTGCCATGGCATGCTGCAGGCACGTCCCATGGCCTGTGGCTCAATTCCATCTTACCTCCCTCTACAGTGGGACAAAGTTTCAAAACTTAAACTGCTGACAGTCTGAGGCTAAAATAAGATCCAGCTGCCCCTAGGCTCCTCTCTCTGAACAGGATTTTAGAAAGCAAGGGGGTCTTCTCAGCACCTCATGACTCAATGGCAGGGCTTTTTTAATAAACTTTGAAGCACCCACTCTACCCTCAACAAGGCCACCTCCGGCATCTTCTGGGTGCATCAATTGACAGAAGTGTGGTATGGTAGTGTTATAAATAAGTTGGGAATAGTTATACTGTTAATAAGTTAATTAAATTGTAATAAAAAGTTAAGTTGTAACAGATAAATAAGTAACAATTATGATTGTTAAAAGGATTGTAGTTGCAGTGAATTGTAATAACTCCTAAAACCAAAAAAAGGACATCTGTAGAACACAGTACTTTCCTGCCATGTGAAACCACCCTAGAACAAGCCCAGACAAGTCCTCCTGGGCGTTCAGAGATTTATATCAGTGACAATAGATAACCAATAAGGTTTCAATAAAGCCCGGAGAACCAATCAGATGAAGGATCCAAAAAGGCACCAATCAAAATGGGCCAAAAACTGTATAAAAACCAAGCTTTCAAGACAGCCTGTGTCTTCTCCCACCCAAAGACATCAAGGGACAGCTCCAGCCGCCCAGAGAAGACCCAGCGCCGGCGCCAAACACCAGCCATCAGCGGCTGCCCGGAGAGCTCCTGCTCTGCCTCCCACAGGCACTGGCGTGTGCTCGTCCCGTGCCCCCCTTGCTTCAGGCTGTACAATAAAATCTGCTGAAACCACTGCATTTGGGAGTTCGCCTCCCGTTTTTAACAGTAGTGTCTGCAGAAAAACACAGGCCATGAGGGAAAGGTACTCAGTGCAGCCCATTCCTGGCAACACTCACCTTTGTCTGGCACAAATAGCCTATGCCAGCTGAGCACTGAAAAACAGAAAATGGAACTCACCTGCTCTGACTGTCTAGAGCATTGGGTGCCCAGTCCCCCTTTTTCAAGGCTGCCCGCCTCATGTGACTGCAGGGTTGGGGCAACGCCCCACACATACACATGTATTTGGGCATGGGCTGAGTGGTCTTGCACTCCTGGTGAGAGTGAAGTGCTGCTTCTTATTCAAAGCCTCAAAGTGTCATGCTTCCTATAGCTGACAGGTACCACCTACATCCTGCTGACGATCCCTCATGAGATTTCTGTTATTCATTTTTTAAAAAATGCTGTAGTCAGAAAAAATGAGTTTCCAAGGTATCTGACTGGATTTTTTACTTTATAAAATAACCTTGTTTGGGATGGTGGCAAGATGCAGCTCATACCCAGTGACAGCCTGGCAGTGATGGTTCATCCACTCAGGCCAGTGCAAGGTTGTGAATTGGTGCCCTGCATGCACAGTGGTGTCACTGGTCTCTCACTTCTCCATTTTCTCTTCTGTTATAGTGCTCCTCAAGCGTGTGGTACAATCTGGAGGTAGACCACAAGTGACTTTGGCCAGTAGCTTTGATTTGCTCCAATGCTGAGCCAAGAGTCACCTCAGAGACTGACTCAGTGAGGTGGCTATTTGCTCTATTTGGCATCAGGTATGTGGGGGATGGCTCCTCCTAACATGCACACCCAGCACTTTTACACAGCACAATATATGGCTAAATTTCATGCATAGTCATTACATTCCTTGGGATAGGAGTGGTTATACAAATTACTTCTTGGAAGTCATTAATATCATTAGCATACATGACACGCAAGTGCAGTGTACTCTGGTGGTCACACTGAGGAAGGCTCCAAGTCTTCCTCGGGGGTCGTTCTGATGAAGGCCAGCAGTCTTCCTCACTTTGCACTTTTCACCTTTCTTTCTGAAGTATGTGCAGTCCTTGGCTGGCTGGTTCAGCATTTTCTGCTGACAATAGGTTTTGTTCCTCTTATATTGACAAGGTGCATTCTGTTTCTCTTATCTTGACAAAGCTAAGGAGCATCCTGCTTCTTAGGCTTGTGATTNCTATGCCAGCTGAGCACTGAAAAACAGAAAATGGAACTCACCTGCTCTGACTGTCTAGAGCATTGGGTGCCCAGTCCCCCTTTTTCAAGGCTGCCCGCCTCATGTGACTGCAGGGTTGGGGCAACGCCCCACACATACACATGTATTTGGGCATGGGCTGAGTGGTCTTGCACTCCTGGTGAGAGTGAAGTGCTGCTTCTTATTCAAAGCCTCAAAGTGTCATGCTTCCTATAGCTGACAGGTACCACCTACATCCTGCTGACGATCCCTCATGAGATTTCTGTTATTCATTTTTTAAAAAATGCTGTAGTCAGAAAAAATGAGTTTCCAAGGTATCTGACTGGATTTTTTACTTTATAAAATAACCTTGTTTGGGATGGTGGCAAGATGCAGCTCATACCCAGTGACAGCCTGGCAGTGATGGTTCATCCACTCAGGCCAGTGCAAGGTTGTGAATTGGTGCCCTGCATGCACAGTGGTGTCACTGGTCTCTCACTTCTCCATTTTCTCTTCTGTTATAGTGCTCCTCAAGCGTGTGGTACAATCTGGAGGTAGACCACAAGTGACTTTGGCCAGTAGCTTTGATTTGCTCCAATGCTGAGCCAAGAGTCACCTCAGAGACTGACTCAGTGAGGTGGCTATTTGCTCTATTTGGCATCAGGTATGTGGGGGATGGCTCCTCCTAACATGCACACCCAGCACTTTTACACAGCACAATATATGGCTAAATTTCATGCATAGTCATTACATTCCTTGGGATAGGAGTGGTTATACAAATTACTTCTTGGAAGTCATTAATATCATTAGCATACATGACACGCAAGTGCAGTGTACTCTGGTGGTCACACTGAGGAAGGCTCCAAGTCTTCCTCGGGGGTCGTTCTGATGAAGGCCAGCAGTCTTCCTCACTTTGCACTTTTCACCTTTCTTTCTGAAGTATGTGCAGTCCTTGGCTGGCTGGTTCAGCATTTTCTGCTGACAATAGGTTTTGTTCCTCTTATATTGACAAGGTGCATTCTGTTTCTCTTATCTTGACAAAGCTAAGGAGCATCCTGCTTCTTAGGCTTGTGATTAATATTTCCTGACTCTTAATAGTTAACTCACGCTTACATGAGTTAACTATTGATCAACTCCTTTCAGCTTGACAAGACCCCACATGTACCTCCTGCCCCATGTGGGAAATTCTAACCCAAATTC
The DNA here is from genome assembly GCA_013400775.1 of Chaetops frenatus. Lineage (NCBI taxonomy): Eukaryota > Metazoa > Chordata > Aves > Passeriformes > Picathartidae > Chaetops > Chaetops frenatus. The sequence goes on along the minus strand of VZTR01013437.1, from coordinate 1,546 downwards.
TGTTGGTCTTTCAGTGATGACCTGCAGTGCACCATGCAGTTCCCAAGGGTAGAAGTGCTGTGCAAAAACTGCATGCTGCTATCTGAGTTTTGGTTGTTGCACTGCTGCCTACTGAACTGACTTAAAAAAAAAAACAACAAAACAACTCAGCTGATCACAGTATAGTCTGAGTGACTGTGACAAGCCTTAATTTTCACATATTGAATACTTAGGGTTTGAGTTTTCACTTTGTGTGTTGCACCAAGCCTTTCCCTTTCCCTTTGTGAATGTGTGCATGCATACACTGATATGAACAAAAACTCTTCATTATACTTTCAAAGCTAAGCATAGATCGGGTTATTGTTTAGTACATGAGATGTTGCAATCACTTAAATTGTATTGATCAATTTAGGAGTTCTTTTCTCTGCAGAATAACAGGAAATACCATAAGGGCATTCTGCTTTTGTATATCTGATGTCTTTCTGAAAATTCAAAGGGCAATGGACAGGCAAAAAAGAAGTATATTTTGTCAGAGGAGAGTCATTGAAAAGAGTTTTAACTAGTCTAAAATGTTTTAGATTTAATATGTTGAATGTAATTTTGTGCTATGTACAAACTTTTATTATAGGCTACTTGTGCATTCTTATTTAAAACCTTTCTGTAGTGTTCAGGTTCTTGTAAGATCTTTTAAAAATAGTATTTCTGTAAATGTGCTGTCCATTTAACATAAGTATTAAAACTCTTAGAGAGGTTATGGGTCTGTTGGAAATGATACAACTTTTAAAATTTTTTGTAACTTCAGTCAGGGGTTTTGTTCTCCTTTGCCCAGGGGGAGGAGAATCAAAGTTTCTCTTTAAAAGACTTCACTGGAAGAGGCCTGATGAGCTTAACATCCACAGATCGGGAGTATCCAGAAGATACACAGGAGATAAAGATCATTAACAAACATTACCCTCAAACATCACCCCCTGGAGCTGCTTTACAAACTACCATACCATTGTGTAGCTATCTGCAATGAATGTATAACTGTAAGGAGCTTTCCCAACTGCTATTATTATAGAGGCTTGTTTGTAGGATATGTTAGGGCAATCCTTCCAGTTAAGGCCTTGGCTCTGCCCAAGCCCTGGCCCTAGCTGGTTGGAATTATGCCAACGGACCCAGGTGTTTCTGCACTAAAACTGTAATCAGGTCACTTTGACTTGCCAATTTGGGCTTATAACAGCTGGACCCCCTTTTGAGGTTGTCATGGGTTGAGTTCATAACCGGGCGGAAACACCAATTAATGTAGTGGCTCCACTTCGCCTCTTCACCCTAGGTGTAATTTAGTGTAGTGGATTGAGTTTACTTACTCATTTCTGTGATGAGATAAGGATTAGGAGAAATGCAAAGCAGGCCTAAACCTTCAAAGGTAAAAAGATAGTTTATTAACAGAACTAAAAGACAAGGAAAGAAATACTAGGAATTGATATCAACTCCCAGATGTTTCTTTTCCTCCCACCTCATTTGTCTTTCTTTACCAACAACTCTTTTTCCATCGACAACGTAGAGAAACAAAACCTAGAGATCT
>VZTR01013436.1:5848-41607 GCA_013400775.1 Chaetops frenatus | reverse complement strand
ATTGGAGTAGATCTGAATCATTCCTGTCAACATAAAAAATAGGTGTTCAGAAAGTTTGTATACTAAAAGGAATTATTATTTTCAGGTGTATAATTCCAGAGCATGCCAAGAGATCTATATTTATTTTGGATAATTCTTTGCATACCTACACTGTAATAATGTCAGAATGAAATAAATGTAGTCATGAATGTATGAATCTCAGGGTTATGATTATTTTATAAAGCAGAAAAGACAAATTGAGGAAACTGCTTGCTGTCTAGTGAATGATTCAAATTTTACTTAAAGGAGTGTTTTAATCTTTAAAACTTTGGAGGATTTATTTAGCAACAAAAGACAAGATAAGTGTGTGATGTCTGTAATGTAGCTTATTAAGCTTGCTTTTTTTTGGTGGTTTTTGAGCATTTTTGATTTTTTTTTTTACATCAGACTGCACATATTATACAAATGCTTCTACCTCTGGTTTGATTTTTGTCTTAATCAGTGTACACTTTTTTAAGCACCTTTGCCATATTCTGTTTTAAAAGCTGATAAAACAGGGTCCAGGTTTGTGCTTAATATCACCTAAGAGTTTCACTGACAATTGAAATTTATTTTGAACGTGCATTCCAGACTTTTATTTTTCTGAAACCCATTGGTTTGACATTGTGTAATTTTGGGGACTTTGGGACTGTATGGGCAGGTCTTATACTCTGTACTCTTATACTCTGTATTTTGTTTAGTGTGTTTTGCTGTATGTTTCATTTTTGCCTTGTTCTTCCACTGCAGCTTTTGGAATTGGTTGTTCTGGCCGTGACAGCACTCAACAGCTTTCACTTTCTCACTTCATTTTTGGTTTCATCTCTTCCCCCATATAATTTTGTCTTTCCCTGATGCTTCACAAAAGAGCCACAAGTTCACCACATCCTTAATTGCCCATTCATTTTGTGAGGAGCAGATTGTTTAGTAGTTTTTAATGAAGAAATTGAAATGGAACCACCCATGAGTACAAGAAAGTAGCAGAGGAATAGTCATCTTAATATTCAGGAGAAGGCAGTTCTGTTGTCCATGAAGTGCTCTGTCACAGTCAGGCCTCAGAGGAAGGAGGTAATTGCATTTAAAAGGATTTTAATGGTTCTGAGAGAACCCAGACTGTCCAAGTGCTCACACACTTCTACACTCTTCACCTGGAGCACTGCCAGGCTAGCAAGAAGCAAATGAACTGTCACAGTATTTACAGCTGGGAAACTGCAGGGAAATCTGAGCTTTATTATCATAGAAGGCAGAAGGAGAGATAAAGAAGTCATTGCAGTGGTCCTGGATATAGTGTAGACACTAAATAGCCATGTTTAGCTTTATGTTCTCAGTGTTCTGTTCCTTCTGTGCATTTCCTGAGTATTTAAGCTAAAGGAGAAAAGATTTTTTTTTCCTAGTGTTGTCCCACATGCAGCCAACAGTCAACTTCTGCTTTGTGCAGGAGTCAGGTGAGAAAGCCTTAATTACACTGGCAAGGACTGACTGCCCTTGTGATTTGTTCTTTAATGATTTCTCTTTCCATTCTTCTGCTCCTCCTGCTCATGAAGAGTCCCATTGCTAATGAGGGCTGCAGACAAGCTGATGTGCATCTCCCTTTTTCTTCTCCTCTTCCTTTTTAGCCAGGCCTGGTGACCACCTAAAATTGTAGTGTGGCCACATCCCCCGAGTTTTTCCATACTTTTCATATTGGCACTCTTCTATTATAAATAAATAATTCTGGGATTGTGAAATGAAAATAAATTAGAAACTGCTACATTCAGCTGTTTGGCAGTCTTAGAACCTCTGGTGGCTCACTTGAAAGAGCAGGGAAGTTGAGGTTTCAAGTGGCAGTGCTGCTGAGCTGCCCTTAAACATGTTCATTCTTTGAACTGGAACTCAGGTCGTGTTGAATGTGTCCATTGGTACATCTGCATCCTCCTGTTTTTAGGGCTGAGATGTTTGAGTTGAGGTTTGTTGTAGTTGGCATGAATCAAGCAGTCAGAGGGATCACAGCTGCCTCTCATGGAGGTTGCCACCTCCACCAGTGGGCTGGTGCTCCCTTTCTCTGCAATATTTGAAAATAATGTATTATCTCAACTGCCAACTTTTATTTGGCCACCTGACTTTAGAAGGGAATAACCAACACCAGCAGCTTTTCCTACCTACTCTGAATTCCATTTTAATGACATCTTTCAGAAGAATGTAAATCTTAACCTCCAAGCCAAACAAGCTCTCTCTTAACCTCAGCGTCAGATTTCACGTTCAAAAAGAAATAAAGGAAAACACAAACCCGACAACCTTTGGAGTCAGTAGGAGGGATTTTTTCTTGTGTGTCATAAAATTATTCATAGTTGTGCAGAGCAGATGTTGACAATTAGGAGGGAACAGAGGCTGGGCTGTGGTCTCCTCTGTTTCACGTGGGTAGATGAAGGCTCGAGGCAGTGGCTATTTCCTGCCAGTGCAAGAGCAGGTCCTGGGGGCTGCAGCCCCATCCAAGGGTACAAAGTCACTTTTGTGTGGTCTTGGTTCTGTCCCTGGGCTGAAAGAATAATGGTGCTAGAAGGCTCAGTGTTCTGGTCTGAGTGATCTATGTCCATTGATAGAAAATTATGGGTTGAAAACTTTTTATGGATTTTGTGTTTCTTCACTAGATGTTTGCCGCCTCCTTTTAGAAAGTGCAGAACAGCTGAGCCTTTCATCTACTGCAGTAATTGCCACTGTGTCATTTCACATTTTAATTCTTTTAGCTTGAACTATATTTAAAGCACAGTCCCTCCCAAATTTGAATGTATTTTTACACAGTAACTTAAATGGGAGCAATTTCCTGCAAATTAAAAATGATGAAGTGTTATCCTTTTGCCTTCAGAGCAGTTTTCTGTAAAGTTCTGATGGTTGCAGGTGACCTGGGGCACCTCTGCTGTTGACAGCACTGCTTGGCATACTCGTGTAAAAAGGAATTTCCCAGTAGTTAAAAGAATTTGCACTGTAGCTCATTTTGTCTCTTAACTGAATGGGCTTGTTGAAGTAATGATGGTGTTGATGCCATATTCAATCAATTCTCATTTTCCTCTTTGCTGGTAGAGCTGCATAAAAAATCACATATGAGTGATGGAAAATTAGAAACATTTTTGTCTGCAAAGAAGCACTTTCTGATCTTCAAGTTTAGCAGGTGCAGGCAGTGATGGAGGAATCACTCCTGGCCCTTTTGGAGGCCATGGTCAGAGGAGAATGAACAAAACCAGCTTGGTGGAAGGAGAGGAAACTTTTTGGACCTGGTTTGCTATTCAGGATCAGAAAGATGGTTTCTGTAATTTGAAACAAAAACAACAACAAAAAAATTCTGGTGTTCTGCCATATATTAAATTCACTCTTTCATGGCTTTTATAACCGAGCTGTAGCCATGGAATGTGAGCACGTTAATGTCAAGTTCCAGTGATTGGGTCTGTCATCCTGCTGCTCTGTACAATGGAGGATGCTATTGAACACAAATAGAGCATTGATAAAATGACAAAAGCTAAGCATAAAAAATATTTCTTAAATGGCTGAAACAGTATCTCTTGTAAATACATGTTTTGTTATTCAGGAACAAGAAATTATTTTCTGTCTGACAGGACAGCATGCATTTCACTGCTGCCTGAGAACTGGGTCCCTGTGATAAGAATCTGTCTGTGACTCAAAGCTTGGGTTGCTTGGGCTTTTTTTTTCATCAAGTAGGTAACGTGAATAATTTTAGAATAAAGAGGAAGGAAGAAATTACATGCCTCAGTAGCAAGCATGTGTTCTCTGATACTTTAGTTTCAAGTTCAGTATTGAGGAGAGGTGAAGTCCAAAATCTCCTTTTATAGCAGGATACCAGGTGCAAGCAGAGAGACACAGAACTCAATTCAACTTTCTCTTCAGTGAAAATTATAACACAGCTTCAGCCTTGATGGCAAACTGCCATTGCTGTGGCAGTGCTGATTTGGTAGGAATAATACATAAGCAATGCTCATAGATATGAATTTTTAGTCTGAAAGATGCCAGTGCATCCAGGGCAGGAAGTCCTGGTGAACTCCAGGAAAACTCTTGGAGCAGCCCCAGCCCTGACACCCTGAGCCCTCTAAAGGCAGGACAATTAAGGATTGGTAATTAACAGTTGCTGTAAAAACATAAAGCTACCAGTGTCAGACCATGTATTCAGAATGTGCCATGCCAAGGTATTCACCTGTATTTAGCTGAAAGCTGTCATTGTTTCATTCTGATCACGTATCAATGGCCAAATATTTGCTGGCCAAGCCAGAATCTTTCCAAAATTATGAATAGAATTACAGGCTGGAGAGTTGTTTTGCAGGAAGGCAGTCTGATATTTCCCCCCTGGTGACACTGGATTTTTTTGTTGCTGTCTGTAGAACTTTGGATGAATGGCCTGAAGTGGAATCTTTCCTCAGTTCTGCCCTCTTACCAGAGAGCTCCATAAACACAAATAATACATTTTACAAGGAAATAAACTTCTTCCTAAAACCAATCTGTGAAGCTACTGCTTCACATATTCTGAGAGTTGTTTGAATTTCCATTTAGGATTTGATCTATTTGGCTAATTTTTTTTCTGGCAACTTTGGTGAGTGTAGAATGTAGAAACGTCACCACCATCAGCAAACCAAAATTTTTTACTGTCTCTTTTTAATGATAATATAAATAACAGGTTTTCGCTATTTAAACTTCTGTCAAACCCCTTTTTGAAGCAAAAATGTGTTATTTGGACTCAATATCTGTGACTATCCATTATCAGTTGTGAGTAACTGGCAAAGCGAAGTAACTTATGTACCTTTTACAAAAACAGAGCCTTATTCAGGCACAGTTTTCATCATTACCTTCGAAAATGTGTTTTAATTCTGCCTGTCTGAATTTGAGATGCTTTGCCAAAGAATTCTCTTACCATGCCCTGTTGGGCAGATGTGTGTTTGGACTGGCATTAAGTGCAGTTAAATATTTGCTGTTATTTCAGGGCTCCTCGTTGTCAGGAATTTACCAATAATGAGGGCTCTGGATTTTATGTGTCCCTATATAGACTGTGCATGCAAATATTGTGCCATTTATAGTGCTTTACACACCAGCTGGTTTAACTTCAGGCACCTTCTGACCACAACTTTACATTTGTTGCTGTTAATTAATTTTTAAATATTGCATTTAGGAAAAGTTCTTCTTCTTAATGTTTTTGGGCAGAGTTATAGGGCTAGCACAGATTCATTTCAAATACACTCCTGATAGATGTGCTTGTATTAGCATGAAAATTGAATCCATTTTTTTTATTTTGTCTTTGAAGAGAAAATAGGTAAATGTTGCTTTTGTGTTTTGTATTTGTAATTTATCTTGAGAATTTCTACTTGTGCTCTGCTGTTATTCTTTCCTCCTTTACCAGTTTTCAAGCCTCCGAATTTGATCTTATAAGTGGATATGTGTAGGTTTTTATGGAAATTTGTATGTACACAGCTGCTAGAAAATAAGAAAGCATGTGCCTGTGAAAAATGACAGATTACCAAATAAGCCTCCCAAACTGAAGTCTGGAAAAAATAGGACTTTCCAAGCAGGCTAGAGGTTTATTGGAAAGGAGGAAAGCAAGCCAATATGAGTACTTTGCACAGCTGTTTTAACAGTTATTTCATCCTTGTGATTCTATAGAATAATTTGATGCCAGAAGTAATCATTTTTTTGTTTGTTTGTTTTGAATCAGTGATATATATAAAATCAGTTTCATGTGGTCAAAAGCTTCTGCATTTAGGAACAAAACAACCAAAATTTTGGCTGATCTTGCACTTGTAAAGTTCTGCAGCTCAGTAGCAACTACGTTTTCTAAATCATGCAGTAAACATGAGATTTTCCTCATCATAAGCAGAAGGAACAGACACATTTTGCCCCTCCTAACTGCAAGGTTGGGGTTATAAAATTTTTTTGCTAACAATGAGCATAAAAAAAATCTTGCTTTAAATTGAAGGGTGATGCTTTTAGATTCTTTCACAAATTAAATACCTGTACTAAGTGAAAATGTGATTTCTTAGGTGTAGATAAGAAGATCCTGCTTTCAGATTTCTGTGCCTGTAGGTGTCTAGTTCTTGATTTCCACCATCAGAAATGTGTAAGGAATATTTAATATCATACAGGCCACTGGTGCTGCAGTGGAGGGGATGTGAGTCCTCCCACCCATGTGCTGGGAGATATCTAATGACAAAGAGAACACATTCTCTAGGTAGAAGTGCAGCAGATGCCAAACAGCTGTGAATCATCTGTGTTCTGTCCTGGAAGAAATAAGAACCTTTAAGCCTGAATTGAAGAAAGATTTATTTGTTTGTTTGTTTGTCTTAGCACAAAACTGACTGGTTTAACCCTTTCTCTCCACCGCTAATTGCAGTTGTTTCTCTACTTACCTTTAGATTAATAAAGAATTCTTCTGGCTGCCTGTCACTCTAAAACCCTTCAAGTTATATCTCATTAGAAGTCAGTAAAAACAAAGTGTCAGTTTAGAAGTCAGATCCTGTTTTGTCCTTGTTGATGTCCCTTGACATTAGGTGCCAATGAGAAGCTGACCCTCACACCCAGCAACATAAACCACTCCAAAAATACCCTGTTTGTGCCTGTCCAGTGCCCATGGGGTGCTCTGACACCCAGGCTTGTCCTGCTGCTGTTCATTCCCATCATTTCTGTGTTTTGCTGGCCTCTGCTGCTGCCTCTTTACCATTCCCAGTCCATTTGGTCCATGGATTTTCCTCCTTTGGCAGGTGATTTATTTTGTATCCTCTGTGTTCATCCATTTCTCTCCATCAGCCACACTCCCTGCCAGAATTCTCTGCTCCATCAATAAAGGCATATTTTGGAATACAGTTAGACAACAGAATGCCTCTTTTTCCTTGGTCTTTGATTGTTTTCCATCAGAAATGAATAGTTTTAAACCTAAATACTTCACCAGGCGTGAATGGCTTGGCTTCCTCTCTCATCCTGACAGCTTCTTTATGCTGTTGCAAGGTCCAGCAGTCTTTTTGGTGAACTCAGCATGTTATTTCTGAGCCCTGATGCACAAGTGCTCTCCAGACACACACAGAGCATTCCTGGTGCTTGCTGTGAACCTTCAGAGCATATCCTGATTTAATGGAATGGTTTGCTCTGCCCAACGGAGTGAGGCTGCCAGAGGCCAGGAATGGGATAAGAAATGGGGTGTGTGTGGGTTGGTTTTCAGAGAATCCATAGAAGGAAAAGGACTGGGAAGCTTACTGGAGTTTTGAAAGTCATCCTGAGAGATATGGGAGGAAAGAATCTGAAACAAGAGTCAAGAAAGGTGATTGATATGGCTGAAGGGAGAAGGCAAAATTGACAATACTGGTTTGTCTACCTTGGAAATGGAAATTGCCAAATCTTTTCCAGTCTCTTGAGAGTTTGCTTTTCGTGGCTTATTCATGAAGTTGGTGAGCCATTAAAAGAGCAATATTAACACTCAGACATTGGTTGTAATGGTAAAACACCATAGATGAAAAATGCCAGTTATGGTTGGAACTAACAAACTGTAACTGTTTCTGGATTATTTTCCTTAAGGATTCTGAGACTCAAACTGCTGTTGTGTCCCTTGGGAGCTGAGGCATGAAAACTGAATGAGTGTGTTTGGGAGGGAGCTCCTCACATGTGTGGATCAAAGGGACTGGCTCTGAAAGCCTCTCTGACTTACTGGCACTGGGGCACTTTGTCTCCAAAGGCAGCTTGGAATTCAGTATGTGCAATGTTCTTAGGAAATTATTATTGACACTAAACAAAGGAATGGTTTTTTTCAATTTTTTTTTTAATATGAATCAAAGTTTTCTGAGCTTCAGTGGTATTTTTTATGAATGAAGCTATATCAAAATAAGATTATTCAGTGCTTTGCCTACTTTTTCAGCTTCTCTTAAGGTCCAAATTAATATTATCTCTGTCCTTATTGCAGAATCAGTCTGACTAATATCATGGAAGAACTGGGAGTTTTTTGTATTATAAGGCATGCATTTTAGTAGCTAATATATTTACACAGAACACGTAAGATTATTGTTAGAAGCCAGTAGATTTAGCCTTTATTTGACCTTTTTTTTTTTGCTGCCAAGACAGTTGTAGCAATATGAAGCAGTATTTTGTATGTTAGGCATTTTAGGAAGTGCTGTCTTACTGGATGCTGATTTATTCTTAATTTAAACAGACTGTACTGTAAGGTAAGGATTTGGACTTGATGATCTTTGTGTGTCTCTTCCAACTCAGGATATTCTATGATTCTTTTAGAGAGAGATGGACTTGCTTTGTTTGCATTGCTTTGATCCACTACAGGATTGGGTCTCAAACAGTTCTTTTTGTACATCAGAATCAAAGGAAATGCATAATGCTGCTCAGATGCAACAATTGTAAACAGTTGTTTGAGAGAATTTTAAAGAAGCCATGCTGCACTTTAAGGTGGTCATTATATAACAGCAGCTGGAAGTGCTTATTTTCCTGGTGTTGTATTATGAAATAATAAAAGCATCACTTTTTGAGTTATTAAATAAGATGAAGTATTAAAACCCTGTAAAATACCCATTAGTGTGGTCGAAGTAGATGGAGAAAAACAGTCCTTGAGGCTGTGCTGCAAAGAACTTTGTGCTTCATAAGTGGGAGTCCAACAAATTCAGGATAGAACAGGGAACATTAAAAAGTACTTCTTCTTGCTAGAAAAGCAAAGTAGCCCCATCACATCCTGCTGTGGCAGAATGCCCCTCTGTTGTCCCTTTCCACCTGCCATGAAAACACATCAGCCTGTGCTTTGGAGAAAAAGTCCTGTTCCACTTTGCTCTGTTGGATACCACACCTGGCAGAGGTTTTAGGAGGTTTTTCATCAAGGCACATACTAAAGCCAATCCTGCTTGCTCACAGCTTAGAGTCCTAGTTTCATTTAAGTCAGTGTCTGTTTTTCCACAGTCTCTGGGCACTCTGATCTTCCTTCCAACCTTCTCACCACAGACCTCATCACATGCAATGAGAGGTTACCATTGCACTTGTCTAAGGAAAAAAAGGATAAAGAAAAATATTATTCTGATTCATGTAGAGCCAAGATACATTCTGTTGATTGCTTGGGGTCTTTAGAGAACCTTTCACAGTTCAGGGTATTTCTGGGTCAGTGATTTTTCTATTTTGGTGGTGGAAAGTGTATAGACATATGCTCCAGTGCTTTTATATTGTTTGCTTCTGTTTCCTCATAGGCCTTTGAGAAAGAAGCTGAGGGGATGTTTGGAGAGAAGGCTGGAACTTTTCTGTGGAGTTGACATAGTTAGGCACAATAATAAGGACTGATGATAGACAACTCACTGAAAAGGAAATGAAAATGATGTTTATAAAACCCCACAATGTGTATTTCCAGAAGAATTGAGTGAGAGGCAGAGTGCAAGAAGATGAGGTAACCACAGGCAGATGGGCTTCTCTTTTTGTCACTGGGCTTTTCTGTCGTGGCTGGTATCTTGCAGCAGTAGTAGCAAAATGAGGTGGGGTTTATGTATTTCTCTGTCTTCATGGTGAGAATTAGGGATGAATTCAGTTGGTTTTGTGTGTGTTGTGTCTGCTTTTTGAAGTGTGGGTTAAAATGTGCCATTGCTAGGTGTTTTATTGAGGCAGATATTCTGGTGACAGCAGTTCAGTATCCTGAGAAGTCTGTAGTGTTCCCACTCTGTTCTTTGCCCCTGTGATACCCTGCAAATTCTTTCTTCTGTTCTTAGCTTTTGATTTTATTTTTCTTTAATTTTTGTTTATGGCATAAAGAGGAGGGAGTAATGTGTGATCAGTTTATCAACAAGTTTATTAGTCCTATAAATATTCCCCCTGTGTCTCTATATCCTTTTTCTTTGGCTTTCTCATGCAGATCCCTGCATGGCAGTGTCACAGAAGTGTTAGCAAACCTCAGCTGCATTCCACTGGGGGGTTGATTTATGTTTCACATCGTGGCCAAAGTAAAGAATGAACTGAAACCAGAATCCAGTGCCATCTACACTTTGGATGTGGTTTTTGGACTGTAGATCTGTGTTGCCAAAGAAAAAAAAAAAACCAGCTAAAAAAGAAATCTTGCAATCAATTAAAACCCACACTCCTAATTCACTCACTATTGTGTGATTATACAGGAGCTGGCTGGACACTTACAGTGTGAAAAGCCAAAAAGAACTTTTCCTTGTGAGATCTTTCCAAATGTTTCCTTCAGCTGTCGCTGTAACAATAAATAAACACAAGACAATAAAAAAAAAGGATAAAATGATGGAGCCTAAAACCCTTAATTACAAGGTTTATATAAATAGGTAAGACTATTCAGAGGAGTTGTGAAAAAAATCCTCTATTTTTCAGTAAAGGCTCTTTATTATATGTATAATACAACCAGTTTTGGAAATAATGAAATGTAATCTCTTCATGAGAAATGTATGTGATAAATCTTCAGAAGATAGTAAGCCACTGTACATAGGAAAAGTACAGTCTGTGCTTCCAGGGCATTTCCCAAGATAAATTTACCTCATGAATGAGGTCCTTAGTTGTTGAAAGGAATCTAAAATAGAAGACACATCAGGTCTTCCAAGTTGAAAACTCCATCAGGGAGTTCATTATTATGCACATAAGATCAGCTGCTCTATGTTTTAGTTCACGTGTCAGCATTTTTTGTGTAGTAATGTTTGTTCTGAATTTGGTCAGCTGCATAAACTTAAAACAAATCTAAAGATGTGGTGAATAGGAACACCAGAAGGAAGTGTTGTTTTTTTTTGGTTTTTTTGTTTTTTTTTTTAGGGTTTCTTTTTCTGGTAAAGCAAGTGGTCAGCCTTATTGTTCTGTGTCTCAAAAAAAAAAAGACTTTTTTTTTTTGACTTTTCTAACAGGCTGTTTATACAGTAAAGTACCAGACAAAAAATGACTGACAATTGTGTAAATGTTTCAGGAGAACATAGGGGAATAGTTCCTGTATAGCCAGTCTGTCATACACAGTAACTGATAATGGTTTTTAATGTCTTTTCTAAATATCATAGATATTTTGTAGGTGGACAAAGCATGTTGTGTTTCTTTGCTGGGCCTCTGCTTAGGGGACAGATTTCTCTGCAATGCCAACTGTTTGTCTGCCTTCACTTTCACAATCACATTTCTCTAAAGGCTTCCAGCAAGACACAAGCATCCCTTTCATGGAGAAAGAGAAACAGCACAAGGCAGAATCCAGAGCTGGGGGCAAATGTCTACCTGCAGTTTTAGCCACAGGAGAAAGTGAGGTTTTTTCACAAGAGGGATGAGGTAGGCAGTGATTTAACAGAGCATTTTCAACCCTTTAGCTCTGGTGTGTGGCACATTTTGAGCTGGCAGTCAGGGTGTGTCTGAATTTACAGCATTCTTGCACTGTGACTGAAACCTACGTGACATTTGTCTATTGAAAAACTTCAAAGACATCACCCACGCACGTATTTTTCCTTTTCTTTTCCTCCTTCAGTTTGAGCTGATCCTAGTTTGGTGTTAGCTGTAACTTAGGCTAATTTTCCCATGAGTTTTGTTTTCTGGTTCTGTTCTTGAACGAGCAAATATGAAGAAAACACCTCTAAAAGGGCAGATATCTTTATTAATTGCAAGCAAAGATTGCTGCTGATGCAGAGGAATAAAATACATACTATTAATTTGTGTTGCAAATAAATTGGTCACTTCCATGTTATTGAAATACCTGTAGGCATTTAATTGGTTTATTCACAGATAACCCAAATACATTCTCCTAACATTAGTTTTCACCTTTTTCTGTTTATTTCCTACCAATTCCTACTTCATGCTTATTTGGCATAGGAGAATTTAACTGTTCCTTGTTAGGAAATCACTAGTTACATCTGGAAATTTGAGTGATCACTGTGATTTCTCCCTTTAGAAAATAAATTGCAATTTGGCTTTAGTTTTGTCAGGAGGTGTAGAACATGTGTGTGCTCAGTGTGCCCTGGATTAAATCAAAAATACCCACTTTTTTCTTGGGGAAATTGTAGAGCTAATTTGAAGTAAGTATGGAGGGGGAAAAATGAAGTATTTCATGCTTAGTCTTACCTAACAAAATGGATTTTCAGAAAATGGAAGGGATCAAACTCTAATGAAGTGAACCAATCCCTGCCTTCCTAATCTGTGGAATTTTAATTTGCTTGTTTAGAAAGCATAACAGTGGTTATAGAAACATGCATTTAAAAGCACTTTAAAATCACCAGGGCATCTAAAGAATTTGAGACACCTGTAGTCCTTGAATAATACTAATTAATATCTGTGAAGACTTTATGAAATCTGCACAAAAGACAGAATTTTGAGTGGCTTAAACCTTTATTTACAATTCAATACTGACAAGAAGTTGCTGAAATCTCTCTCCTCCCTCTGGTCTTTCCCCTTTAACCTCTGAATTACTGAACTGGATGGAAATGTATCAATTAATTAAACGTTGCTGAGAGCTTCAAAGTCTCTAACAGAAGTTAGAGATGCACACTGCAGTTTCTTAGAGCTTTTCTAACTTCCTTAGAGCTCTTCAAAAATCAAAAGCAAATGATATTTCTACTTGTATCCAGGGTAGTACTGAGCCCCAGTGTCAAGATGAAAAATCCAAACTGGTTGCAGCAGATGCAATTCTGCACCTGCAAGCACTGGGTGTTTTTGAGATGTTTGTGTGTACATATAAACACACATGTATATGGGTCATTTCAGGTACACAGCAAAGCTAGGGAACATATTTCCTGGGAAAATTTCCCAGTAAATACTGGGGAAATAAGTATTTACAATGTTCTTATTCAGATAGAATAGGATGGAAGTTAGAAAAAACAGTAGGAAGTTATGTAATTTAGGTGATAATATGAAGATATTTAAGTCCTGACAGGCAAGGAGAATTTCAGTTAGGAACTTATATTATAGAAACTTTAGATATTGACACTGTATTTGTCATCTCACTGGTTATTGGTAATAGCTCTTGTCATATTTTTGGCAATATGCAAAATAATGCCTTTTCCTCTTGTGTAAGTGCTGTATGTTTAGAGCAGAAGAGAAAAGCATTTATGTGGATATGTGGTTCTTTTTTACTGTCTTTGTAACTCTCTAATTAAATTCTTTTCCTGATTATATTGTGCAGGCAGCAGAACATCAGAATTACTGGGTATATTTATTCTGCTACAGAAACTTTTGGGTTGTTCCAGTAAATTTATTTTCTCTGCAGTTTTACATATTCCAACTGTCATTTCTGTGACTGTAGCTATGTAGAATCCAAAGCCAGGCCTTGAGGATCTGGCAGTTGTACATTCTAATGTCCTTCTTATGTCTCATTCCCACAGGAAGGAGACACCTCTGCATTTGTGGTGTATTAAATATTGTAGTTGTTCGTGGGTCAAGGCTTGACTGGGCTGTTAGAGTGAGTGATGGGACAAATGGCCATATTGGCTTTCACTGGGCAGTACAGGAAAGTTCTGTATGGATTTTAAAATAGTAATTCATCTTGTAAATACCCTTAGAAACCGTGTTTGGCAGCTCATTGTTTAAATCCTTTAATCTTGGGAATTTGTCCTTACATTAGATTTTCAGCAAAGCTCTTCTCCTACAGATGTGTGTGGTTATTTTAATATCATCACATCTTGAGGTGCCTGGTTCCATAATCCTTTATAAAAAGCACTGCTAGCCTCATGGAAAGGCATTTCTGTGCATGACATTTTTAATTTGAGCTGACTTCTTCAGTTTTGTGTTGGGGAAGATGATGGAGCCTGATCTGATTTCCATCACTACCCTGTGGCAGGGAGATTGAGGAGCATAACTCTGTTTGCAGGGTTCCCAATTACAGTGAAAATTAAGCGTGGATTAAGGCAAGACCCAGAGCTCCAGGTGAGGAACTTGAAGATTCACTGCATGTGAATCCCAGGTCAAAGAACTCACCTGTGGGAAAATGTGGGCAAACTGGAGAAAATGTGGGAAACTGCCATAGGTTGTCAAGGGAAGAGAACAACTTCCATAGAATCACTGAATCCTGGGATGGTTTCAGTTGGAAGGGGCCTTAAAGCTCATCCACCTCCCAGCCTGGCCATGGGCAGGGAGACCTTTCACTGTCCCAGATTGCTCAGAGCCCCATCCAGCCTGGCCTTGGACACTTCCAGGGATGGGGCAGCCACAGCTGCTCTGGCTGTGATGTGTTAGTGCTGGAGATTTCCATGGCCCCAAGACTGGCACAGGCTTGTGACCAGGAACCCTCTCTCTGCCTGCTGGTAACTGAATGTAAGAACACTGATGTTCCTGTGACAAGTTTAAAAGGTTGTCAGATGAAAATGGATGATGTTTTCAGCTGGGAATAGTTTGTGTGGCTGCCTACCCAAAATGTGTAGAGATAAGTGATGAGATGAGAGCACTGTTCAGTCTCATCGAGTCCACTTGGGGTTTTTCATCTCCTTGAACATGCTTTGAATGGAGACAAAGAGTGGACTTATGCAGGTTTCCCATTATTAGTTCTAATAGTTTCTCTGAATTTTCAGGTGGGTGAAGCTGATTATTTGTTGTTGACAGAAGTACTGTGTAGGGAACTTGTCCTAGCAAGCAGTAATTGTGTGATTAGGAGAGTTTAATAAAGAAAAGGAATTCTAATTCATTCCTAGTACTTGGTTTGTTGACAGTTAATGTCATTTTCATTGAATGAAATCTATCAGTGATGCTTATATTTTCAAGCTATTTGGAAGTGCTGGTAGTCTGAAGCATTATTGTTTGCATCTAAAACCAAAGTTAAAACCTGTAGAAATCAGGACATATTCATTTAAAAAAAAAAAAAAAAGGCAAATAAAGGTAGATTTTAATATCTCAAATTTAGATACTTTGTAGTATGATTAGACTGTAGAATTACAGAAACTCTTTTGCTGAGAAATAATTCACATTTTGAAAAGGGCATTTTTGTTAGTTCCATAGTTATGAACTATTATAGTTATTTTCATAAATGAAACTGGGCAGCACTGATGTATTTGTAGTCACAGATATGTTACCAGTGTAACTTGTTTTATTCACACATTGCATTTCTTTGCTTTGGCAAGAGCAGTGCAAGGTCCTAGAAATCACCTATTACTTTGGAAGAGAACAATACAAAATATAACTTGTATTATACAATATTTCATTTCCAAGCAAAAGTTTTCTAAGAGAAAAATTGAGATCACTTTCAGCTTATAATAATTAAGGTAAATATTGCAGATTTCATAAGGAAGAAAATAATATTACTAAAATACAAATGTAACCAATGCAGATGGGGTTAGTAGTCCAGGATCTTTACCATTTATATGTTTAAAGCTATGTAGGACCATTCTTCTTCTATTCAAAAATAATCTTCTGATCCAGCTAATAAAATTATGAATCTCTAATTGTACTCTCTGCCTCCACATGGGTATTCATTAGATAAAATTAAGTTAATTAGTTTTTTACTGGGGTCTATTTTTTGGTCAGGCATATAAATTAACTGTCAAAATTGAGCACTTCCATTTTGACAGGAAATAATTTTCCTATAATGAAACATAATTTATGATATAAATATATGCTGAATCAGGCATTGTAATGCAGATGACCCTGTGGCCCTGTATGCTTTCTGAAGTTTGGCCTTGAATACTGGTTCTTGCAAGTTCTTACTTAAAAAAGGGAGGGAAGAAGGGCAAACTGGGGAGAAATTCCCACAGCTCAAAATATTTCTAAAGCTGCCTAACAAAGCAGCTTTAACTCCCTGTATAAAGCTTTCTCTAAGCAACTTGGTGGGTCTGGCATAAGTATCAACTTTGAACAAGATTTTCATTTCTAATCTCTTTTCCTGTCTCAATACTGAATTATGTTCAGAGTTTTGAGATCATGCTTGCCACAGTGGGACATGGGGAAGCTGCCAAAGCCCACAGGGACAACTCTGTATTGATTACTGAGAGCAGACAGACTTCTGACATGCTGGAATTGCACTGCAACCCCTCGTGGCAGTGGTTCCTAAGAGAAATAAAATATTTGCCTTATCTCTTGAAGTGATACTCTATTAAAGTGTTCTCTTTTTAGGTCCTATTCTTGCATCAGAAACTGTTGTCATGGGTTAGGAAATACGTGATGAATGCAAACGGTTCAAACAAAAAGTTGGATTTTGGAACACAAGGTGTGCACTTTTATTGTTGACTTTTTTTGTCATCAGCATATTCCTGAAACATTTTTTTATAATAAAAAAATAAGCACCTGTCTGATAGGTAGCAATACTGCTTGTAAGAGAAAACATTTCCTTGTGGCCATAGGATCTTTAGATTCAAAATCTTCCAGTGGCAGCTTGGAACAGAACTCCAGTGACTGGGTCTCATTGCTGCAGGTATTTTCCTATCCAGAAACACAGATGTCTTCTGGCCAGCCTGACATTTCTGAAATGTGTCCATTTGGCTGTGGGATGTTTGTTAGATAATCCCAATTAGAGTATATACACACAGTTAGTTAAGCACAGGAAGATGTGACCTCGTGCATATTTCTTTCAGTAAGTCAGTCAAGGGATCTGAGGGACCAAATGGTTCCTCCACTGCAAGAGCCTTTTCTTGTGCAAGTTTGAAAGAGATGGGAGAAACTGAGCCCTGCTCCTGGGATACTGTCACAGGGCAAGTTTTACAGGGAAACTCTTCAAATAGTGAAGTGAATGCACATCCAGAAATCAGCTTTTGATTCTGTAAAAGACATGGTTTTGGGAGCTTTGTGACTGTATTTTCCTTGTCTGAATTGTCCATGTGGTTACTTCTCCCACTCTGTTCAGATTCCTAGCTGAGACTTCATTGGTTTATTTGTATAGTTCACTTAACAAGTTTGTCCCTTATAAACAAGATTGTGGCTCCTACTCCTACTGCCCAGAAGCTTTTTACAAAACATATATGATTAAACATGACTAACATAAGTCATTAACATAACTCATAACATTAACATTTGCTTTCTTAGAAGTGCAAGACAAGAAGTGATGGGGGCCTTTTTCCCCATCAGGATTTACTATCCATCTTTTCTGTGTACCTCTGCAGTCATGTGCAAGTATCAGCTCTTAAAAAGACTTGAAAAAAGGCATTAGTATTGGAAATGAATTATAAAAACTGTCAGCATTTCTGTGTGTCTTTCTTCAAAGTATTAGGTACTGATCACTGGGAAAGCCTGGATAATCTACTGAGTGAGATCAAAAGGAAAAATAAGGTTTAGTTCAATTTAGTGTTGCCTGAGATTTATGGATCCTGTGCTGCTCATTTGGCTTGTGTCTGGTTTTTAACCTGTAACTCTAGAATTTGGCAGGCTATTTTCTCCACAGAGCTCTGCTTGCTGTCTGGTGAAACATCATTTGGGCAGCAATAAAGCCCATGCAGCAAGTACAAGTGCAATTTCCCCATTTTAGATTCTCTCCTGTATGAAATGGTAAAAGGGACACTCCCAGTAAACAGAGTATTACATGGAAAAAGGGATATTTGAAGGGATGTTGTTGTGGGTGTCCTCTTTGCTGTATAAAAGTGTAGGATTTTTCTTCCTGTGGAAAGACCACTGGCTCAGTTGCATGTGAATGTGTTCTGTTTAAGGCTCTTGTTACAGAAGATGCTGTTGCAGTAGTGAGGCCTTTGAGTTTGGAGCTCAGCTTGGTGCACAGCTGGTCTGTATGAAATAACTGACAGCTCCATAGCCCAGTTGTTTCATTGCTGTTTCCTGGAAGAGACAGATTGGGCTCACCAGCCTAATCCCCAAACATGTGGTGTATATTCAAATACGAAATGAGGCGGAACTGTGAACAAGCTTTGTGTTTGGTTGGATTTATTTTGGTATATGCCAAATCTATATTCTGTGCAAGTGCATCTCCTGGGAGCTCTTCCTAAGCTGCTACTGTGGCCCTTATATCAGACCAGTATCCCAGTTCCTCCAGCCAGGGGAGTGTGGGATTCCAGGCTAAACCCTAACCTTGGAGCAGATTCCACTGAGAGGCAATGTTTATGGAAAGAGAAATAGAAACCTTACTCATCTGTGCTTTCTGCTTTCTGTGACATGTAAACTTTCAGAGAAAAAAAGTAAATGTTAATGGTAAGAAGCAATTTTTGATTAGTAATTGAAATTACTCTCTTCATCTTCCATTTATTGTATGAAGTCTGTAAAGGAGATTTTTGATATTCTCTAATAGCTTCTACAGCTCAGCAAAGAGTGAGAAAATGTCTTTTCAGGTTTCTATGTGATATAGCCTAATTTAGGATGGATTTAGGAAATTCATCAATAAAACAGCGTAGATTAAATTTAAAACAAATCCACATGTTTTAGTCTGTAAGTGCAGACATTCATAAAATAAATTGGTAGATCGTGTTACTTTTGTTTTCTTTAAAATGACTTCATGTGAATTAGACTCGAGTGTGGAGTTGTGTAGAACATGTTGAAAGGTATTAGGCATGCACACAACATCACCTCCTTTGGGTTGTGCAGATGGGCAAAATTTGGGGTCTTCTGAGTTGTTGCTGTGGTGGGACAATCTGATGAAAGCAACAGATATTTCTTGTCATAATCTGGTTTACCCAAGCAAAATCTGGGGGTTTTCTTCCATAAAGCATAAAAAGAAGCAAAGCTAAGCAATTGCTTTTCTTGCTGTTCCCAGCCTTGTAGATTTTTCAGTCTTATCTACAATTTTTCAGTCCTGCCTAAAGGCCTTTTCACAGGGTGCTTTAATTTCCATTACCTTCCACCCCCTTCAATCCCTTCCTTATCTCTCCTCATTTTGCTTCAGTTACCTGTTCCATACTGAAACTTGAATTTAATTTGGTTTTGCTGGATACAGGTCAATAACTACAATTGTCATCTTGAGGAGATTTTGGCCACCTGCACCTGAGCAGTGTCTGGGCATTTTTGGTATGGGATATCTGCAGAGGAGGCTGAGGGCACATCCAGCAGAACTGAATTTTAGTCTTCTTTTATCTTTGACTTTTTCTTTTGTAATCCTACTTGTGATTATTTTTCTTTTCTTCCCAGAGGACAGTGATGTTTTACCTTTTCAAACACAAAAAGAAAAATTTATGTTCTGTTACCCAGTGATGCTCTTTGATCAGAAGATTGTGTTAACAGTTTCTCTTAATTTTGAGACCAAGAGAGAAATGCCCAAGGGTGGCATAAATCATCTGTGAGTTCCAAGAGCCTTTCTTTTAAGTACAGAATTTTCTCCCTACAGTATTGAAACTTGTGATCTGTCATCAGAATGTGAGTTATTTGGGTTTTTTAGCATGGTGTTTAGTCTTCTGCTGAATTTAGGGGGAAGCTATTTACTCCTCATAACTGAGGACAGAATGTAGTCGTGCTTTCCTTCACTGACATTAGCTGTTGACAAAACAGCTTCAAATATTTGCAAACACTCAGACCCAGAGCAGCCTAAGAGCACTGCCTTTTGGTTAAGAAGTTTTTTCAAGTACAAATCAAGGTATGCTGGGTCTGGCTGGGCTGGAGTTACCTCTCCTCACAGAATGCTGCTCTGCACTGACATCTGGGCTGCTTTGGGTACCACAGCAGTGCTTTGGCCAGGGCTGAGCAGGGATCCCACATTCCTGCAGGGCTGGGAGCAGGGATCCCACATTCCTGCAGGGATCCCACATTCCTGCAGGGATCCCACATTCCTGCAGGGCTGGGAGCAGGGATCCCACATTCCTGCAGGGATCCCACATTCCTGCAGCCCTGGACATGGCCAGGACAAGCCAACCTCATCTGGCCCCAGGGATGTTCCTACAGTGTGGTGTCACCTTCAGTGATAAAAGCCAGAGGAAGGAAAAGGAGGAATTGGTTATTAAAGCATTTTTTTCTCCAAGGCAGCCTCTCTGTGTACTGAGGCCCCAGCAAGCGGCCAAGCATTGCTTGCTGTTGGGAAATGGAGAATAAATCATCTTTTTTCTATTTTTTAATTTGCTTCCACGATCAGCCTTTACTTTTTTTATTTAATTAAACTGCCTTTATCTCAACCCATGAGCTTTTCATCTTGTTTTCTCCCCCATCCTGCTGTGGAGGGAGGTGACGGTGGCTTGGAGGGCACCAGGGTCAGTTTTGCACGAGGGCTGCACAGCCTTGGAGCTGTGGGACACTGGCCAGTGTCTTTCAGGGCAATTCCTCCTGTTTATGAAAAGCAGCAAAAATGGCAAAGGAATGCTTTGCTCCAGCTGTTGAAAATGAATTACAGCACAGGCCCACACAGTAGCAGAGGATGCATTTCTACATTTCCACAATTACTGTAAAGCTGTGGGGTCCATTTGCTGTCCGAGGGCTCATCCAGGAGCTGGGAAGAATTAACTGCATTGGTTGAGCCTGGTTTTGAAACTGAATGCTCAGGAATAGCTGCAAAAGTCAAGCAAAAAGGTTTTCATTCTCTCCTGCTTTAGAAAACCTTGCTTTCCTGGTTTTGTCCAGGGAATGGTTTAATTTGGGTAAATGGAAATATTAAGAGCACGAAGGACATTCCTGACAAAATTTTGTTTTTTAATATGAAATGGATTTGGATTTTAAATTCTTTCACTGTTTTAAATGCTGATGTTTAGAATCGTGGTTGGATTTGTAAAGCAGCTGCAGTGCTGAGGTTATCCTGAGTTTGCAGCTGACTAATGAGAAATGATGTTGAATTGGACAATACCAATTACTGACCTTATTAGTCTCAGCAATAGTAAGTCTGTCTTAGTAGGAAAAGAAATTATATCTAGAACAATATAGAATGACAAGGCTATTGTAACAACAGGTGATAAAACTGAAAAAATGAGTGAAACACCAAGGTTGTCAAAAATACGCATTGTTTGATTCAATCAAAAAGAACACTGGCATAGACATTTTTTCCATAAAGGAATGAAATATGCTTGAAAAGCAAATTTTTGTCTCAGTGTTCATCACTGAACAACTTCATTTGAGATTTAAAAGTTGGTTTCCTCTAAAAGTAACATCTGCTAAAACACTGCAGTGTAGAAGAAAATTGTCTCTATGTACCCATTCTGCTTTCATAGCCCTTCTGATTTATAGTTAGTTTAATGCAGTAAACACTGGGATTCATTTTTTGTAAACTACTACCAAAGCTGGACTAAATTGCAGTTTCTATAAAGTGCCATGATTAACAAAAGCATGGGTTTGGGGAGGAAAGTGTGCTGGGTTTTAACTTGAGTAAGCTGCTTTCAATCACTGATAGCTCTCCTGATAATATTCTGTGTAGCTCCAAAGCTAAGCTGACACCTTAAGGTACAAATGTTTTTATTTTAACTAAAATTTTCTTAACTAATTCCATAGTATTACATCTTGCATTAGTGTACTTTTGCCAAAAATACTTAGAACATGACATTGATCTTACACGTTTCCTTTCATTTATTTACTTCAATTTGTGTGAAGAGGTGAGAGGTCCCTCAGTGCAGCAGAAATGAGAGAATCCAGGGATGGTGGTTGTTGCCCAGCAAATGCTGTATGTTCTCCTCAATGTTTGACTGTTAGGCTGAACAATATTTAAACAGAATTCAAAGCCCAGGACAGCTGTTACAGCAGAGGAAGTTTCAAGTCTTCTCCGATTTTTTTCTTTCATTCTTTTTTTGTTTTCTTGAAGATCTTGTTATATTCCTTTCCTTTTCCTTCAAAGGACGTGTGGTTTGTTTTATATTCCCTGAAGGAAACTCTGAGGCATTTGTCTGTGAGTGACATGAGAGGCAAACTACTGCCCAGGGCCACCTCATCCATGGTGCCACTGCTGTGGGATCAGGGGATGGGATGGGATGTCCAGTGGGACCCAGTGGAATTAACAGGGCAAGCACCAAGGGAAAGGATGTGCAGAAATGTATCCGGGCTGAAAGCTTGGAAGTTGGAAACTTTACAACTTGGAAATTGAGAATAAGCCCAGCCTGTCACAGAAATATCCAAAGTAATATGATGAGGGTGAGTAAAACTTGTCCAGTCATCTTTTGGTGATGATAAAATAAAAATGTCTGTTATTTTTTGACTGGGCTTCCCAAGGTGGTGGTCGAGTCTGTCAGTGTTCAAGAGACATTTGGACAGTGCCCCCAAAACCATGTTGTAACTTAGGCAGCCCTGAAGTGCTCAGGCAGGGGGGCTTGGATGATCATTATTCCAGCTGAACCAGTCTATTTATTCTATTTTGCTCAGTGTGTATAAAAATAGGAATTTTTAAACTACAGCTGCACTTTAAAATATTTATACTTCCTTAAAAACCTCCAGGTATGGTCTTGATGTCCAAATGACCTGGGATTTGGACAGGCCATTCCAGCAGAAATATTTCTGTTCTGGGTATGTTGGCACATTTGATGACAACAAGTTTTATCCCAGTGATAAATTAACATTGCTGGCTCCCTGCTGTGGCTTGGTGTGACACCAGACCTGAGCTAATGCATCCCCTGCCCTGCCAGAGCCCCTCTGCCTGCCTGCAGGGCATCCTGGAGCTACAGCAGAGCTCTAGGATGGACCAGAACTCCAAATATCCCATCCAGTTATGCACTGGATGCAGCAATTCCACTGAAGTCAGCGAAGGTAGTGTAGATTTTCACTGATATAAGTGGAAACAGAAACATCCTCCATTGAATTAAAACACTATCCAGCTGCTTGGTAACATTTCTTAACTTTACATTTTGCAGATACTGTATATAAACCTGGTTAATGTCTTTCCTTAGTGGCAGCTGGTATAAACACAGCATCGAGGTACAGTATGAAACATGTGAGAAGTTCCCCTTGGAGATGAAAGGGGGGGTTGTTATAAACAGCCCAATTCACATTAAAGTGCTTGAAGTGCCACACTTGCTGCAGTGCTAAAAAATCCTGGCACACCTGGTGCAGGGAAGCACCCAAAGCATGTGGATGGATTAGGGAATTGTTCTTCCCTCAGTTCCCCTGGTACTGGCATATCTGCTCTCAAAGGGAGGTTTTCTTCAGCCTGGAGGATATTTTCTTTTCTCACCTTGTACAGTACAAATAACAGCAATAACACAGAGCACCATATTCTCTATATCTTCCTAGAATTAAATTTTCTCGTGTTTCAATGAAGTAGGAAAACAAATTGAAATTTTTGCTGAGCAGGACAACTTTTCATGTTCCATGAGCTTTAAGGAGGCAGTGTCTCCTTTTCATTTGCATTAGCAAGAAAGACTTGCCAGTGAGTATTTTTTCTGTTCAGGAATGGTGTAGCTGAGTTTGGAGGTTTGAGACCAGAGAGCTGCTTTGGAGTTCCTCATCAGTGACCATCCCTACCCTGACACAGACAGACTTTCAAAGGCCCAGTGGGTGGCATTTTTCACTGTGTTAGTTGAATTTTGCCAGAATAGCAAGTCCTGAAGGTATTATACCTGCTTATTTTATCATCTTGGCAGTATTTGAAGTAGTTTTTTGTTGTTAGGGATTTTTTTTCTGTTTTGTTGTTGGTTTGGTTTGGTTTTGTTGTTTTTTTTCTGGGCTTCTTTTGGTTTTTTTTTAAGGGGAAGGTGATGTTTATTATCATGAAACTGGCTGTGTGACTAAAATGCTTCAGCCAGTTTTGGGAGATCACAGCTTGCTGCTCTTCTCCTGAATTCCAGTTAGAAGAGGTGACTTGATGCTAGTGGAGGTGATGTGAGTAGCCTTCACAACATAAATGTCTGTCTTTTATAGATGAATTAGCCCGTTTTTCAAGATCCAGTTTCTCTTTAAAAAGCTGATTTTTGCCCCTTCCAATTTCAAAACCATTTTTCTGGGGCAGAATAATACATTGCATGTGTGAAAAATTGGTGTTCATAAATATCTCATATTTATTTCAATATAATATTTCAACATTTGCAGCTTGCCTGCATACATGCTACTGATGGAATGGTTTCCTGAATCAGGATTTAAAAGATTATTTCTGAGGTTTTGCTGATTTTTGGGACTTAGACTCCATTACTGCCATACACGGATCCTTTTGGTTCTCTGATTTGTTTTTATGTAGGATAGCTTGTGAAGAGATGCAGTTTTGAAAAGGGCAGGGATGCCCATTCCCAGAAAGAGGTTACAGTAAATATTTTATAAAAAATAGGAATATTGATTTTACTTAATACAAAGCTAAGTTGGATAAAGCCCTACGGGGAAATCTGATTTCACTCTTTTTAATCTTTTATTGTGCTGACTTTGTACTTGAGTTTCAGAGCTCAGTAGTTGTTTGTCACTGTGATAAACAAGTAGCACACACAAAGTTCTTGTTACTAATTTGGGGGAAATTATCTAAGCTTTTATCTAAATTCTGTGAAGGAACAACAGGGAAATAATTATTATTAAACATTTTTAACCACAGTATTTCTAAGACACATTGTTACTGTGCTTTTTCATGTTACACTACCTTTTCTCTGAATTTGTAGTTCAGAGACCTGAAACCTCATTTAAATCTTAATCATTTTTAGCAGGATGTGTGAGACAAACAAGGGTGTTTATGTTGAGTGACCCATGGAGCTCTCAAAGATATAAATCACAAGGGCTGCTTAGTAGATCCTTCCCAGCTGGTGCTACAACCATGTTTCAGTATAGCCAAAACTGCTGTTTTGTTTTCAAATTTTTAATTGCATTAAGTACAATTCTAGCATCTGCTTCCTCCACTGATTTTTCAGCTTCTTAGCAAATGGAAAATCAGCATTTTCTTTTCTGATTCAGTTGATTTCCTTTAAATATTTATTAATAGTTTTCCTTTGATATTATAGCAAGACCCTTTAATGCAAATACCATTACTGTTTATTGGTGGTAGATGCTGAGGGGCATATAATAAATATCTACTGCCCTTTTGGTGGGAATATTTCAGCAGAATAGGATAAGAAGATAATAAAAAAATGTAAAAAATCTTTTTCATTTGTGTAGCACAGTTAGATTCCTCTTAATTCTCTGAACATTTTAGCTGCACTTTGCTTATTATCAGATTCACATTGTGGGCTGAAACCACTTTTCAGAGAGATGATTCCTTAAAAAATGAATTTAATCTTGTTAGAGAAAATAATTCCATTGGTTTGAGGATAGCTATAATTGATTATAGGAATGTACAGCTATATGAAGTGTTCACCCTTCAAAGGTGCCTACCTGAAGCAGTGAATTTAGAAGCCCTCTGGAGCTGCTCTGCATTCATTAGAGATGCTGCCAGAGACCTTGCAGGGGTTCAGCTGCCCCATGGCAGAAATTCTCCCTGCTGGAGAGGGCTGCTTGCTTTTTCTCTGACTTGGGGTGAAGCTGGGCTCTAATCCTCATTATTGTTGATTTTATGTTGTCCCAATGCAGTGTGGGTGCCCTGATAACTGACACCAGAGGATCTGAAGCTATTAATTCCCTTCTTTCTTATCCCTGAATTCTGTAAAAATATTTTAACCTGCTGGATAGATTGAGTGACTGTCTGAGCAGTAACTACTCCAAAGCAGGACAGAAAATGCCCAGTTCAGGCAGAATTTACCATGGAAATGAATGTCAGGAGTGATGCAGACTCAGAGGTACAATGTGACTTCAAACTGCCCATGCTGAGAGTTTCGAGTCAGTCACAAATTAATGAAATGTTGGTCATCACAAATTAATGAAATGTTGGCTGGGAAGCAGGGGAAGAACCTACAAAATCAAATCCCACATATAAAGCCATCAACAAATTATTAAGGAGGCTGAAATGGGAGAATGCAGAGAGGAGGGGAAAGCTTTGTAGCGCTCTCAGCTCTGGTTTGTCTCAGACTTTTATAAATTGATGGGCACTTAATTTTTATCTCTGCAAATGCTCAGGGTTGGTCGAGGTCTTTCCAGCTTTGTCTTTTGCACTGTTGAAAAACAAAGTCTTCTAAGAGACCACTGGGTTCTGGACATGTATTGGGTCCCTTTCATTAGCAAAAATGTATGTGTGTGTAAAAACTGTTGCTGAGGTACTGGGGTGTTTTACTCTCAGTATGTCAATATTTCATTATAAGAAAGTGATTGTGGGGCAAAGAGTTTGCAGAAGGCTAAAACCCTGAGATCTTAAATTTTCCCACTGTAAAATCTGCTGTTACTGTTCCTGCACTAGCAGTGGCATTTATTTTTCTAAAATGCATTTTTATTTTCTGTCTTTTCCTTGTTCTCCCATTCACAGTTTTGAAGTGTTACAGAACTCAAATCAAAGACTCTCAAGGCACTGGAATGCATTTGGTGCTTTGATACTCCCCAAAGACTTGTGATATGATGGAAGACATGAGGGAGAGATTTAGGGTAAAGTTTGCTTTGATTTCCTAAAGAAAACATTCTGCTATCGCAGCTGTTAATCAGATAATCAGAATCTGGAGTTTAAAATCCGATGGAAGTTTTATTTTTTTTGCCTTCTCTAAAGGGTAAAAGTCTAGAGGAGGAAAAAAAAAACAAACCAAAAGAAATATAATTTGTATTGGAATAAATACAGCAAGTTTGCATGAATATTTAATATTTCTCCTGTGGGTCTTCTGCATGTACATTAGCACACAGCTGAACTTCTCAAATTCAGAAGTGATCTCCTTCCCTACAGTTTGATGCTTGTTTATAAGGGGCTTGTATTTCTTTCATTTAACTGAGGGTCATGTGTCCCCCACTTCCAAGTTGCAGAAAACTTTTATAGCTTGAGTTTTTGTTTGAAAAAGAGAATCAGTGTGCATTAGTTTGAAGGATATGTTACACTCTCAGATAATCCTGAATACTCAGAAGTATTTCATGTTTCTCTCTCCAAATACCTGCATTTTAAAATTTGCTGAAGCTGAGATTTACCAGGAGGTTTGCTCACATTTCAGCTGAACATTAATTCTGGGAGCTGCTATGTAGAAAAGTTTCATGTGTTGCTTTTTATGGGAATTTGTTTTTCTCTTTGCTAGCACATTTTAGGGAAGTTTGTTAATTGTGGGCATAGCATCCTGCACTGTAAGAGGCAGAACAGTTTTATTTTTCATCTGCACACCATGTAGGGAGATACTTCTGTTGTCTATATTGTCATCTGTTAAATGCTATCTAATAAGTCACAAATATGAAAGACCAATTCGATCTTCATCTCGTGAAAATTCTAAATGGCATGTCCACAAGTCAAATGGAAAGGTAATTTTTATGACTTATTTTACATCAGCATTGGTCAGTGTTGTTTCTTAGCAGATTTCTTGTTTGTTCTAATCACGATTTAGGAGCTGCCAATGCGACTTTAAGCAGATTGTTTTCTTTCTTTTGTAGTAAAACCTCAGCACAAACAGCAAGCCAAGAAGACAACCTCTTGGTGCAGAATGCTTTATTTTACTGGATGGAGTAATTCTTCCTTTGTAAATACTTGACTCTTTAAATACTGGAAACTCTCCAAGAATTAGAGAGACTTGTTAAGGCACGGATGTTGCAAAGACCACTATTAGGAACCTACAGACCCAGAAAAAAAAGAGCTGTAAGACATGCTAAAATCATACAGGCTGTTTCCTTTGCATGCAGCTATTGTTTTGGCTTCAGCACTGGGTTAATTCATCGTCATTAGCAGGGAAAAGCTCTAAAAATGTCTGGAAGAATGGTGCTTGCTCTTGGGCATTCAGCACAAAACCAGAGATATTCAGCAGTATGGTCGCCCCTCAATTATCCCACACAATGGGGCTGGCAGGAGCTGGCTCACAAAAAGCAAAGCCAAAGCCAATTCAATCCATAGGAATTGGACTAGAAACCCAAAGTTAATGTATTTACTTGTAGCAAGTTTGTAAACAGTTTTGCTTTCAGCAGCAAATTTTAAGAAAATTAAAAACATAGGTAAGGAGGAGCCTGCTATGTGCAGTCTTTGCCCAGCATTTCATTCTCTGAGGAGCTCTGCTGTTGCCAGAGATGTCAGGAGAAGGTGCTGCCCTGCTGATACACACCCTGTTATTCATTCCAGGTGGTGTTTTCATTGCAGAGACTCGGTATGAAAATTATATTTAATGTAGGGAGTACTATTTGTAAAACTTTGATATTTTGGTATAATGGTCGCACAGCTGTAAAGAGGGCTGCTGTGTTTTTCTGAAAGTGAACGACTTGGTGAAAAGCATTTGAAGTACAATAAACTGTGAGGAACCAGGGAGGCTGTTACAGCAGTTCAGCCAAATTCAGCTTTTCTCCCCCAGCTCTCCTCCTATTGCTGTCCCCTTTTTTGCATGAAGAGAAAGCATCATCTCACAGCTCCTCTCACTGGCTCTGTTCTGTGTTTCCTGCAAACTGTGAGACATTCCAGCCTTCATTCAGGCTTCAAATCCAGAGGAAATCATGGGGAGCTGTAGCTCATAAATTTTCCAGGAGCATGAACACCTTCTCAGAGGTGCTGAATGCTCTCTGCTTTTGCTGGCATTAGCAGTTCTCAGGACTCTTCTTCATTAATTTTGTTGCTTAGTAGAGTTTGGGATTGTGAAGGTTTGAGTACCACTGATTTTCAGCCAGGCCTGCACCACAATTACTGTCTACATACCAGGTTTTCTGCATAGAGAGGCCAGGTATGGTTTATTTCTGTAATCTACTTTTTGCTGTGCTGGATTGCAGCTTCTTTAGAGAAGGATTTTCAGCTGCTCTCGAAGCTTGCAGTGATGAGGTGACACAGGCAGTTGTTTGTACAGGCCTAGGAAAGGGTACAGCAGTTCAATACAATAAAAACTAACTGCATGGAATCCATACCACACTGCTTAGGTTCCCAAAAGCTTAATAAAGGTCATTGTTGTTATTTTCTTCTGAAAAATCTTATTTGCCCATTACTTTTTTGAAGTAGGAAGAGGCCTTTTTTCTCTTCCCTACCTTCTGTTCCTCTTCTCTCACATTAAAACACACTCCTGAATCTGGATGTAAACCTGGTACACTTCAGTAACAAGGTCCTGGTACATTCCCTGCTGAATTCATGCACAGATATCTCAACACATCATTGCTTCAAGGTGAGGAATGATGTCCTTCAGTCTACAGTCTGCTTACAGCTTTCAAAATCACTGTGGCTCTCCACCAGGGGATTTGTTTTCTTTTCTTTTTCACCTTCTAAAATGTCGATGTGTGCCCCTGGATATTAGAAAGCTTCATTTATCTCAGCAGAGGAGATTGTGTCTAATCCTTGATTTGTGTGGATATAATTTTGAAAAATGCTGGAGCATAAGTAGAATTAAATGTGTGGTGTATTTTGGGGAAATAGCTCTTTGTTTTGGAAAGCAGTGTGGGCCTGTGGTGAAATCTGTTGTTCTTGTGAGCTGCCTGGTTTCCCCTGTGTGTCCTGCATGGCACGATGATTTCTGATGTGATAAGGTTGTGTCACCATCTGCATGTCTGCTTTTGTCACACTGCTGTTAGACTTTGCTTTGCTGATCCAGGAGATAGAATTTTCCTTGAGAAGTTACTGTAAACACACAAATGCCTTTCCCTGTATTGGAAGTGAAATTTTGCACTAAATGCTGCCATGATCTGCAGTGAGCATCAGTGGGAACCAGAGTTCCATGTGCTGTTGACAGCTCTGAAACACAACAATGAAAGTCACTTTATCAACTCTTTGTATTCTTTAGATTTATTTTCAGAGAATCTGTGTAACAGTTGGATGTAATTCAATAGCCAAACATTGAACAAGAACAAACCAGTTCCAATTACTTGCTACTTGATCCCTGGAATAAACCCAGCTAGTGATAGAAGTTCTAAATAATTTAGTAAATAATATGGGAAATAGGAGTTTGTGCCCATCATCTGGAGTTGGATTCCAGTTAGGTTATGACAATACTTCCTCAGGAATTCTAAACCTGAATAGATTTATCCCTTCATCTTCTGGTTTTTTAACAAGTTGGTTTCATTCAACCATATTCATATATTTAGATAATTTTTACAGCATACAGAGTGCTGTAATTAATAACAAGTATTATTAATAAGCATTAATCTTTCAATCCAGCTGTGTGTGAAAGGTTCACAGGTCCAACTTGCTCTCCAATATACTGAATTAATTCCTCAAGGAGGTCTGGAAACCCACTGGTGTTCCAAGGCACACAAGACATTTGTTAAGCACAGTTGGAGAATATTTCCAAGAGAAATAAACATAACAGTTCATGGCACCATCATTCAAATTTTGCTTTTGATTGATTTTCAGGTTAAGGCTAGCATGTCCTCTTTGCTTCTCTTCTTCTAGTCCATGCAATCTAGAAGATTGATGGATAAAATCTAGAGTGTCAGTCTCACAAAGTGAGAAGTTGCTGTTTTAATCACAGGATAAGGCAATTTGACCATTTTTTAGCACCTTGGCAAGAGTTTATGACAAGAATAGACAAAAAAGCAATACAGAGGAAACTTTCCCATCAGACTGAATCAAGGTGAAATACAGAATTTCCAAAGTGCAGAAGGTTGAAGTTATTTTTTTTTTCTCTTGAAGATAAAATTTCAAAAGCTCTGGAAGGTGGTTTTCAGAAGTTTGGCAGATGCCTCAGTGTTTCAGAACAGTTGTTAGGAGTTAGTGTTTGTCCTGGCCAGTTCTCCTCCCATCAGAGTGGGTATTCAGAGGATGCAGTTTTATGTTACAGCTGGACTCATTAACTGTGGGCAGTGACCAAAAAGGGAGGGTTTGTTTTCCTCTCCAAAGCTTGTTTCTTCCCTCTCCAGTGTGTCAGTGGTATTGCTGCTCTGACCCCACAGTGAACTGATTCAGAGAACTAAGGCTGTAGAAAACTAAAAACAAGAGAAATCGTGGCTTTTTACTGGTGTAGTGCTCTGATCCATCCTGGGGCCAGGTGAGAGCCAGTGCTGTGACTGGGGTGTGTAGCCAGAGGCAGGATGAGTGGGAGAGCTCTTCAATTAATGTAGGTGTGCTGTAAATGTTGATTTCTAGCAGTTTTATCAGGTTAAAGATTATTTCTGGATTATCTCTACTGCTGCTGGGAAAAAGGGTCTTGTTCTCTCTGCTTGGTGCCCTGTTTTCCTACATCCTCCTTTGTGGTAGCACTGCTGATTTTGTGGTTTGGTGGATCAGGAGATTCAGCTGAAGACTAAGCTAATAACACCAACAACAAAAAAGAGAATTTCGGCTCCACAGAAGTTATTGTTACACAGTAAGGGACAAGGTAGTGTGAATTTGTCCTTTGTGACAGCAGCACAAATAAATTTCCTAAAGTTAGTTTTGATATTGCAATGTAAATATTCATGTAGGAAAAGTTTATTTCTCAATTCCTTGACTCTCAGCTGCTGTGCTGTGCAGGTTTAAAGTGTTTCTTGAAGGATAAGATCCTGAAATCATGTGTGGCATCATCAGTCTCTGTTTTGCCTGTGGGATTCTCCTCTGTATCTCTCCTGAGATGGACAGTAAGCCATAGAACACTGCTGGATTTAGGAAAGACATCAGTGTATGCAGTGTGTGATGGTCATCTCCTCATCTGTGTTAACATGAGTGGCTTTTGGATGTTTTTTTCTCACATTTTTCAAATCTGTTGTATCTGATTTCACTGAAGTTCTCAATGAGAGATGAACACACATTATCTAGGATGTTTGGGATGGGTGCCCCTGGCAGGTGAGCACAGCTGATTGTATGGAGCTCCATCTCTAAGGTGAAGTGCATTTCTGTTCTCTGGTGGGCCTGACAGCCCTGAGGAAATGGCTTTCTGGCCTCTCCAAACACATTTCACAAGTACTCATGGGCTCAAGGCTTTCTTTTGAAGTTTTTGTTTCATTCAGAAATGAGATTCAATGCAATGCCCTCTGGCCTGGCTTTTCTCCCTGCTGCTATTTTCTTTTGGGATTACTGTTTGGTCATTGTTTGGTTCAGGCCATACTCAATTGCCCTTGTAATTAATGTGAAGCTAATAACCATGTACTGAGCAATCATGTCTGCTCTGATTTTCAGGGATTGTTTTGACTCTTTCAGCTCCCACTGACTCTTGGGGGGAGTTTTTTACATTTAACACCTCTGAACTAGAGCATTGCAGCTGCTGATGTGTTAAGACACTTTAGGTGATAGGATTATTCTGACTAAATCTGAGTGTCTAGAATTGCAGTGTCTGTATGAAAATGGGTCACTCTGGGATCCCTTTAGGGACAGTGAAGTTCTGTCACTGTTCCTGGAGCTGGCATGCCATTGCTTCACCCTGAAGTGGATGTCTGTGTTTGGGCAGATGCCTGTAAGAAAAGTGGGACTAGGTCATCTGTTGAATTTTGATTAGATTTCTAATCGAATTCATTTGGACAGTTGATTTAAGTATCTGTATTTGGTTTTAAATCCATGTTTATCTGTGGAAATGGAAGTTGCCAGACATGAGAGTTTGTGGAGCTCCCTCAGGCTGACATCAAGAGCAGCACCATTACAATGTCAATGCTGAAGTGACAAATGTACATCCATGCTCCTCGTTTGAAGTTCAGCTGTACAGGAATATTAACATTCCCACTGTAGCATGCTGTGAAATGTCAGCTTACAGGATCAGCACTGCCATTACTGTTTGACTGACAGGAGTTGTGACATTGCTTTCTCCTGCCTTCATCACCCAGGGTGTGCTCTGTAGATTCTGTCTCTGGTGGAAGCAGGCACAAGCTCCTGCCTTTGCACTTTGCACGTTGTGTTTGCCAAGTTCAGTCTCTTCTTTGCCTGGATACCTCATCTTGTGCTAAAAGAAAGAACCAGTTTACCTTCTGTAATCCACATTCTGGCTTATTTCTCAGTTGTATTCACAACAAATTTGTTTAGAGCTTCAAAGACCCATTTGTATTGTTCTTGACTGTTGTGAGTAAAGAGGATGAAATTAATTGTTACTCCTTTTTCTTTACTTAAAGCTCTTCCTTTCCAACAACCTTTTATCATAGGTACCCCTGGGTAGCAAATCCACAGTACTCAGGTAATGTTTAAAACAAATTGCATTTTACTTGTCCAAGCTTGATTAGGATTTAAGTGTCTTTGGCAGAAATAAAAGATCCATGAAAGTTCCTACTTAATATATGTATAAGGAATATAAAATGGAAAAAAAATCCATGCTCAACAATTGTAGGGTTCAGTTTAAGAACTTTAACTTTGCATGATTCTTCTCAATTCATTCACTTCAATCTCAGCATCACCATAATGGATAAAGTGCCAACTCCTGTATAAAACCCTAAATCTGGAAGAATGTTTTAAGTACTCTTCAGGTGTTGCAGCCTGAGATAGAAGAGAAGGTCATAGAATATGAAGCGGGAACCAGACTCACCTTTTGGGCTGTGGCACCTGGGAGATTCTGCTAAACCCTGCACTTCCAACACTAAGCTAAATTTCCAGCACTTGCTTTTCTCAGTGCTTGAAATTGCTGAAGGTTATGTATAGGCATAATTTCAGGTGAATGTGTGAGGTCTGCTTTGTTCCTCAGCAGCTGCTGGGTTTGACATTCTCATAACTGACTGGCTGGTTTTTACCTCTTTCCTAGGTGTTCACCTCCCATGGGCCCACTGTGATCATGCCAACCTGGTTCTGTTCTCGAGAATGGTTTTTTCACGTGGGAAGATTTGATGAGGGTGGAAAGGGGAGTGGTGCAGATGTTGTGTAGCCCAGGAGCCATCCCTTTGTTTAACAGCCTCTGCAATCCCTTTACCTGTTATTAAGGAACATTAGGGGAAGGGATGTGGATGAAAACTGAGCTCTAAAAAAACCTGGGTCATACCATATTTAAAAAAACCAGTCTGCAACCAACTGAAGTTGTTTGGGAATAGCCCTGGTGATGGAAGGACCTACCTAAAACTGACATTGTAACACATCTGTTAGATGTGTCAACAAACCTGGAAAAATTGAAAGTTTCAGACATACAAGCTCCTCTTTGCTCCCTGGAATAGAAGCTATAAACAGGTGAGCCCATAGTTCTGTTATGAACTATCCCTGCAAGGTGGGGTAGGTTGCTGACAGAGGTTGGGAGGGAAGGTGCAGAATGGCAGAGAGATAAAAGTGCATTCACCCAAGGGGGAAGATTTATATCCCTGAAAGGAAGAAAGAAGGGCCATAAACCTATTACCACTAAAACTCATTTACCTGCCTTTTCTCGTGTCCTCTTGTCAATCTTAGTTCTTGTCCTTGTCCTTGGAAGATTTTAAGTAGCTTCTCCTCAAGGATCAGGGCTGACAGGCTACAAATTAAATACCTGTAGTCTCAGAAGTGTTCCTTGCCTGACAGTTAGGTATTCTTTGTCTTTTTGAATTTCCTGTATAAGTTCAATTTAATTGCTTTAAGCTCATCAAGAGGGTTTATAGAATAAAATCCATGGATGTCTGTTAGCAGTATTTATTGTGGTAGTTAAATTATGTTGACAAATAGATCTAATTTAGACACATTTGGATCCATTTTGCGTGGTTTGGTTCTGAGAGGTTTTGCTTCCAATGTTTTGGTGAGATTTTAGGGGGAAAAGGGGTGGTTCAGAATTGTTTTTTGGTTTGGTGTTTTGTTTGTTTTTTTTTTTTTAACTCTAAAAAAATCTGCTAGGGCTATTTCCTATTTTATTATTTAAACTACAACATATGATGATGATGATTATTTTTATAGCTTTTAAATGAAGCCCTTCAGTGCCATGCAGTGTGTGTATATATATACATGTGTATGTATGTATGAGGATATACAAATATTATTCTTTGGGCTGCCAAAAAATTATAATTATAAGGAGACAGCAGACAGAGAACTGAATTGTTTAGAGCAGTGTAAAAATTTGCCCTTAATTACATGGTGGGTGAGTGGAAGAGGTGGGAATGGTGCCTGGCTCCCAATACAATTTACATTTGCTGACCCATGTTCTT
The DNA here is from genome assembly GCA_013400775.1 of Chaetops frenatus. NCBI lineage: Eukaryota > Metazoa > Chordata > Aves > Passeriformes > Picathartidae > Chaetops > Chaetops frenatus. The sequence continues at coordinate 6,978 of VZTR01013436.1, read as the reverse complement.
TATTGCTTTCTTATTATTATTTCTTATCATTGTATTTTCACTCTCTGAAGGATGTTTGACTTCTTGAGCGTTGTTTGTAAGCTCCAAAAAGAAAGCAAGCAAGTTAAAGGAGCAGCAACAATAGAACAGCAAGCCTAATGATAAAGTTCAAGAGGTTAAGTTAAATAGGCTATTGTTCTGTGCTTTTCGCTTTTCATTTTGGTTTTTTTTCTCTTTGTTTTGTTTTTATGAGTTGGATTTTCTTCTGTTTTGCTCTCTCTGTGTAATTGTGTAGGAACTATGCCACTGGTTATTCAGCTGTAATACACTGACAATGTTAATCCTGGGGATTTTTTAGCCACAATGCATGATATGTCCTTCCAGTTTTAAGAATTACCAGTGATAAGTTGGACATATTGTTTGTCCCTATTGTGAAGTGTCCAACATGTCCAAGCTCAGACTCTGGCTGATGCAGGGGACCTTCAGAAAAACACCCTATGAGCAAGGACAGATCTGAACAAAGCAATGGGCACAGGCAATGAAGTCAAACCTTTGTCCTCTTTGTGGATTTAGAGGACACAAAATCAAGTCTTAAATCTTGCAGCATTTAGTGTTGCAAAGTATTTAGCGTTGCTCTAACTCGTTCATTTTCATTTGAAAAGAATCTCTTTGAGGCAAAGTAAGTTTTTCTGTGTGTATCAGCAGAGCTGAGAATACTCTGAAGGGTCTCCTCCCTGTGTGTGTGTTCTGACCTGAGCCAGGGTCTGTGTTCATCTGATCACTTCCATCTCCATTTTTGAGTTCGTGTTTATTAAGGAGACTTTCAAATGTCATATTGCTGGATGTAAACACAGGGACAGGCCAACAAATCTCCATGGTTTGGCCTTCTCCATTTGCTAAACTGCTTCTTGCCAAAAAGCTGCATTTCTCATTTGAAATTAAATCCAAACACCTGTTCTTCATATTTCAGTGCTTAGAAAAAAATGGAGGGTAATTCTTCCATGGGAGAAATTGTGATTTGATGTTTATGGTAACAGATGGGTGGAGTGATAAAATACAAATAGATGTGCTATGCTGTAATTCTTTTTTTATTCCAGGTAGACATCTATGTCTCTCTCCAGGCATCCAGGCTTTAAGAGACAACGGTTTTT
>VZTR01013432.1:55667-76084 GCA_013400775.1 Chaetops frenatus | reverse complement strand
TATTTATTTATTTATTTTTGGTGCTTTTGGGTTTTTTTCAGTTTTGGTTTTCTGTTCCCTGTAATTTGATATTTGCTGGAAACAAGAAAGAAGTGACTGGTGAATTCAGGATTTGGGGGGTGTTTTCACTTTTCTCCCCTTTATTTGTTTCATGTTTTGAGTTTTTCAAGGGGGGGGGAATGGAAAAATTTGCAAAGCAGGATAACTCTTGGATGGAGGAACAAATACTCTGAAATGTCAACTCCATATTTTTATTTTTGCATTTATTTGCCCCCAGCCCCCCTGAAAGGGACCCACCCTCTTCCTGAATCCCTTTTTTTAGCAAATAATGGAGTGAGAGGCTGGTGTCAGGCAGGCAGTGGTGCAGTGAGAGCCGGGTGCCACATCTGGGTAAAAATTACACACAGTGCTCCAAACTGGATTAAACAATCCCAGAGAATATTTTATTCATGGTTCCATCCAGGAAAGCTGTAGTGTGGTGGCTTTTCCATATTCTTACCCTCCAAGAATTCCCTTCCTTGAGCTGCACCCCACAACTTCCACTAGGATTTGATTGTACCCAAGGAAACTGTTGAGCTGTAATTTTATTTTTTTGAAGGTTTCACACATTTTTTTCTCATGGGAATCAGATCTTTTTGATGCTGCTTTTCCTTTGCCCTGCCACCCACCCGGAGATGTGGGGAGTGGATTTGGGATTTGGGGAGGGCACACTGCTGCATTTCAATCAGGAATAAGGACCGAGCCTCAATTCTGGGGTCACGTTTGGCAGTGACACCTTCCAAGTTTCTCCTGCAGCAGAGGAGTTGAAGCTGGGGAGGCCTGGATTGGAGGTGTTTTCAGGGTGTGCTGGGGGCGAGGCCGTGCCCTCCCTGCTCTGGGGGATGCTCTGCTGCCCGAGCCGTGGGAATTGTAACCTTTCCCATCTTTCATTCCCTGGGGAGCAGCAGCTTTCCAGCACCAGCTCCTGCTCGGTTCCTTGGCAAGGAAACGCTGCTGGGGGTTGGAATGGGTCTGAATCTCACCTTTCTGCCCGTCCTTCCAGCACAAAGCTGCTCCTGCCTGGAAAAGATTTCATAATTTTTCATTGCAGTCTGCCTTCAGGGGGATTTTTTTTTTCTTTTCTTTCTTCTTTTTTTTTTTTTTTCTTCGGGAAAGTTGATCAATATTTTATCCTTTTCAAAATTGCTGTTGGCAGCCTGGAAGGGGAAGGGAGGGAGGGAGCTCAGCTGAGTGATACCAACAGATTTCTTGTGACATAACTGAAATGTATTTTTTTAAAAAGAAAAATTTCCAGGACCTCATTTTCAGTGACATATTTTCATCCCAGAATGAAAACAGACATAATATTATTAAAGTAGTTGATAATATTTATACAAATGCCATATAAAACCTTGGGAGGTTATTGCATGACTCCAGGATAATTTAAATATATATCACTGCCATAATGCAATGCTGGGAATAGTTCAGTTCATGGGTGCAATCACGTGGCCCTGGTGATGCACAGTCAAGTTTGCAATTATGCAAGTGCAGGAGTGAAATTAGAGTAGAATTAGTGTTCTAAAAATTAGATTAATTTAATTTTAATTTTTTAATTTTTTTTTTTTTTGAGAGAGGATTGAAACCTGCTCCAAGGGTTGTGCTGATACGCAATCAGGATTTGTGCCCACTGGGCCAGGGCAGGCTCAGGCTGGAGAGCAGGGAAAGGTTCTTCCCCCAGAGGCTGCTGGGCACTGCCCAGGCTCCCCAGGGAATGGGCACGGCCCCGAGGCTGCCACAGCTCCAGGAGCCTTTGGACAGCCAGGGATGCCCAGGCTGGGATTGTTGGGGGGTCTGTGCAGGGACAGGGGCTGGGCTGGATGATCCTGGTGGGTCCTTCCAGTTCAGGGGATTCTGTGGATCAATAATTCTTTGGATGCTGTGCCTGGTCAAGGATTTTCACCTTCCCACCCTGGCATAGCAGGACTTGGGATGAGATCCTGGGTGCTGCTCCTGTGGTGCCCCTGGCACAGCCCCAATGTCACATCCTCCAATGTCACAGCCCCCCAATATCACAGCCTCAATGTCACAGTCCCCCCAATGTTACAGTGCCTCAATGTCACAGCCCCCCAATGTCACATCCCCAATGTCACAGTCCCCCAATATCACAGCCCCAGTGTCACAGGTCCCTGTGGGGCCACGCTGGCTCTGGGTGGGTGGCAGTGCCATGTCCTTGGCACTGCCCATTGAGCCATTGGTGGCCTCCACTTGAGCATCCTCACCTTGAGCAGCCCGGGCAAGGCTCAGGTTTGGGCAGAGTAGCCCAGGGCAGGGTGGGATGTGGGGCTACAGGAAGTGGCACATCCCAAGGGTTTGCTGGATCCCCCAGACCCTGTGGGTGCCACACTGGGTGCTCTGCTTGCTCCAGTTTGTGTTTGGGTCCATGCAGGTGGTTATTTGTGTGCTGGGAGCTGTAGAACAGGCTAGAGTGGTGCTGCAGTCATGGGGAGCCACCCTAAAATGTGAATTTTGTCAGAGGTTTGCCAGGTCAGGCACTTCTTGTAAATAATGTACCCAGTGGGGCGAGGGGAAAAAGTGCCTGGCCAAGGGCTGCCAGTGCTGCTGGAGGCTGTGGGTGTTTTTGGTTAGGGACAAGGGGAAATGGCCTCAGGAGAGATTTATTTCTTGCAATTTCTATATTTCTGTGCATCCAGCATTGTGCATATTTGGAATTTCATGTTTACGGATTCTGTTTGGCCATACTGGGTTTTCTGGGGAAGAAGTTTCTAATTTTTAAAGGTCTTTTATGGATTAATTGCTAGTCATCTGCCTCCTTTTTGCTTTTGTTTGGTTCCTTGAATGTCTCTTGATTATTTTGTACTATGTGATGCCAATTTAGTGGTTAACTAGTATGCAAACTACATCTGGACGTGTTGACTTTGCATTAACAATCATTGATTTGTCTGGAGCAAGGGAATAGAAATGAATGCTGCTGTTTACCATGGATAGTATATGAAAAATAACCATTTGCAATGTGTCTTTCATCAGGGGCACAGGGCTCTGGTGCAGCTTGTCACAGTGGCTCTGCCTCAGCATGTGAGAGCTGGCTTTTTAAACCATGGCACCAGGAGTGGGAACAGGGGCTGGGGAGGGCAGTGGCACCTGGTGTGTGGGGAAGATCCTGGTGACCTTGGCTAGCTCTGGTGACACTGGGAGTGGGGTAAAACTGTAGCAGAAAGGGAGTGTATTACATGAATCTCTGTAATACATAATATATGACCTATAATAAACAACACATATATAGGGAGAGCTTTTCTCTTGGGAACACAACCAGGAGGATGCAAAATACAATAACCATAAACAATAAGCAGAAGGTTGAGTTGATGGGGGTCCAGCAATTGCTGTTTCTCCCCAAAACCCATGTAGGGGGCTCTGGATGGAGCAGGGTTTGGTGCCTGCTGTCCCTGCCTGGCCTCGGAGGAGCTGGGATGTGACAGTGGCTGCTGCATGTCCAGGTGACCCGAGGGATGTGGGAGGCACTGCTGCACACTCGTGTCTCCTCTGGAGGAGGGGAAAGGCTGAGCAGATGCCCTTTCTGCAGAGGGGGTCTGTTCCCAAGATGTGAGTGCTGGAGACATCAAAGCTGTTTGTTTTTAGTTACAGTCAGTGATCCCTTGGTTGAGGTTTGATATTCGGACCTTGAGTCCATTGGGTCCACTGATCCCTCGACCTTTTTCCCATCTCCTGCTGGTGGTGGGGTGTAATGCTCAGTGTCAGTGTTGGTAACCCTTCGGGCTGGACTCTCCCCACGCTGGAATTGCTTTGCTGATGCTGGAATGTGCCTGTGCTGGCCAGACCCCAAGTGATGGATGCAGGTGTTCTCCTGAAATGTGGGGTTTGTATTCCAGTGCTACTGAGTGTGTAAATGCACACGGAGGTGCTGGGCTCCATGCATGGTGGCTCTCTGAGGTACTTGGGTTTCACTCCCAAAGCCAGCAGTGGCAGAAAAAAGAGATTAAATAAAGAAAATTCTCCCCTGTGCTCATTGAAAGTGCAACTGCAAAGAAGCTCCATATTGTGAGCAGTGCATTTGGGGAAGGAGCACGGAGGGCACGGGAAGTGTGGGAGTGACACAGGTGGCTTAGAATCCATCCCCTTAATTCAACCTGCTCTGTACCCATGGAGAAGGGCTCTCATGCCGTGTGTTTGTCAGTTTTTTTGGCAATTGAGTGGCACTTAGCTCTGGTTCAGTGACCGGGCTGCAGGGGCTTGTGCCAGCACGCTGGCAGCTCTTGCTCCAGCTGGGATGCTGCCTGGGGCAGCCTGGGGAGCAGAGCAGGGTGGGAGGCACATCTTCTGCCTCCCTTTGATGGGGTCAAACCAGCTGGACCCCCTGCTTGTGCCTCCCTGGGTGTGGGTGTGCCCGGGTGGCTCTTGGCTGGGGTCAGGGCAGAGTTTCAGGCTGCTGCCGGGTGATGGGATTTGTGATTTTTCAGGCTCCTGCCAGGTGATGGGATCTGTGATTTTTCAGGCTCCTGCTGGGTGATGGGATTTGTGGTTGGTGGAGCTGTGCTGCCTCTGGAGAAGCTGGAGGCCATGTGGCTCTTTTGGGGTGGAATTGCAGAGCTCTGGTTCAGCCTGGCATGGAGCTGTGTCCATGGGTGGCCAAGCCTTGTGCTTTTTGGTGGTGGGAGCAGTGTCACCACCCCAATCCCTCTGCTAGAACAGCTTTCCTTGGGAATCTCTGCCTTTATTTCCCTCACCTGTATTAACAAGGCACTCCAGTGTGTGCTTAGAAAGGTTTTCATGCTGTACTGTACCTGCAAAGATTTTATTATAGAGGCAAGGCTTTCCTTGCTTGTGCTTCCCAACCCTTCTGCCTGTTTCACATCTGTGTTTGCCTGGTGTAATGTGGAAAATAAGGCTGGAAGTGCAGGAGTAGAGACTGGAGAATTTGCCTGCACGGATAAGGGGCTGACAAAAGGAAACATGAAAGAGTGTGGAGCAGAGAGGAGCTGCTGGAGCCTCGAGGAGCTGCTATAGGTATTTGAGGGATCAATAGCTGTGCCTGTTTGTGCAGATGGATGTGCCTGAGACACTCCTGGGTGCACTGAGGTTCTCTGGTGGGCCCAGGATGCTGTGAGGGCTGTTGGGTCCATGCTGTGCTTGGGCCAGGAGCACAGGAGCTCCGTGGTGGTTCCTGCCGTGGTTTAGAAATCAGGGATGTTGTTATCACACAAGGTTTGGCATCTCAGCAGCTGATAGAAGTGAGAGCAGCTGTGTTTGTCAGGCCTTCCCACTGGCAGTGAGTTGAGCCAGGCTGGATGGGCCAAATGTGGTCACATGGTGATGCTGGTGTCCCAATGGCACCGCTGTGTCTGCAGACTCTTCAGGATTTAGTATTTGTTGTGATTTCATTTTACTAGATACACACAGGCAGCAGTAATTTTATGGAAGTTAGGTCTTTTGCTCTGCGTGGGTGTAGGTATCCTTTCCTGCCTGAAAATAGCAGCAGAAGTCACTTTTCAGAAGTTGGGTATGCTTGCATTGAAGGGCCCTCATTTACTGCTTCCAGTATGTTGAGAACAATTTTAGTGCAAGTATTTAATTGCTTTAGACCTATTTTTGGAAGTATTAAACCTCAGTTTTCAAAACTGCAACTGAAGCCAGCAGGTCTGCTGGTGTGGGAGAGCTGGGAGGGGAACCTGGAGGAAATCTGGAGCCACATGGGTTGGTCCCACTGGGAGCAGGGCAGGGCTTGGGGTGCTGCAGAGCCCTTGGGTGCACGCTGGAAATGGAGTTGTCTGTATTTTGGTGAGAATTTTTTTGTTTTTACTACTGTTCTATTTACTTGGCTATGAGAGGAGAGAATGAATGAATGAACGAAACAGTTTTCAGCAGATTTGTACAATTTCTGTGTTAAGTCTGCAGGTTGGTGGATGCAGTTTGGAGGCTGAGCTGGGAGCATCCCAGAGAACGGCATGCAGGCAGCCCCAGCAGGGCTCTGCCTCAAAACCCAAGAATAGCTCCTGCTTTTCTGGGTGTAAATCTGTCACTTGAGGTCTGATGTGCCTCACTCTGTGGGCTGCAAATCCTGAGCTTTCACTGGCGTTTGTGAGATATTTGTGATTTTGAGGGTGGGAAGAGAGAGTTGTAAGAACGCGGGGTAATTATTGGCTGGCAATAAAATACCTGTTTGAATTTGTGTGTGCATTTTGGAAATCTCTGTGGGGAGGAACGGCTGGATTTGGATCAGGCTGGTGGCAGAGGGGATCTGAAAATCCCCTGGGGAATCAGTGGGATTTCTCTTTGCAGTCAGGGGATGCTGTTGAAGGTGTTGAGGGGCAATGGCAGTGGCAGTGACATGGGGAGACAGGCTGGGACCTGGCATTTGGTGGCCCTGGGGTTGCTGGTGGGACTCGTGGGGGCTGACAGGGCTGGAGATGGATTCCACCAGGGAAGGAATTAATGAATGACCACCAGGAAGGTTGCCCTGGGGTGTGTTCTGACTTGGCTTCAGGGCTTCTGTCTCTTTATGGTTAATACCACTGTGGTTACTGCATATTAACTACAAGGGAGGGATATTTTTACCTTCTTATGTGTCTTTATTTTAGAGGGCCTTTAAATTTGGCTGCTTGGTGATAAGAGCAGTTGGAATTGGCATTTCTGCTCCGTGGGGTTTGTTAGGACATGCCAGAGACTCAGCCTGGCAGGGGACCCGCTGTGGCAGGAGCTGGGCAGGGCTCTGGGTGAGGAATAAAAAATGGTGGAGATAGATCCAGAGATCCCCAGTGTGTCCCAGGGGGTCTGGGAGCTGCAGTGCTGCTCCTGGGAGTGCTGGCAGATGCCAGAGGGATTAGGAGAGTCCATTGGAGCATTTATTGGATATTGGGAAAAGGTTCTTCATGGCCCTGAGGCTGCCAGAGCTCCAGGAGCCTTTGGACACCCAGGGGTGCCCAGGATGGGATTGTTGGGGGGTCTGTGCAGGGCTAGGGGTTGGACTGGGTGATCCTTGATGGTCCCTTCCAGCTGTGGATATTCTGTCACTCCATGATCCTCAGTGGGAATGGTTGTGCCCTTCATAAATGAGAAAGAAACCTCAAAATTGAGGTCCCTTTTCCTGAAATTTTGCATGAATTTAAATTTTAGGGTTTTTTTTGTCTGTTTGTTTGTTTGTTTTTGTTTGTTTTTTTTCCCCCTATATAATCTGATTTGGTTTAATTGCCAAAAAGTAGATTTGCTGAGAGTGCTGTGTTTGCTTCCTGTCCCTGCTAAGGTGGAGGAGATAAGTCCCACGTTGTGGCTGTTTGTTTGTGTGAGTGGGAAATGTTTGTGCTTCCCTCCTTTGACAGGGAGCTCCTTGGCCATCCTCCTGCAGCATAAACACTGCTTGTGATTGGAGTTCATTATGTGAGATTCAAAATGTACAAAATGAAATGTTCCTGTCTGCTTTAAGCAGACATATGTCTACGGTTTGCAAATTAACCTAATTAAATATATATGTAGAAATTTATGATATTCAGCTCCTAGCACAAGGTATGCAATTAGCATCCTTGCCAGCAAGGAATTTTCCATTTCTGTCTTGACTTTTCCTCATAGGAGATGTGGTTTGGGGTTTTTAAAAATTTTTTTTTATTTTTAATCTTCAATCTTTAATTTTTGTTCTGCTTTGGAATTCACTTAGGGACGAGTCCTGTGGGGATTTAGGCTTGTGGTTAAATTTCCCTACAAGCAGCTTTGACAAAAGGCAGTGAAACATTCCCTCACTCCTGGGCTCCAGCCTGTCCCTTTGCCTCTGCAGGACAGGAGCAGTTCCTTTTGTTAGGAGAATATCATGAGCAAAATAGCATTCTGGAGGAAAAATTGCATTTGAATATTTACATTTTTCAAGGCTCTTTCTTCCTCCCTCCCACCCAAAAATAGCAAAAAATTTTCTCTGTCTTCTCTGGATTTATGTAATTTTTGAGTGTTTGGCCAATGTTGTTTCCAAAACACCTCATCCTCTACCTGAGCTGTCTCTATGGCAGGAGGGCCCTCACACAAGAAGTACAAATCCATTAAAACAGCCTCTCATTTAGCAATATTCTGGTACCAGGAATACTACTTTTAGTTCCTTTTCTGCCGAAGTGTTGGGTTGGGGTTTTTTTTATTTTTAATATTTAAAGTTTAATCACATTAGAATAGTTTGCTATATAAATAATCATTTGGTCTGTTTTGCATATCAATAGTTGACTCCATTTTCTTCACAAAGAGCCTTTTTTTTCCCCATAAACATCCCCACTGTTCCAGCCCAGAAGGTATTCTTTATTAGCCAAACCAACCAAGTCATGACGTTCCCAGCTCAGCTATTTTAATGATCCCACAAACCCAAAAAAGCAGTAGGAAATTTTTCAGAAGCAAACTGCAGAAACTTTATTTTTATTTTTCTTTTTGGGACATTGTAACTTTTCAACTTTTTGTCCAATTATTTTTGTTCCATTTTTCCAAGCTTCAGGCTGTAAACTTGAATTTGGGACTGTTCTTTCTTCCTGGTGATTATTTAGGGTAGTCAAAGGTGGAAGAGCTGAAGGCTGGGCAAACACGCTGGCTCCATTCCTAATTCCTGTGCAAGAACATTAATAATTCTGCATGGGCAAGGTGAGATGTTGGATCATAACCATTTTCCCCCCTTGGACACCTCTCCAAGTCTCTCCTCCTGTATTTTCCTTTGACTTTGCTGCACTGCTGTGTTTCCTCATCTCTGTATTTCAAGGCAGAGGGAATTTTGCTCTCAGCCCTGTCCCTTTGCAGGAGCTCTCTGCTCTCCCAGGTTGAGGTCCTTGGTGTCCCTGCCCTCCCTGGGTGTTTCTGCGCCCTCTCCATTACAGGCATTGCCTTTTCAAAGGCCACCAGCAGCTCTGATTCCCAGTTCTCCATCACCAGCTGCTGTGGGGTGACCAACTCCTTAAATCAGAAGAGAGAAATGCTGGTGCAGGCTGGTTTTGGGGTTTCCTGGTGAGCCTGCAGCCTTGCCAGCTGTCCCTTACCCGGGAGCTCCAGTTGTGGGACCCATGATTTACTGCCATAGCTGTATTTTCCACTGGTTCAGGTGTCTCTTTCTCACCCCAATGCTGTGCCCACCCTTTGGAGGCTCCTCAGATCCTGTCCCAGGATGTGCTGCAGCCCCTTGGGATGTGGATTTTCCATAGCCTGGCATTACCCATGGCCAAAGCAATCATTTGGATAATTGCAGCATCTGCAATTTATTTAGGCAAATAGGGGACTGAAAAATATTTGCTTTCGCTTGCTTGTGGGGTTTATTTTTAGGGTTTAGCTTTGTGCTTTGGGAAGCAAAGCCCAGCCATCCTGCATGTCCCTTTTCCCTGAGGTGCTGCTCTTTGGGGCTGTTCTGGACACCCTGTCCATGGCACAGGAGTTTGCCTGACTGGATCACCCTTGCTGCCCTTCTGTGCTCCCTTGGTTTGTTTTGCAGTCCCTGTGCAGGTGGGTCACCAGGGGCTGTGGGTGCAGCTTTGTGCAGGGGCACATTTCTGTCCCCACGCCCCTGGTGAGTCGCTGGTTCCATCGGAGGCTCTCAGTGCTGGGGAGGGGTCCCTGTGCCTCCTGCCTTGCCTTGCTGAATGCTGCTGGCTCATTTAGGCAGCTCCATGTGGTGCATGGAGCTCTTTCCCTGGGCTCTGTCCCCTCCCCAAACCCTGCTCGGAGCAGATGGCTGTGGGACCCCACTGTGAGAACAAACTATTCCTGCCCTTTATTTTCTGTCTCTTAATCAGTGCTTAATCAATGAGGTGACTTCTTACTTCATCCTGTGCATATGAAAGTGCTGGGAGTGCACTTGCCACAACAGCCTTGGCAGAGCAAACTCTTTTGGGAGCTTTTGGAAGCCCCAGGTGCACCACGCCCTGTTCTACCTGTGCCTCAGGAGTGCTCAGAACCCTGTGACTTATGGCTTTAGGAACCAGGGTGACTCCTGGTGTTCCTTCTTAATCCGTGGGAACACTGACTTTTAATTGTTCTGTTTTGGTTTTTTTTTTTTATTACTGTTCACAGTCATTTTTCTGCCACAAAAATGAAGTTCTGCAGTTCCTTGGAGCTCTTTTGAAACAGTGGGGTCATTTTCAGTGCTTGCTGGTTCATAGGATTGCAGTGAGTTTGCGGGTGCTGGGTGATTTTAAAAGGTTGATGCCTTTCAGGCTTTTGGGTGGATGGTGTTGGGCCCTGGAGATTTTTAGTTTTTTGTTGATCTGCAGCTTTTCCTAGTGACCCTACAGTTTGAGTTGGATGCTCAGCTCACTCCTCATGAAGGAAGAGCCCAGGAAGGGAAGTTCAGAGCAATGCAAATGAGCACTGGTGCAATGAAGTTAAATTTTTATCCTGTGGTTTTATCTTTCTTCAGTGATTGATTTATACCAAAATTCTGGAAGATTCCTGATTAATGGAATGTTTGATTATTAACTTTTTTTTCCTTCAGTGAGGTGTTTCTCAAAACCTTTTTCTGAATTGGCTTCTTTATGACTTAAAGTGTCGCTTCCTTGAGTTTATATTCTCCTGATTTGGATTTCTTTCTAAGGGTGCCTTTTTATTTCTAATGGCCTTTTTCACTTTGCTGTTAAACTATGATTATTTGTTTAACAAACCCCCTTTGGTAGGTGATAATCATCTCCAAGATTTCCACCTCACCTGGAAGGCCTTTAGCTGCTCCATTAACACTCCTAACAAATTTTCCTCTTTAGAGAATCATAGAAGGGTTCCTCCTGTGAGGAAAAGCTGAGAGAATTGGGATTGTTCAGCCTGGAAAAGAGAAGGCTTTGGGGTGACCCCACTGAGGCCTTACTGGGAGCCTGCAAGAAATATGGAGAGAGACTGGGAGCAAGGGCTGGAGGGACAGGACACAGGGAATGGCTTCCCAGTGCCAGAGGGCAGGGATGGATGGGATTTTGGGCAGGAATTGTTCCCTGGGAGGGTGGGCAGGCCCTGGCACAGGGTGCCCAGAGAAGCTGTGGCTGCCCCTGGATCCCTGGCAGTGCCCAAGGCCAGGCTGGACACTGGGGCTGGGAGCCGCCTGGGACAGTGGGAGGTGTCCCTGCTATGGCTGGGGTGGCGCTGAATGGGCTTTAAGGTCCTTCCCAACCCAAAGCAATCTGGGATTTCCTGATGTGCCTTGTCTGGGGACAGAAGTCCTGTGTGGGACCTTGAGCATCATTTCTGCATTGAACTGGCTTTCACATTTGCAAGTTTCTGTGGGATTATCTGAATTCTCCTGTTACTGAAATGGTGTTTCCTGCCTTGGCAGAGACCTGCAGCCTCTCTGGTGCTCCTTGGCATTTTGAGCATCTCTCTGGGATGGGCTCTCAGCCCATCAGGGTTCTCTGCTAACTCCTGTCACAATAATCTTGTTTAATTTCTTGGGCTGCACTTTGCTTCTCTGTCAACACAGCGCCATCATTCCTTCGTAATTTGGATATGGATTGCAATGCCTTGAGTCTTTGTCTCCTACCTGAAATTTTATGAAGCTCTTCAGGGATACAGCACATTTACGACATCGTCAATAGAAAACGCTTCACTTACACTGGATGTTTCTGTAACTTTGATTTTCTCAGGCTTTAGTTTAAATAGGTTTTTATATGCTGGCATCTGTTTTCACTTTGGTTTTGATGGTGTCTGGCTTTCTCTGAGGGGCTCCCTTTGGCTCAAGCCCCCTTCAGGTCCCATCTTGCAGCCTGGGCACAGGTGGGGCCTGGTGGGATTTCACAAATAGGTCCTGAGTTTCACCTTTTGAGGCTCTGTTGTCCTCTGTGCCACTTGCAGGCATTTTTTAGCAAAGTGTGGTCTCTGCCATGAAGTGGAAGCCAAGTTTGGTCTCCATGTAGGAGCAGCTGGTGTAGGGCAGGACCCTGAACCTCCCTTTCCTGCCTCCCCTCCGTCCCTTGCAGGCTGAGCTCCTGTGAGCAGGGCAGCACCGTGCTGGTAATAATAAAAGAATAAAAGGAAAAAAAAGGAATATTAAGAGGAAGAGATGACAGTTATCCTTGAGTTAGAAGTTATCAAGTGCAGAAAATGGATAAAGGAAGTCAAAAACACCAGGGGAAAAAAAATCAGTGACTGTCAGCGCAAAGAACAGTAAGAAAGTATTTGTATTAGGAACAAAAGAAATTCTAATAATGGTTTGTGTAGACTTATCACGGCTGAGGAGAGGTAAAATGCATAATAAAGCAGAAAAACTAGACATGTTTAATAAATATTGCTGTTCCCTATTTGTAAGGAGAAGGAATGATCCCTCTCAGCCCACATGCACAAGAGCTGCCAGGACCAGCCTTAGCCAGAGGCTGAGCAGGGCAGGGGTTTCCAGCTGCTCCTTGGCATGGTGGTCCCTGGGCACTCCTGCCAGGTCTGTCTTTCCTCCTGTAAGATTTGGATAAAGTGAGAATATTCCAGGGGGGATGCAGAATGAGAGAGCTGTGTTAGAACAGCTCTTCTGTTGCTTTTGCTTTAATATATTTTATCCCCATTTTCAGTTCCCTCATTTCCTTAAGTGATGCTGAAAAGTTGGAGAAGACACAAAACATGTGAGCGGAGTAGTGAAGCAATTTGAGGAGGCAAAGGAAATACTCATTAGTGTTTGTTCTTAAACATTTGGGGATGTGCACCACATTTTGGGAAACTCTCTGCCAGAAAAAAAAAAAATCTCACTTGTTGATTTTTATCTTCACGGAGCCTATTCTCCATGGGCTTAAAAACCAGAAAATTAAAAAAGCAGGTAGCAGAGCCCTAGGTTTTAGCAAAGTGCATAGCAAGAAACAATACCTGGAAGCTGGATCCAAACACTGAGATGACAAAATGAAGACAAAAAATATTTTTAAGAGTAGGAGGTGGAAATTTGGAGCAGCAGGGCAGGTTGGCTGTTAGAACAAACCAGCCAGGGGAGCTGTGGGTGCAGGATGCTGGGTGCTGTGCTTGTTCTCTGTGTCTGTGCAAGGAGTGCTCCAGGGTTCAGAGCAGTGACCAGGGCAGAGCTGTGTTATGGTGGAAAGAATGGCCATTCTGTGGCTCCTCAAAAGATCCCACTTTCTGTCTCTCTTCTGGTGTCCTGTTTCCCAGTGTCTGAGAGCAGATGGTTGGGGAAGGATTGTAAGGAACAGAGGAAATATTGAGTCAGCTTCCCTTTAATTTACTCTCTAGCTTCCACTAAACGGAGCCTAAATTATTCTCACTTCCAAACCCTACGGGATGCTCCAAAGCCTCCAGACCATCACCCACACCCTGGTTCAACCCCTTGCATGAAGCCAAAGTACTTTCAGGTGGCTTTTCCCCCCCTAGTAGAGATATAACCAAAGAAATTCATAGGTAATCTCCTGTAACATTGAGCACAAAAGAATATTTGTTTACTTTTTGAGGCAGGAAATGATAATGAATAGGGTAGTTAGGGAACACATGGGACTCAGTCATTAAATAATCTGCTTTATATTCCTAATGCAAAAGCAATAGGCTGAGCAGCAGAGAGAAGGGTGTTTAGAGCAATATAGAGGAATATGGATTTTTATGGAGGCACTTGTGGTCTGGAGGAGACTCCATGCCTTCTCCCAAGAGGAAACCTGTTGTGGAAAAGGGAACCTATTGTAGAAAACCTCTTGTAGACAAAATGGGAGGTATTTACAAACTGCTGCAGAGATCAGAGAGGAAAATTTCCCCTGGTTGACTCTGAAATCAGGCAAAAAAAGCAGCAACTGGGCTGAGGTGGCTGAGTGAAGATGTAAACAGTATTAGGAGCAGTAAGCAGTAGGCTTTTAAAAAATATAAACAGTCTGGTAAGGAGGAGGATAGGAAGATCTATTAAAATAAGCAGAAGGCAGTTAAAAGGATAATTAGGAAGGCAAAAAGAAATAGAGAAGATCTAATTGCTAAGAATATTTTGACTTCAAAGAGTTCTTTAGATATATTCAGAGCAGACAGAGCCTGGCAGGAGAAACTTGTCCATTGAAGACAATGCCAGGGACTGGAGCAGGAGATCTGGGAAGAGCATGTTTGTAACTGAGCTGTTGGATGCCTCTGGCTGGGGCTGTGCCTCCAGTGGGTGCTTGGCACCCCTGTGTCCAGGGACCAGCTTGTGTCCAGCTGGGAGCTCTGATCAGCAAAGGGAGCTGCAGAACCCTTGGGCACCTCCATGTTGTGGGGTTGCTGGTTTTAAACGAAGGTTTGTGCAGCTTGCCAGGAACCTTGAAGTCTTTGTGTTGCACAACAGAAACACCTTGTTGCTGCACTCATCTGTGAAGTGTGGGTGTGACCCTGTGCCACAGCCTGACCTGAAGCTTTTTCTGATGACCTTCATGACTGTCAGGTTGGAGAAGACCTCTCAGATAAAGTCCAACCTTTGACCAGTCAACCAGAGCAGAGCACTGAGTGCCATGTCCAGTCTTTTCTTGAACACCTCCAGGGAGGGAGACTTTACCACTTCCCTGGGCTGCCCATTCCTGTGCTTGACAACCCTTGCCATGGAAAAATTCCTCCTGATGTCCAGCCTGAGGCCATTCCTTCTCCTCCTGTCCCTGTTCCCTGGCAGCAGAGCCTGAACTCCCCTCACTGCCCCTCCTGGAAGGGAGTTGTGCAGAGCCACAAGGTCCCCCCTGAGCTTCCTCTTCTCCAGGCTGAGCCCCTTTCCCAGCTCCCTCAGCCTCTCCTGGGACTCCAGCCCCTTCCCCAGCTCTGTTCCATTCTCCTGACACATTCCAGCCCCTCGATGTCCTTCTTGATGTGAGGAACCCAGAACTGGACACAGGATTTGAAGTGTGGCCTCAGAGGGACAAATCCCTCTCTAAGTTTAGCAGACACTGAATCAGAAGGAAAGATAATGCCACAACTAAAACACATTCTGGCTGGAAGTTCATGAGTCTTGTGCATAAAAACCTGGGGACAATTTATGCAGTTTCTTGCTAAGCTCACCCGATTTCGATTTTCCAGCTTTGATCAGAGTTGCTTTTCTCAGCAAGCTGCCCTTGCAGAGAGCTGGAGTGTTACGGACTCCTTTGTATATGTAATTAAAAGCAGTCTTGTATCTTGATATCCCACTGTGGTTAACGTTTCCTTTAGAAAAATGGGTTGGCTTTAACAGGCTGGGAAAACTGGGGCTGATGCAGGGGCAGATGGGCTCCTCTCTGCCCACTTTACCCTGGATTGGAGAGTAGGATCAGCCATGCCAGGAGATCTTGTTTTGTTCTGGTTCTTGTGTTTGTAAGGATGGATTCCATGTGTTCCCATGCTGGATAAGTTGTCACAGCCTGGGGCAGGGAGCTTTTCCCAGCAGAGGACACTTCCCCTTGGTTCCACCAACATACCTGATCGCTGTCTGGTCACGGGCACTTGTGGAGTTTGAATCCCTGCTCTTCACCCAGCCATCACCACCACAGTGTGGATTTCAGCAGATTTGGGAGGAAATGAGCAGTGGCCCTGGGGGCTGCAGCGTGTGGCTTTGCAGGGCTGTTCCTGGGGAGCTGTGGTTGCAGGGGCAGTGCCTCGCCAGGGACCAGCTTTCTGTGTCAGTGAGCGCCGCGTGCCCAGTGCCACATCCTCCCTGGGGGCTGGGATTTGCCTGGCTGGGAATGCCACCAGATCCATTGTTTCTGCATTAGGACTTGTCCCTTGAAGCATCACACCAGTTGCACAGAGCGTTTCAGACCCGCAGCCCTGCCTTTGTGTTCAGCTGGGGGCTGCCAACTCCCATCAGTTTAAATGAGGTGTCCAGCTGTGCCCAGCACTGGTGCCACTCTCTGCACAGCCCACACTCGGTGTCTTTATTCCAGAGAGGGATTCCTGGTTGTTCTTGCACAGCCCTTCCTTTCTCTGCAGGCAGTGAAATAACAAAACCCTTCCTTGGCATAAGTGAACTCGTAGGGTGGGAGAGCAGCAGCCCCTGGATTCACACCTTGGGGCTCAGGTTGAACCAGCGGACCTGGTTGGCCTGTTCCATGGTGGCAGCAGGATGGTCTTCTTTAGACTGTTACATTTCTGATGGAGTGGAGAAATGTCTTAATTATTGAATATCTAAGTTTTCAAATGGCATTTGAGAGGTTTCATACTAAATGTTATCAGCCCAGACAAGTAGTTACAGTCTTAGGAGTGAAAAAGCTCCTTGTATAGAGAAAGAGCTTGGGAGTGATATTGGGCAAGTTCCAGCAGGTCCAGGTGGATATTTTCCTTGTGCCCATGCTGTTTTAATATTAAACCCCTTTATTTTCACCTGCATTAAGTGCTAATGAGAGCAGGGTGTCTGTGGGGCTGAATGAGAAATAAAGACGAGCACACCACGTGTGTTGTCGTGCTCTGCTTTCCTCTGCCCTCAAATCTGATATCCTCCAACTTTGTATTTCATCCAACCATATTATGATCAGAGGAAAATGGTAATTTGATTCAAGGGGAGAAAAGTTAAATTAAAGTCCAAAACCAATATGTGGGAGATATTTGTGGAAGAGTAATGTAGATCTTGAGAAGAGCTTTTGTCCATCAGCAGATGTAATTGGCAGCGAAGGAAGTTGCATCTTGTACTGGAAAAGAAAAAGAGGACTCTGGGGTCCTGGAGCCACCAGCCCAGACAAAGAGGAGATAAAAGCAAGAGATCCTGGTGGAGGGAAGGGTTTGCTGATGAGCTGTTACTGCACTGAGCTATGCTTGTGCTGGAACTGTTCTCAAATCCCAGCTTCTCTTTCCCCACACACTGTGGTTGGGTGGCTTCATTCCAAATGTCAGCGAAGGAGTAGGAAAAGGGTGGCTGAAAGGAGTCTCCTAATGAGCCTTTGGGATCCTGGCAGGTGGGAATGGGATGCAGGACACTGTGGGACTTTGGGACTCAGGAGCCCTTGCTCTGGCAAGATGTGTCCCTGGAGCTCAGGTCCTGGCAGAGAGGGAGTTGTGTAGACCTGTTGCCTGTAGGAGTAATGGTGGATGAGACCAAGATGTTCTCTCAGGTGCCCTCCATGAATTGTTCTGTCACTCCTCTGTTTTGTTGGAGAGAGGTTTTCCAACAGTCCTATCCATCAGATTTAGTTTGTGGTGTTGCTGGTTTTGATCTGTCTCAGTTGTGGGATTTGTAGTGAAACGTTATTTCTAAAAATAAACTCTGCCCTTTGAGAAATTAATCCTTTTTTCTTCACTGGTTCTTCCTTGAAAGGATGGTTTGGAGCCTTTACAGGCCGAGTAATACAATCTTCAGTACCATTCGCACTCCAGTCAGCCTTCACTGGTTGAGCTGGTTGCACCAACCTTGTTTTGAAGGAAAACAAGCACAAGACCCACACCTGCACTCAGGTGTGCTGCTGGGCCTGAGGTGAGCAGGGTCATAACAGCCACCAGCGCCGTGCTGTGCCTGGCAGGGAGTGCTGACCACCACCAGCAGCTGCTGCATCCCCTGAGATCCTCCTGCCATGCTCCTGGCCACGCTCTTGTGTCTCTTGGCAGCCTCCAGCAGCAGCGTGGCTTTGGCCGTGGCTGCAGCCTCGCTCCCCGCTTGGCTGTGGCTGCCGGAGCACTGCAGATGTGGTGTCAGACTACCAGAGCCAGCCCAGGGACTCCTCGGCCTGGCGTACCTTTGTGGCTGCCTGCACGTTCAGAGGCATCCAGGATTTCCTTTAAAAATAGCCGTGTGCTTTTTATGAGGAGGATTTTCCAAGCACAGTCTGGAGGCAGAGCAGCACGTTACAGTCTCGGCTTTGCCGGCAGCGTTAGTGAATAACTGGAGGTGTGAACTCCCTCAGCCCTCGTTTGTTGGATGTTAACGACACTGCGAGTCATCCCTGGGAAGGGAGGAGTGGGTGGCAAGCAGAGCCTGAAAGATGGGAAAGGGAGCCTGGCCAAGAACACGCTGTTGCCAAAAGACCAAAGTGCTGGTCCTCTGCCTTCTGTCTGTGGTCATCTGCTGCTGATCTCAGGGGCTCGTGTTAGCTGGAGCCTTCTGGGGGTTGATTTATGTCCCTAACCTTGGAAAACACATTTAAAAAAAAAAAAAAAAAGCAGGGCTTGAGGCCAACTTGGTGAGTAACTTGGCTTGTGGAGGGGAGCAGTGAGTGGGGAGCAGGAAACAGAAAGAGGAGGATGGGTGTGAGGAGGAAGGCAGCACACGGTACCATCAGACCACTGCAGCCACTCAGGGGCAGCACTTCTCCTGTGGTGTAAGGGGATGGGGATTGTGGTGTTAAAACCAGAGGACTGAAGTTCAGCAATGGTGTGGGTGTGAAGGGATAAGTTTCCTCCAGCAGCTGTCCCTGCAGTGGGGTCAGCAGCTCACAAGGACGTGGTTGAACCTGCAGCAGGGCAGCTCGTGGGATTGCTGTGACCTGGCTGGGGATGTTGCTGCGGAGTCAGCTCCGTTCAGGGCTCAGCTCTGCTCCCCCACAAGCTTCAAGGCATGGTGTGATTCAAGCTCAGCACCAAATCTGGAGCTATCATCCCTCTGTGGTCACATTGGACCCCACTTTCTGGCATGACTTGATAGCAGTGGCACTTTGGGCTGTGGAGTCACAGATCCTGCCTGGTTATGAGTAGTTGAAGAAAAAACCATTGCCAGGGTTGCCAGAGCCATGGACAGGAGCAGCTTTTCCTTCCCCCTCTTCCATGGCACAGGGACTGCTGGCCATGAGCACAGGATGTGGAGGTAAAGGACCTTTTGCCTCCTTGAATTTTGAAACACTCCACTTTGATATCTTAAAGTTTTTTCCCCATAAAATGTTGGTGCCCAGAGCTACTCCATTACTATTGTGTCTGATGGTTTATTGAGACAATTTGGGACATTTAAATTTACATAAGGAGTTTGCCCTGTTACTGGGATTCTTTGGAGCTCAACTGAAAAATGAGTAAATTGATATTAGTGGCTTAAAGTGCTACTATGTAAAAAACTGAGTTTTTGAAAGTCAAATAATAGAAAAATTAAGATAAAATAATGAGTTAAATAATAAAAAAGTTAAATAAAAATATAAATATTTAAGAAAACACATTTTGTACCTCTGTACCCCATTTCCCAAGTAACAGTTACTTAAAGCTTCTGTCTGAAATGTCATTGCCATGTGCTCCCCTGCCTCTGCCCCAGTCCTGGCACAAGTCTTGGCACCACGTCTGGTTGTGCTGGAATGAAGGAGTAGAGAAATGAAACTTGAGGGATTTCCATTCCTTCCTTGCTATTCCCAGAGCAGTTTTGGGACAGGATTGCCAAACCTGCAGGCTGTGGTAGGGATGGGTTCATGGCACAGTTGTGATTTCTGCTTATTTTGCCTTTTTAAACAATTCCTTCCCTTCCCTTTCTTCTCCTACTGGTAATTTGCACTGAGCTGAGATTTTCCCTGCATGTAGAGGCCAACTGAGATGAAGTTCAACCCCTTCCTAACACAAAGCATTGGATCTTTTTTATACTTCTACTCTCATATGAGTGGTTTTCTTGATTTTAGTGTTTTCTGCCCATTCTCCCACTTGGTGCTGCACTTCTGCAGCTGCAGAGCTGTGAGAAACTCCCTGGCAGGGGCTGCACCTCCCAGCCCCTCCGCAGCACAGGGCATCCTCACCCCTTTCACCTTTGCCTTCTGTGGGAGGTTTTGTTCACTCCCAGCTGGTCTTGGCCGTTTTTTACTGCTCAGTTTATCCAATTCACTCTGGAACTCGGCTGTGTTGGGGAGATCTCTGCTGATGATTCCATGGGCATTTGTGGTTGATGTGTGTGATGGGTGTGAGGGGGCAGAGGAGGGATGAGCCAGGGGAGTGTCAACCCCAAAAAGCCCCAGACCATCCCTTCCCCGGGCGGTTTGGAGCCTGCTTTAGCTCTGCCAAGGAGAGGTTTGGCTCCCAGCCCCTGAGGATGGCCAAGTGTGTGTGGGAAGGAAGCGTTTCACACCTTTTAATGCAGTAATTAGCAATGCCTTTGGGGGGCTGAGGCCTCCATGCATGGTGACAGTGGCACCGGAGCCACTCGGTACCCTCTGGGTGCCCTATGTCACTGCCAGCTGGGACAGCACCAGCCCTGTGCATGCCCAGGGTGGTGCTGCAGGTCCTGCAGCTCCTGCAGCCTCAGGGAAGGTCAGGTGAGGAATTGGAGCCCGTCCCATCACTGAGCTCCTGGTGGCTTCTGGGCTGGCCAGGAGCAGATCTGGTGTGGTGGCTGTGCATGGGAACTGGCCTGGAGAGCAGCTGGGCAGTGCCCAGGGGTCAGGGGATGCAGGGAATTCAGGCAGGGAATGCAGGGATAGAGGCAGGGAATGCAGGGGATGCAGGTAGGGAATTCAGGGGATAGGAGGGAGAGTGCAGAGAGAGGATGCAGGGAGGGCATACAGGGAATGCAGGGAGGGGATGCAGGCAGGGAATGCAAAGAATGCAGGGGATGCAGGCAGGGAATACAGGCAGGGAATGCAGGGGATGCAGGCAGGGAATACAGGCAGAGGATGCAGGGGATGCAGGGGATACAGGCAGGGAAT